>WOVY01011379.1:0-305764 GCA_013436015.1 Rhipicephalus annulatus | reverse complement strand
GCCTTCGAGACCGTGTAGCGGATGTCCCCGAGTGCTCGCATCCGAGGAAATGGTTGATGGAGATAATTTTCTGGACACATCGACGTCAGTTCGAAGCTTTCGGACGAGAAGAAGGCCGCACTTGCATACCTGCTGAAGGAATTAAATCTTGCTTCGCCTCTTCATCTAGAGTCGGGTCAAACACCCCTCATAAGCACCGAATTATTACCGACGATGATGTTCGCCCAATCCGCCAGCAACCTTACCGTGTTTCGGCTAAGAACGCGAGACTATACAGACGACGAGGAAAGGAGATGCTTGACGACGGGGTGATACAACCGTCGAGCAGCCCGTGGTCCTCGCCAGTCGTTCTAGTAAAGAAGAAAGACGGAACGCTGCGATTCTGTGTTGACTACAGGAAACTCAATAGCGTCACCAAAAAAGACGTCTACCCGCTTCCACGGGTTTGATGATTCTCTCGACAGGCTACGACACGCGAAGTATTTTTCATCGATAGATTTGAAGAGCGGCTATTGGCAGATAGAGGTCGATGAGCGAGACAGAGAGAAGACAGCGTTTGTAACTCCCGATGGCTTTATGAATTCAGAGTTCTTCCTTTCGGCCTCTGTTCGGCTCCCGCAACATTCAGCGAATGATGGATACCGTTCTCCTGCTGCTTGAAGTGGCAGCTGCCTTGTATACCTTGATGTGTGGTCATCTTTTGCCGAGAGTTTCGAAGAACATCTGAAGCGTCTAAGAATGGTTCTGGAAGCTATTCGTTCGGCCGACTCACGCTAAAACCCCAGAAGTGCCATTTCGGCTACGATGAGCTGAAATTCTTGGGACATGTTGTGGTGCGGATGAGTGCGGCCTGACCCAGAAAACTGCAGCAGTCGCCACCTTTCCTGTGGTGCGTCAGACAAACAAGCGGTGCGGCGTTTTCTCGGCTTGTGTGCTTATTATCGCCGATTCATTAACCAACTTCTCGACGATAGCCGAACCGCTCACGCGACTCACCCGATGATTGTACCGTTTGCCTGGACTACAGAGCAGAAGCACTTTCGCAAGTTACGGCAGCGATGCAAGAGGCACCTGTTCTTGCGCATTTTGATGAGGACGCTGATACCGAAGTTCACACGGATGCAAGCAACGTCGGACTTGGCGCTGTCCTTGTACACGCAACAACGGCGTAGAACATGTCATAGCTTACGCCAGTCGTACTCTCTCTCGAGCCGAGGCCAACTACTACTCCACTTCAGAGAAGGAATGCCTCGCAGTCGTGTGGGCAACGGCAAAGTTTCGACCGTACCTCTACGGCCGTTCCTTCAAGGTGGTGACCGATCACCATTCGCTGTGTTGGCTGGCCAATCTCCGTGATCCGTCTGGTCGTCTCGCTCGGTGGAGTTTGCGCTTGCAAGAGTTTGACATCATGATTGTGTATAGGTCTGGGCGCAAGCACGAAGATGCCGACGCACTTTCTCGAGCACCCGTTGGACATCCTGATATGGACTCGGAATGTGCTGATGGTTTTCTCGGAAGCCCTCCATGTTCTGACTTTATGTCTAGACAGAGAGCCCGATCAGGAATTGCGCCCTATTTTGATTCCTTAGAAGGCCGAAATCTCACACTCTCGGCGCATCGCTCGCGAATTGTCATCCGTTTGTCTAAGGAGGGGCATTCTTTACAAGAAAATGCTCGAGGTAGCAACAAAGCCTTCCTCCTCGTTGTACCCAGCCGACATGCGGGATGACATCCTCCTCGTCGCGTGCCACGACGAGCCACGTCGGGACACTTGGGCTACTCGCGGACTCTCTCGCCAGAGTGCGCCCAGCAGTACTATTGGCCACGACTTTCGACCAGTGTACACCGCTACTGCCAGGCTGACGCGAGTGCCAGCGTCGCAAGACGCCCCCGTGAAACCTGCGGGCCTTCTCCACCCTATTACACCACCACGGACACCTTTCGACCTCGTGGGAATGGACCTTCTAGGACCCTTCCCTTTGTCGGCCACTGGTAACAAATGGATTATAGTGGCAACCGATTACTTGACCCGGTATGCTGAGACAAAGGCGTTACCCCGCGGCACGGGCGTCTGAAGTGGCGAAGTTCTTCGTGCAGCACATCGTCCTCCGGCACGGCGCGCCGTCATGTGTGATTACGGATAGAGGAACATCATTTACGGCACAAATGCTAGAGGACATTTTCAGACTGAGCTGCACGAGTCACCCGAAAAACAACGGCTTACCACCCACAAAGTAATGGACTGACGGAAAGGCTCAACAAGACCATAGCGGACATGCTGTCAATGTACGTGGACGTGCAGCACAAAACCTGGGACGATATCCTCCCATACGTCACGTTCGCATACAATACGGCCAATGCAGGAAACAACCCGATTTTCACCTTTCCACCTTGTTTATGGACGCAACGTACAAACGATGCTTGACGCTATGCTGCCGTACGATAATAGCGATGCTCTTTCTCCAGAAGCCGAGCAATACACGCAGTACGCCGAAGAGGCTCGTCAACTGGGCTCGCGTGAACATCGGTCACCAACAAGACGCAGATGCACGACGTTACAAACCTTCGCCGTCGAAACGTCGCATACCACCCGGGTGAACGAGTGTGGGTGTGGACTCCTGTCCGACGACCAGGCTTGTCTGAAAAGCTTCTGAGCCGTTATTTCGGACCATACAAGGTTATCCGACGTGTGAGTGACCTTACATACGAAGTACCTTCCGGACGGCACAGTGTCGTCACGTCGACAACATCGGCCGAAACTGTGCATGTCGTACGACTCAAGCCGTACTACACACAATAGTCTCTGTGCTTGCGAGTTACTACTTCGCAAACGTGACAGTGATCTCATGTGGTGTTTTTTTTTTCTTCTTGACTCTTCCACTGGTGCTGTTGTGTTCGCGCATGGTCCAAGTGCTTGTGCGCCCTCTTTGTTTTCCCTGGCACTCACTTTGTGATTCTCTGCGTCAACGCGTGTTCTAATTATGGGTTTTTTTTTTCTTCTTCTTTTATTTAGAAGCATCGAGTCGATGCTTTTTTAAAAGGGGGGACTAATGCCGCATGAATTCGCGTGGTTTTCGTGTGGAAGAGGACGAAGAGGTTGGGATTGAGCCGCTTTTTAATGCCGCATGAATTCGCGTGGTTTTCGTGTGGAAGAGGACGAAGAGGTTGGGTTGGAGCCGTTTTTTTTGTCCTAGCTTGACGAGCAGTTCTGCGGAAGGTTTCCTTGAGTGAGACAAGATTGGTGACAATATATATATATATATATTTGCAGGTGTATATGCATAATAGCCACAGATAAAACATATTCTGAAGAAAAGTGTTACAAAGCGCACCATTCATTGCCCAAACCACTTACTCTGCAGCGTCACGCATTAGATGATTCGACGATTACGCCACACGTTGTTCACTCAACTGTGTGCTAACGCAAAATTACAAACTCTATGGTGTTGGGTGAAGAGCATGGAATTAGCCACGCTTGGCGAAAATGACTTATGTGAGACACGGGTCATGCTACGTCATTTCCCACGCAGTGTTTGCGCCTTGAAGGGCCACTCACCAGGTTTGACAATTTTGAGATGACAAGCGCAATGCGTAGATGCAGCGTTCATGATCACGTTTACCAAACTTTGCAACGCTGCCTGCCGTGGTAAAGGGTCAAATTTCAATGCGAACGCTGCTCTCTTTTCCTTTAACGGGTGCGCACCAAGAGAATGACGGCATTACGTGAGCGTATGAATGGCGCTATGTACAGGGCAATGCAGTGACTTCGGTCCTCTAGTAGATGCTCAGCCAAAACATGCGTAGTCTATGTATTTGTTGCTTCAAGGGAATGATAAATCGCTAGATAAATAATGCGGCGCAATAAAGGAATGTCGAATGTGTCGCCGAGTTTTCAGTCCCATCGTCTGCCTATGTACTCAAGAAATCAGCAGATACCACCTTTGTGCTGGTGAGTGGACTTTTAAACCATTTTTGGGATATTTTTACACGGCATCGCCACCGGGCGATTTAAGCCTAACCAAAGAGGCAATTGTCAACGATGCGCTGACCCAGTGCCAACCTGATTCAACGCTCTGCGCATTCTAGAACCTGCAACTGAGAATGGAATACCAAGTAGATGGAGAGGACATCTCTCCAGAGGACTGCATGGAAGACATGGGTTGGAAGGAATCCGAAACGAGACGATCAAGGAATAAGCTAGCCGCGGTTAGCGTTCCTGCTGCCAAGGGTTCGACCAAGGCTGGCGTTGTGGGAGGCGCTCGAGCCAGTCGTAGTAGGCATGACACCAAGCATACAATCGTGCGAGGTGGACGCATGCCGCCACTACCCAAGGAATTCAGCAAGATTGTTCTACCACCAGGTGAAGGATTAAATATCTCGAGAATTGGCACTGAAGCCGTGGCAGACGAGATAGTACTGGCGGCCAGCGTCAAAGAGGAGGAGACCATGCAGGACATCATCTGTTCCAACTTCCAGCAGAACATTACGGTGACAAGCACTCCAGACCAAGACAGAGCTTCAAGATACCTCAAGGTCAAGCAAATCGATATTGGAGGCAAAGTTTTCGAGATTAGCGCATACGCCACGGCACACCACAATACTTGTAAAGGAGTGATTCGCGGGATCCCCGTAAGCGATACTCAGGTCATTTTGACCCGAAAGATTGTGAACGCGAACACCCCGCTCACGCTGCAGGCCAAGCGAATCATGGACACTGGGACAATCATCATAGCGTTCGAATGACACAAGGTGCCCAGATTCATGAGATATGAACCTTCATTTTTGCAGTGCTCCTTTTAAACGCAAGAACAGCGATATTTGTTACAACTGTGGAAAGCTGGAACATCGGTCTGACATCTGTCCGAACCAAGCTGAAACCAGCTGCAGAGGCTGCGACTTCAAGAACCCAGATAGCCTGCACCAGTGCAATCCAAGATGCAGGCTGTGCGACGATCACCATCCCACGGCAGACAAAAAGTGCAACAACAGGTTCTTAGTGCCATATGTCGTCGGACGCAGATGTTAGGAAAGATCGCCAGCAACCGCAGTAGCCCGGGACGCATCAATCACATCGAGCCCAGACATCAACGACAAGCAGCTTATTCCAGCCTACGGGACCCAGAGCATCCAACTACACAAGAACAGGAAAGTCGGCCCCCACTCAAGGGGGAGGTCACGTTCTAGAAGAGGTTCTAGACCAAAGGCCTGCTCCCAATTATGGGGGCGCTCGAGTTCTACAGGTCACCATCAGGGTCGGTATCCACCTGGGCGACACCGGAATGGCCAGCTGCCTGGCGTTCAGTTCGAGATCACGGCTTCCAACCCGGGGAGGTCGCCTGCAATTTACACCGAAAGTCAGCTGGGCTGAGCGAGTGCGCAACGGCGTGGCAGAGGTTATGACAGCTGAGCTGCCAGAGCATGATAGAATTGCACTGCTTGAGCAAGAAAACGCGAGACTTGAAAAATTGAATGTGAGGCTATCAGCTGAGTTAAACGAAATGAAAATTCTTCTCATTGGGCTAACTAGCGCGCAGTGTTCACAGCCAATGCCTCAGCCAGTTGATGTCCCTGTGGCTGAAATTTGGGGGACTCGAGAACCACAAAAAAGAGGGAGTCAGGACAAAACACGTGGAAGCCAACCAAACGACCATGTCAGATATGAAATAGGTCTTTGGCACGCTCAGCAAAGTAGTATCCAATCTTAGCGAGCAGATGGGTAGGCTACAATCAAGCGTGGCGGCACTGCAGGAACATATGACTTTGCGCATTACAAAGGGCGAAGGATATCTGCACAACACAGCAAGGCTTCCTCATGCAACAAACTCACCTCTTCGGCCACCAATACTAGTGGTACTAAACCTGTCGACAGGCGCAGCATCGGGCTCTGGCGGCACATGTAATAACCATGATGGCAGCGCTACTTGAAGCATTTCGTATCTGGCAAGGAAACTGTAGAGGTTACCTTAAAATGAAGGCAACCCTACAGCAGTATATCAGGAGCAGCCAAGAAAAGCCTCATAATATATTATTGCAAGAGACCCTTTCACCGCAAGCACCAATGCCTGGATTCCGGCCTGTAATAGGGGATACTGAAGGGAAGGCAGTCTGCACCTTCGTATGAAACAAACTAACGCATGTAACCCACGACCTCAAGATAGAAGCAGGCCGGTTGGAACATGTTATGGTAGACATCATGCCAGGTACCAACAACCGTCACAGCGTTTTTATTCATAATATATACAGCAGTCCAAAGGAACAAAAGCAAGGGTTCAAGACGGTTCTAAAGAAAGCTGTTAATATCGCCGGGGAATGTCCCCCTCGTCATAGCAGGTGATTTTAATGCCCCTCATCATATGGGGTTAAAAGTACAACACTCGCAAAGGAAATCGACTTTGTCAAAGTGCCAGTAAACTTGATCTCACCCCAATCACAGACCCTAGCCTACCAACATCTTGCTGCAGGGATTCCACCCCGGACCTTACATTTGTAAAGAACATCAAGAAGGCCCATTGGATGAACCTTGCTGTGGACCTAGAGAGTGACCACATCATTCTTGCCACTACCTTCTCATTGGAGCGTAAAAAGCAGAGAAAATTCCACTTCATAGTCTAGGATAAGTTCAAAAAGATAAGGATGGAAAGGGAACATGATGGCCACAGACAAGGCTTGGAGTAGTGGGTCACACAGATTAAAGTGGACATCGAATCTATCTCCTCCACCATTACCCACAGACTTTCCGGTTGAAAGAATGGATAGCCAACTCGCTCATCTTCTTGAGGCAAAGCAAGCACAATTGAACCGTTGGAAGGGTCAGCGCCTGAACCGAAGACTGAGGAAGAAGATAGCTGAGGTAAACAAATCAGTCAAGGAACATTGTTTCACACTATTCAGGCTGCAATGGGACGAAATCTGCAACTCTCTCGATGGTCAGATGCGCAATGGCAAGACATGGAATATGTTAAAACATATCCTCAACGAAAACAACACCAAAACAAATCAAAAGCATGTTATCGCTCGAATTTGGCATAAAGAGATAGGGTGCACTACAGAACAGTAAGTTGTGCAGCGGCTCGTGCATAAGTACATCCCAATCAAAAGAGGATTGGCACCACCAAGTAGACAATACCAGGGCATGCCCAAACCAGGTCTTGAGTGCGACTTTAACATCCAGGAGATCAGAAGAGCCTTGCATGATCTTAACGGCAGGGCCCCGCCACGGTGGTCTAGTGGATAAGGTGCTCGGCTACTGACCCGCAGGTCGCGGGTTCAAATCCTGGCTGCGGCGGCTGCATTTCCGATGGAGGCGGAAATGTTGTGGGCCCGTGAGCTCAGATTTGGGTGCATGTTAAAGAACCCCAGGTGGTCGAAATTTCCGGAGCCCTCTACTACGGTTTCTCTCATAAACATATGGTGGTTTTGGGACGCTAAACCCCACATATCAATCAATCTGAACGACAGGTCGGCCCCTGGCCCGGACGATATACCAAACAAGGCCCTTCGTAACCTTGATGACGATTCAATTGACACCCTGAAGGATATGAATCAATGCAGCATGGAGAGAAGGCAGGGTGCCAGAACAGTGGAAGCTGGCCAGCACGGTCCTCATTTCTAAGCCAGGAAGGCCTCTAAGTTGGACACCATGAGGCCAATATCCTTGACATCATGTATCAGCGAGATTGCAGAACATGCCATACTTCACAGGATAAACAAGTACTTGGAAGATAACGACATATATACAAACAATATGGTTGGATTCAGGGCAGGGCTATTCACACAAGATGCATTGAAGCTTATCAAACACCAGGTCATCGACAACAAAACCAGAGACGTGAGAGCCATTTTGTGCCTAGATCTAGAAAAAGCGTATGACAACATCCACCACTCATTCATACTCGAAGCAATTTCCGAGCTTGGTCTGGGAAAAGCCTTCTATGGCTACGTACGGTCCTTTCTTACAGATAGGAAAGCCGTGATGAAGATTGCAGATATCGAGACCGCAGCCTTCGAACTAGAAGCAAGGGGCACGCCGCAAGGGGCAGTGATTTCATCAATGCTGTTCAACATTGCCATAATTAGACTGTCAAGAAAATTATTGAACATTGAAGGACAGCATCTACGCAGATGACATTACCACCTGGTGCACAGGTAGCAACGAGGGACAGATTGAGAGCGCCCTGCAAGAGGTGATTGACACCGTAGAAGAGTACCTTCGTCCTTCTTGGCTTAAGTGCTCCTCGAGTAAGTCAGAACTTTTTTTGTATCGGACTGCACGCCATGGACCGAAGCCCAGGGGATGGAAGCCGTTTAACCAGATAGACATCCACCTCTGTACAAATTAAGGAGATGCCATCCAGAGGGTCGACTCCATCAAAGTCCTGGGCATGCTCATAGAGTCTACCGGCGCCAACAGCAATTCTATAGCCCAGTTAACTTAGAAAACAGACAGTGTGGTGCACCTTATACGCAGAGTGGCCCACAAAAGAAATGGGATCAAGGTAGACAACCTCATCAGGTTGATTCATGCGTTTGTTCTAAGCCACTTCACATACGAGGCAGCAATGCACAAGTGGTCATGAGCAGTCTGAGACCCTAAATGTGCTCCTCAGGAAAGTTATCAAGAAGGGCCTGGGCCTACCATTACATACCAGCACCGAGCGTCTACTTGAGCTTGGCATTCACAACGCGCTCGAAGAAATAGCAGAAGCCCATGAGAGAGCACAGTTTGCAAGGTTATCTACAACAAGGTCGGCGAGAATGATCCTGCAGGAGCTGCGCCAACACCCAATGGAAATCAGACGCAATTACAATGATATACCCGACAACATCAGGGAGAATATCACGGTATCTCCAATACCAAGAAACATGCATCCAGAACAGAACATCGGAAGAGGAGTAGCGAGGGCCAGGACTATATTTCGTCAAGTCTCAAACGAGGAACGAGGGGATGTATTTGTTGACGCGGCTTCCTACGCCAATGGAAAAGCGTTTGTGGCAGTCGTGGTCAATGGGGGTGGCCATGTCGTCAACTCAGCGACAGTCAGGACGATAACCCAATCATTGCGGAACAAGTGGCCATCGCCTTAGATCTCAAGATGGATAACATTGAAGTCGTCTACAGTGATTCCATGGCAGCACTACGGTCGTTCGCC
Source organism: Rhipicephalus annulatus (assembly GCA_013436015.1). Classification (NCBI taxonomy): domain Eukaryota; kingdom Metazoa; phylum Arthropoda; class Arachnida; order Ixodida; family Ixodidae; genus Rhipicephalus; species Rhipicephalus annulatus. The sequence continues at coordinate 296,615 of WOVY01011379.1, read as the reverse complement.
AAGGGGACGGTCTTTGAACAAACGCTGAGAATACTGCAAGGAAAGAACATAACGGATCATCTTCTGAGTTGGTTCCCAGCTCACCTTTGACAAATAAACGATTCCCCTCCAATTATCAATGAAGCAGAACACGAGGCGGCGCGAGACCCTCCAACCATGCCTCCCCGGAGATGTGTTCTACCGGTGAAGGGGATGACCGCGAAATTCTTACAACATATAACGAGCTCACTAAACATTTCTACCTGTCTAGAAGCATTTTCCGTCCACCTCAGAAAAATCTAGCTCGGCCCCGAGCACTTACAATAAGGCTTTTGCAAACGCGGATGTACCGTACTTTGAAAATGTTACACATCATGTACTCTGACCTATACCGAAGTAATGTTTGTCCACATTGTGGGGAAAAGCTTCATTAGAGCATATGATTTGGCAATGCACCGAATTTGCTCATTTATCGAACATCACCTCTGCCAGATGGGAGGCGGCAATCCGCAGCTCGTCTTTGGCAGATCAGCTCTCAGCTGTCCACCAAGCCCGCGAGGCGGCTGAGGAGCTTGGCATCTCAGTCCCCACGTGGGAGCAGGCCGCAACACAGTGATCTGTGGTTTGGAGGACCAAATAAAAGTTTATCCAATCCAATGCAATAAAGGAATGCTGGCGTTCTTTTTTATTTTTCCCCATGAACCGCAACGCGATGTGAGGCTAATGTACCGGTGTTTCTCATGCGTTCGTGGCCCCACCGCTTCGCGGTCAGCGCATTGAGCACACGACAGCCGCAGAACGCTACTGCACATTCGCGCACTCATTGTGCTCGTCTATTCTACCGTTTTTAAGCCAGCGTTTCCAAACCACTCCGTAAAAACAGGCAGTAAACCTCAAAGCAACGCTGGTCAACAACAACAACAAGATTGGCACTATATCCACGGAGTGAATTATGAATAGTGGGGCGAAGCATTCGTCCGTCCATTCGTTCTTGCTTCCGTCCGTCCATGCGTCCGTCTGTGTATCTGTACATGCTTCCATCCGCCCATCCGGGCGTGCGTGTGTTCGTGCGTCCGTCCCTGCGTTCGTCCATGCAACCGCCACTGCGTCCATTCATGCATCCATCCATGCATCTATCTGTGCGTCCGTTCGTCCATCTATTGAACACTCCAAGTACCACCATCTCACATCTTTTCATCATATATTCCCCTTATCAACGCACCGCCATCTATCGGATATTCCAAGGACTAAACGAGAGGTGGCACGCGCACACTTTCTGACGCCTTGCGCTTCGGGACTACTTCCCACCTTTAACCACCTCAAGTTCATGGTATATACTAGTTCACTGTATTCATGGCACTGCGGCAAACGCTCGCTAAACCTTTCTAAAACCAATTAGGTTACGCCCAGCGAGTATAATGTAGCAACCTTTTCCTGTCAGATAGTGCTTAATGTACATGCCAATGGCTGCTAATTGAAAATGAGAGACAGGAAAATTCGGCTTTTACTTTCTTACGGCTTGCGCTTTGTATCTACTTCCCACCTTTAACCACCTCGAGTTCATGGTATATACTAGCTCATTGTATTCATGGCACTGCGGCTCAACGCTCGCTAAACCTTTCTAAAACTAATGAGGTTACACCCAGCGAGTATAACGTAGCAACCCTTTCTTGTCAGATAGTGCTCAATGTACATGCCAATGGCTGCTAATGGGGATCGCAGCGTGCGCGTTAACTAAAAGCCGAATGCTCCTGTCTTGTATTCCCCATTAGCAGCCATTGGTATGTACATTCAGCACTATTTTTTATTGTTCAACAACTCACAGGAGACATCTCCAACCAGACCACCTTTGAGGTCAAAGTGTAACAATCGTTACACACTAAGACTGCTACGAGGGACGAACAGGTGCCACTATAAAGAGCTTCGCCCCTGAAACCCAAGATTTCAGTTTAGCAGTTCACGTTCCCGTAAACTGTGCTACTGACGTCGCTTTAAGACAGCCGATGAAAAGTCTCAGTCACCGACAAAACATGGCGACGCAGTGATGTTTTTGAGTCTTTGTTGACCGTGTCTCGTAGCATCATACTATCGATTACGGCACAGTAACCACCATAACGATACCATAACATCACGGACACACAGGGGAGAATATGCGACTTTCCTCAACTACAGCATCGTCTGCTGTAGCGGAACCGTACGCTGACGCACCCACGCAAGTGCGAGATTGGCCATGGTCAGAGCATGGCAGCGGCGATGAATCCTACGCCCTAGCAGCACTCGAATGGAGGCCGCGTGGCAGCACCCCCGTTTGTGGATGCCCCGAACATGAGCCTCCACTCTGTGAGCCCGTATCATCGGGGCCTTCGCGGATGATAGCTCGAAGCCACGATGTTCTGTGCCAAGGCTCGCGGGGCAGCTTGCGAAAGCGCACGTTGTTTCCTCTTAGATAAGTTCTGTAGCACTGTCTGACAAAGCACATGGTTGGCATAGCAAGGACTAAGCTGACCAGAACACGCAGTAAAACCCAACCTGAGGCAACAAGGAAAAGCTGAAACACTGCACTCGCTGCGCCGAACGAGCCAAGGCAGCCGGCAGGAATGAAAGTATACACACGTGCAGAACCCGGTTGTACTAGGAAAACGGAACCAAGCTGTTCACTCGCTGTAATGGCACATCATACAACTCAGAGTGTAAAACTTATTCAGTTATTTTTTCTTTTTCTCTTGGTTTATATAAATCTAATTTTACATTACAGCAAAAGAAAGTTCAAGCTCTTTTTGCAAGCTCTCTTACTCGGACGTTTCACTGGCGTTACCTGTTAGTACCTATTGCGGCCAATGGTGTTGCATGGTCGCTAGTGAGTCCAAAATTACCGCGCTGGATATTGTGCCGAAATAATTTGGAATCGGTATGTCTAATATTCATTGACTCAGGGAGAATTCCAACAGAGAAGTTGCACTTCCGTTTTACGACCCCTTTAAAACTTTATGGAAAGATCCCACATGCTTTGTCGGAAAACATAATCCCTTTGTAAATGCACATAGAGCAGCCGCCGTGTACTGATGCATGATAAACCTCTTGCGCGTTATGGGTGGCTTGAATCATTTCGCGAGTGCGCTGGTCCTGATGTCTGCCAGTAATTGTGCTTTTGTACAACAAGGGATGGATCCACATGAGCGGCATTGAAAACTAAAGAACGTTTTTTAACATTTCGCACATTATTGTTGTCAAGATGGTCACTTAGATATAAATACGCAAGAGAAACGACAGGCACAGAAGAGCGCCATTGTAGCAATTCTGTTCGTGTTGTTTGTTTTGATAATCTTGTTATTATATTCATTCTATTTACTTTTATTCTCTGAACGTTTACTTCTGAACTATTTTTCCTTCTTTTTTAACGCCCTATCAAGTTTTTTTCCTGCTTCGAGCACAGATTCATCAACTCAACTTTATTGGCGATTAGGACAGTGGACATTCATGAACTTGATCTAGATTGGGAATCTCCTAAGCGCTGCAATGCTGCCCATTTTGTCAGTCTTCTTGAAGTGTATGGCGGAAACAAATGTCGTCGTGCTTGTAGTATTTTTATGTATTAAGCCTCAGAAAAGTATTTTATACTTAGTGAAATGAAAAATTACACCTACGGCACCCACAGGCTAAAACACGATGTCAATTCTTTGGAGTAAAGATTACCGTGATCAATGATTCGGAATAACTGCGTCATGTCGTTGTACATATGGCCGCTAAAGCTATTCTGTAAATGTTTTAGTCAGAATTACGGCGGTATGCCTTGAACAGTGTACGCTGAAAATGACAATACAAGAATCGCACCACCTCCCATTTGCCTGTTTTTGTGCGTGCGTACTATATATCCATCCCATTTTTTACCACATACCGCTGCTGACGAGCGACCACGAGCTGCCTGTTATTGTGAGTTTGAAAATTTTCGCTGCTTCTTTTTGTCGAGTTACTATAAAATACACCTAGGCGCCAGCAGACGACATTGACCACGACAACCTCACTGAAATCTGTTAGATTATATAGGAATTGTTATGGGTGTTTGATGTCCTCAAGCCCAAACCGAAATATGGTTATGAGGTTTGCCGTAGAAGAAGGCACCCAAAAAATCGATCACCTGAGGGTCTTAAACGTGCACGTAAACCTAAATACACCTGCCTCAAGCATTCTCCCTTCATCGAAAATGCGGCCGTTGCGGCCGGACATGGTTGCCACCACCATCAACCAGCGGAGCACCATAGAAGCTAGACCATCCTAGCGGGTTCTAGGTAGTTGTTGTAATGAACGAAGCGCAATACGGAAGCACTATGGAAAGGCCAAATGCTTCTGTAATACATTTATACAAGGCTACAAGAAAATTAGTTACGTTAAACAAACAAAATAACGCACAGAGTCGCAGGCGTTCAATACGAAAAAACTTTGTGTAGGGGTCAACCGAAACTTTATTGACGTGATTCCACCACGGATATTATGTTGTTAAAGCTTACATGAACAGAAAACAAAAAAAACCAGAAGAAAAAAAACTGCAATTTGGGACGTCCTGCAAAATGTATTGAGGCCGCCGGCGCATATGCCTACACGACTCTTGCTATACGCTTGATTAAACTGGGCGATTCTTTTCAAACAGAGACTTATATGTTTTATGCGTGAACACACTAACAACATTCATCGATTGCCAGCTTACATTGATAAATTCTGCCTTTTTTTTAGGGGCGAAGCTCCTTATGGCGTTGCTTGTGACCCTCGTAGTACGTAACCACCAGTGCCACATACCCAAAATAGTTTTAACATTTGACCTCCAAAGTGGTGCCGGTGAGAGATTTCTTTTGTGCGTTGTTTAACAATAAAAAATAGTGCTCGATGTACATGCCAATGCTTTCTAATGGGAAATGAGAGATAGGAGCATTCGGCTTTTAGTCAACGCGCGCGCTGCGATCCCCATTAGCAAGAAAGACAAGAAAGGGCGGACAAAAAAAGGGTTGCTACATTATACTCGCTCGGTTTAACCTCCTTAGTCTTAGAAAGGTTTAGCGAACGTTGAGCCGCAGGGCCATGAAAACAATGAGCTACTGATGATTGATATGTGGGGTTTAACGTCCCAAAACCACCATATGATTATGAGAGACGCCGTAGTAGATGGCTCAGGAAATTTTCACCACCTGGGGTTCTTTAACGTGCACCCAAATCTGAGCACACGGGCCTCTGACATTTCCGCCTCCATCGGAAATGCAGCCGCCGCAGCCATACAATGAACTAGTATATACCATGAATGAATTCGTGGTGGTTACAGGGGGGAATCAGATACGAAGCGCGAGCCGTAAGAAAAAAAAGCTGAATCTTCCTGTCTCTCATTTCACATTAGTAGCCACTGGCATGTACATTGACCGCTATCCGACAGGAAAAGGTTGCTACGTTATTTTCGCTGGGCGTAACCTCCTCGGTTTTAGAAAGGTTTAGTGAGCATTGGACCGCAGAGCCATGAATACACTGAACTAGTATATTCATTCATTCATTCATTATCAGCCTGACTACGTCCACTGCAGGACAAAGGCCTCTCCCATGTTCCGCCAGTTAACCCGGTCCTGTGCTTGCTGCTGCCAATTTATACCCGCAAACTTCTTAATCTCATCTGCCCACCTAACCTTCTGTCTCCCCCTAACCCGCTTCCCTTCTCTGGGAATCCAGTCAGTTACCCTTAATGACCAGCGGTTATCCTGTCTACGCGCTACATGCCCTGCCCATGTCCATTTCTTCTTCTTGATTTCAGCTATGATATCCTTAACCCCCGTTTGTTCCCTAATCCACTCTGCTCTCTTCTTGTCTCTTAAGGTTACACCTACCATTTTTCTTTCCATTGCTCGCTGCGTCGTCCTCAATTTAAGCTGAACCCTCTTTGTAAGTCTCCAGGTTTCTGCTCCGTAGCTAAGTACCGGCAAGATACAGCTGTTATATACCTTCCTCTTGAGGGATAGTGGCATTCTACCTGTCATAATTTGAGAGTGCTTGCCGAATGTGCTCCACCCCATTCTTATTCTTCTAGTTACTTCAATCTCGTGGTTCGGCTCTGCGGTTATTACCTTGCCTAAGTAGACATAGTCTTTTACAACTTCAAGTGCACTATTACCTATCTCGAAGCGCTGCTCCTTGCCGAGGTTGTTGTACATTACTTTCGTTTTCTGCAGATTAATTTTAAGACCCACCTTTTTGCTCTCCTTGTCTAACTCCGTAATCATGAGTTGCAATTCGTCTCCCGAGTTACTCAGCAATGCAATGTCATCGGCGAAGCGCAGGTTACTAAGGTATTCTCCATTGACTCTTATCCCTAACTGTTCCCAATCTAGGCTTCTGAAAACCTCCTGTAAGCACGCGGTAAATAGCATTGGGGAAATTGTGTCCCCCTGTCTTACACCCTTCTTGATTGGTATTCTGTTGCTTTCTTTATGAAGCACTATGGTAGCAGTTGATCCCCTGTAGATTTCTTCCAGAATGTTTATATATACTTCATCTACGCCCTGATTCCGCAGTGTTTGCATGACGGCTGATATTTCTACTGAATCAAACGCCTTCTCGTAATCTATGAAGGCTATGTATAGTGGTTGGTTATACTCTGAGCATTTCTCTATTACCTGATTGATAGTATGAATGTGGTCAATTGTTGAGTAGCCTGTTCGAAATCCTGCTTGTTCCTTTGGTTGACTGAATTCTAATGTTTTCTTTACTCTGTTAGCAATTACCTTTGTAAATAGCTTGTATACTACAGAGAGCAAGCTGATCGGCCTGTAATTCTTCAAGTCCTTGTCATCTCCTTTCTTATGTATTAAGATGATGTTAGCGTTCTTCCAAGACTCTGGTACTCTTCAAGTCAGGAGACACCTCGTAAACAGGGTGGTTAGTTTTTCTAACACAATCTGTCCTCCATCTTTCAGCAGATCTGATGTTACCTGATCCTCACCAGCAGCTTTGCCCCTTTGCATGCTCTCCAAAGCTTTTCTGACTTCTTCTATTATTACTGGTGGCGATGGCGTAGTGGTTAGAGCATCCGCCTCGCATGCAAGAGGTCCGTGGTTCAAATCCCGGTACCGCGCAGTTCCCAACCGGATAAAAAAAAAAATCCGCGTGTTGATGGAACTGCACTAAGAGGCCTGGGGGGCGGCCTCACCGGCCAACACCGCCGAGAACGCACTTCCCTCACCAGAGAAGGATTGGCCACCCTGGTGCAGTATCTGGCCACTACCTCCCACATGCTTACGTCAAATGGCAAGGTACGATGCAGTGACCATAGAATGGTACGGTCTCGAATTCGCCTAGACTTGAAGAAGGAACGACAGAAACTGATACGCAAGAAGCCAATCAATCAGCTAGCACTGAGAGGGAAAGTACAGGAATTCAGAGTGTCACTGCAGAACAGGTACTCGACTCTTAGTGAGGAAACCAACCTTAGCGTAGATACAATGAATGATATTCTGACGAGTATCATTACGGAGTGTGCAGTGGAAGTTGGAGGCAGGGTAGTTAGACAGGACACTGGCAAGCTTTCCCAGGAAACGAAGAACCTAATTAAGAAGCGTCAAATCATGAAAGTGTCAAGTACAACAGACAAAACAGAACTGGCAGAGCTTTCGAAGTTGATTAATAGACGTAAGGTATGCGATGTAAGAAGGTATACCATGGAGAGAATTAAACACGCTCTGAAAAACGGAGGAAGCGTCAAAGCATTGAAGAGGAAACTTGGGATAGGCAAAAGTCGGATGTGTGCACTAAGGGACAAAGAAGGCAAAATAACTACCAATATGGATAGGATAGTTAAAATAGCGGAGGAGTTTTGCAGAGATCTGTACAGTAGCCGAGACAACCACGACCTTAATACTATAAGAACTAGCAGTAACCCAGAACTAGTATATACCATGAACTCAAGGTGGTAGAGGTGGGAAGTAGACCCGAAGCGCAAGCCGTAAGTAAGTGTGCGTGTGCCACCCCTCGTTTAGTCCTTGAAATGTCCACTGACTGGCGGTGCTTCTATATGGGGAATATATGATAAAAAGATGCGAGATGGTGGGACTTGGAGTGTTGAATAGATGGACGAACGGACACACAGACAGATGCATGGATGGACGCATGAACGGACGCAGGGGCGGATGCATGAACGGGCCGCAGAGCCATGAATACACTGAACTAGTATATACCATGAACTCAAGGTGGTAAAGGTGAGAAGTAGACCCGAAGCGCAAGCCGTAAGAAAGTGTGCGTGTGCCACCTCTCGTTTAGTCCTTGGAATGTCCACTGAATGGCGGTGCTTCTATATGGGGTATATATGATAAAAAGATGCGAGATGGTGGGACTTGGAGAGTTGACTAGATGGACGAACGGATACACAGATAGATGCATGAATGGACGCATGAACGGACGCAGGGGCGGATGCATGAACGAATGCAGGGACAGGCGCACGAACAGACGCATGGACGGTCACACAGACGGACGAATGCTTCACCCCATTCTCCATCATTCACTCCGTGGATATGCTGCCATTTTTTCTTTACCGTGTTTGTTGAAAGCCACTGATTTACACAACCTTATACGTGTGAGGCCGATCCAGTTGTCTGTGACTACTTTCTTCGCTCCCAGGAAGCTTCAGTGGATTTGAAAAAAGGATCCGCAGCACTCTCTACTTCTCTCGGTTGCGATGCCTGCTGACATACTACTCGCCGTTGGAATGTATCGCATTCCTTCCATCGCTAAGTGGGTTTTGAAATTTTGCTGTTTTAATTTACTAAGCTTTCTTGTAGGCACTGCGATCGATATCATCAAAGCGTTGCGGCTCTATCAAACGGTACATTAGAAATTGCACACCACGCTCTCCGGAAGGACTGGGTATTATATGTGGATGAGTATGAAAGACCTGGTTTTTTTCATGGCATAGAATGCACTAAACAGAGTAAAGCCATTAAAACCGCTACCAGTGCACAGCAGTACAAGAAAACCTCATAAGTGCTTCCCGCACTTTGTTAAAGATTTGCTCCTAGAGCACATAGGCCAAAATCCAACAGTACAATCAGTAATAAAATCGCCTTTTCTTAGAGACTGGGCATTGTAGCGAAAAAGAAATTCGGCAGATCCCACGTACCTGAGAATTGACGTTATGCGAAGAATGCAGAGGGAAAGTGACCATGTAGGAATTTTTTTGATCGCGTGACACTTCGTGAAATGTCGCTAATTATATGCACAAATGTTGCACGTACAGACATATGTTGAATAGTTGCAGATGTTTATATATGCAGTTGTTTGCCCTTCCACAAAGATATCAACTGGAACATACGTCTTAGCAACACCTCAAGCTGATATGCAGCGGTGATGCTCGCGAAGATGCTGGCCCTGGACACCGCTAAATAAAGCAACTTCAGCGCATGGCACCTAACCACGATTAATGGTCCATCGACCTGACGGCTGTATCAACGAAGTACATATATAATGTTTCTAAAATTGAGTAGGCAGCACTGCCACCGCTATTGACGTTTCACGAAGATTAGCGTCTATTTGAAAAGTAGCTCCGAAACAAGGCTCTGTGGTAGAATGTTTGGGTGCCACGCAATATACTTGGGTCCGAACGGCGAGTCCTTCAGTTTTTATATTCTTTGTGCATAACATTGTTTTCACCTGCCAAGTGTGGGTTCCTGCCGGTGTTCGAGAGAGATGGATAGAGACACGCGTCCACCAGACCCTACGAACCCCGCAGAAGCCGCCTCCAGGAAGCGCAATGGCGCTGAGAGCGACAGTGACAATACCATGATTTATTATGTCAGCAGTGAAGAGTCCGGTGACGACACCTTCAAGCTGGTAATGAGCCGAAAAGCTAAGAGACGGTTTCGGAGCACGCCTACCAATCCCAGTGCGTTCATCATAAGAGCTTCGTGTAGTGTCAAGGAATTCACCGTCTTTTTCATGCCTGTGGTCACCACTGACAATATGAGGCGCCTTAACAGGCAAGCTTTGTCTGCACAGCTGGAGGCACTTGTGCCAAACGAAATCGAAGACATCAGAGTGAACACGCGCAAGAATGTTCTAGCCATTGACGAAAGTACGCGGCTCCACTAGATATATCGCGCAAGGTCCAGAACTCAATGGCATGCCAGTCCACTCTCACGAACCACTCGGCAAAGAAGTCATCACTGGAGTAATTTATGATGTTGACGAGACCATCGTCAACGCAGACTTTCCAATCCTGATCAAGCCCGCTACAGAAGACACCATTATCACAACAGTTTTTTTTGTCTCGGCACGTCACGTTGCGTCAAGACCATACTCAAGGGTGAAACCCTCACGTTACTCGTGAAGGTGGGACACTTTCGACACGCTGTTCGTCCTTTCGTACTGAGCCCACTTCAGTGCAGGAAAGGTACGAAGTTGGGTTGCGTGAGCAGCGTGTGCAAGAACACCACGGTTTGTACCCGATGCACTGGACCCCACACCACTAACACATGTCAGTCCAACATTCAGAAATGTTCGAATTCTGATGGGCCTCATGATACATCTTCGAAAGACTGTCCAAATATTCGAAGAGAACGGCAGTGCTGAAGAAAATGGTTCGAGATAACTCGCCTCATCGGAGAGCGGACGCATCTATCAGATGACGACGATCGCATCGTAGACGGTGCTTCCGACCTCCAAGACACCATTACCTCGTGAACCGCGCTCACAGTCGCCTCCACCGCTGTCTCTCGGAACAATGATAAAGAATAAAGAAGCCTCCAAGAGCGACACAGCTGATGCATGGCCGGAACTCCCTCGACTACACATCACTAGAGAGTGCCATCAGACTTCTCCATTGAAGCACTCCTCGACCGAACTCTCTAAACCAATAAAGAAGCATAAACAAATAGTCGCCTTGGTCTGCTTCTTCGTGACTACCATTCGTTTGCTCGGGGAGATGGTGCAAACACCAATAGCATGAAACATGTTGCAGCTACTGGATACTATCAGTCCAGATTTAGCAAGCCTTCAGAAGTCAATAGCTTAACAAGAATAACACCAGAAGCATGGCTTGTCAACGGCAACAGCTATCGTTTGCAGAGCATATTCGAAACGCCTTCATATTTCAAAGGAATGTGTAAGGCGTAAGGCCCCGGATATCATATTTCTGGCAGTTCGTGATTAAAAACCGCTTCCCGATAATTGTAATCTGTAAGCCGAACTTGTCGACTATAAGAATATCTGGATACGAGCATTTCGTCTCAACCACGAATGGAAGGGCCAGCAAAGTTATTGTTTAGATTCGCGAGGACCTAACTTATTTCGCCCAGGCTATACCACCAGATGAAGAAAACGAGTACGTGTGCATTACTCTTGCAGTTGTTTTGAACAGTTATTGGATTGTATATATATATATATATATATATATATATATATTCTCTGCAAGTTCATTAGATTGCAATCGTAAACGCACAATATGGCAGCTATTCCAGGCCCTTGCATTATAACAGGCGATAACAGGGCGCCCACATTATAACAGGGTGCTCACAGATATCGTTTGCGTCAGACCAGAACCTCTGCCTTGTGATTAATGATACTCCGGCATACCAGCCAAGGACGACTTACAGCAGCTGCCTCGACCTGACACTGGTGTGACGTTGCCTAAGTTCCAAAGTGCGGCGGTTTACAGATATCGAAACCCATGGTAGCGATCCCATTTTGACTAATGTCAGCATTGATCACCCACAAACTTCATCATCGCCGGTCTATCGGTTCATGGACTGGAAACTTTCTGAAGATCACATGGAGAACACGTGAAGAAATGATTCCTCGTGAGGGCTAGAAAAAGTAATTGCAGATGCAAAGCAAAATTTTACGCACCCCTTCATACACTCGCAGAAGCGCTCGGAGCTTGACATCGAATTAGAAAGGCTTCGGGCGTTACGTAGACATGGTGAGAGAGGATGCAGGTGTACCAAGTCTATTCTTGATCTCAGAGTAGCGAGGCGTATGCAGAAAAAAAATACCGCACCGAACAGATAAGCTGCAGGATCAAAGGTGAAAAAAGATTTTGCGAGTAATTAGACCCACACAAGCCATTGCCTTGTGTATGGAGAACTCTACAGGGTCTTCGCTCAGTCACCATGCTACGCCATCTCATAAAGTCTTTCGTAATTCATTTACACCACCGTGAAATTCACGTCGCAGATAATATTTGGGCAAACGTCAGCGGCGGGACAGTCCTATTCTTCGATATGTTTTTATGCGATATCCCTTGCCCACGAGATACTAGTATGGATGCTCCATTTTTTTATGGAAGAGCTCGAAGCTGCACTGGCACCGTGTAGGCGTTCTCCTTCAATAGGGCTTGATGGGATAACGTATACGGCTCTGCGTCACTTACGTGGAGCAGCTAGACGACTACTGCTAAATTTACTTAATCAATCATAGGCGAATGGCGTTGAACCTCAACATCTCAACGCAGCCGTCTTGTTCCACTTCTAAAAGCAGGAAAATCACCTCTGAAGCTGACATCATACCAGCCTGTACGTCTCGTTAGCTGCGTTGAAAAGTTAAAGGACCGCATTATTCTCACGTGCCTGTAATTGTTCCGTGAATGGCACTATATTTACTTCGGCTTCATGGCGGGATTTTGATGAGATTGTTCATCGATTGACAACGTCATCACTTTGGTGTCATCGATAGAACAGCTGAAATTCCGGAAAGGACTAGCACTCGCACTCTTTCTTGATGTGAAAGGTGCCTTTTCCCATCAAGCATTTCAGCTATGAAGTAATCAAACGTTTCCCATCAAGCTATATTAGACACACTACTGTTAATTGAACCGGGGAAGTGAATCGAGAGTTAACCGTGGAGAGCGGATGGACGGGTGGACAAACGGATGGCCGGACAGACGGACGGATGCGTGGACGGACGGATGGACGCATGCACGGAAGCATTGACGCATGCATGGACGGGACGCACAAATGGACGCACAGACGGAATTACTGACAGACTGATGGATGCTTCACCGCACTCATCATCTTGCACTCCCTGAATATACTGCGATTTGTTATCGTTATGAATTTGCTTTTTTGTGCATCGCACAGGCATTTCCCCTTGTGTTTCATGGGAAGAAGCATTTAAATCTTTATCGTTGATAGGCTTAATCACGCAGACGTCCCGAGAGGGTTCTCGGCGTTGTGTCACCCTTTCAACGTTTACACCAACAGGCTTGACGACATCCGGTTTATTCCACCGATGTGCCCAATAGCATCAGTGAGCAAGAGGAGCTTCAGCAATGACTGATGAGTGGGGTTGTTTAGAAAGAGTGGTTAATGATTCTGAGCACTTGGCACTCTACTATTGAAGAGCATATTGCTATCCCGTGGCCCCCAGCCAAAACCTATGGACAGATATGAGTGTTTCTGTTGTCACGAAGCCGAGATGCCAACACGGTTCGAAGGCCCACTGCTCTGAACTCCGCCAACATGGTCTTGAGCCGTTTGGTAGCATGTGTTACTCAGTTCGCGACTGCTTCTGTGCAGAGCTGATAGACGAACGGACGAGACGACGGTGAGTTAAGACAAGATTTATTCTACAGCATAGAAGTGAGGCTTTACAAATTCGGCACTGCGGCCGACAACTTAAGGGCTCGAAGAGCCGAGATGTCTTCTCTCGCACGCATTCTTGGGCTTCTCTATCTGTTATGAAGTGCACCACCGACGAGGTTACGAAGGGCGCCACGAAACTCGCCGCTTCCATTGACACCGGCCGCGCAGACTGCGAAGGGGCTCAAAGCAACGAGAGGCTTCTGTGACACACGGGTCTACTGTGGGTGACGTGCCGCAGGGTTTTTTTATAGGCACTGGATGGATCCTTTCAGTCACCAAACGCCCAACGAGAAGCGCCACTGGCCGTGATGTCAGAATGCTCCAATGGCGACCCGCCGACAATGGAGACCCGCCACCCAAGGTCGAGGAATGTTGGCAAGCATTGCGTAAGACTCGCCAGACTAGAAGGCACCGATTGCTTCATCGGGCTCGTGGGCTGAGGGAGCTCGCTGTGCGATGCGTGACAGACCGGCCCCGCCACTTGATGACGTCGTTGAGTTGATTTCGTCAGGCAGGCTCGAGCGCTGACCTTGACACAGATTATTTTTGCAGAGGCATTGACGTTCAGTGTGGACTCCCAGGCGTAACAGTGTGTTTAGAAAAAAAGAGGTTAACGATTTGGAGTATTAGGTACTCTACTATAAGAGAGCATAAAGCCATCCCCTGAACTGAAGTAGTTGGAGGGTTTGTGTGTTTGAAAAAGGGATTTTATCCACCAAACTACCTCATGATTATAATTTTATGAGACGCCCTGAAGGAGAGCAATAGACAGATATTTAGAAAATGTATCGCTAAGTTTGAACAGTTTTCTCCCTCTATTTTGGCAAAATATACTCAAGTAGTTATTCTTCTGAGTTACGTGAAATTTCCAAGAGAATTTTTTCATAATTTGGCATGTTTCTTTTATAAAAAAACTGCAGAGGTAGTTTTATAACCCTTGAAAAGAACTTGATAACGTGCTCACAGTTTCGACGTTAGGAGATACCAAATTAGCTGACCGAAAGTTTTTACGGGTACAACACTTGCAATCCTTAAACCATTCACGTGAACTGCTGCTTTGTCCGAGAGACTGAGCAGAAGTCACAGATATATGTTCGATAGAACCATTTCCGAATTATGCTTCATTGTTGAGTTTTACATGAACGAGCTCAGCAGATCTGAGACTTGGCCAAGGTGGTTGGTATATATTTTTGAAATGGCCTGTTATGTTTCCTTTTTTTGTGGTCGTGTTGCTGTGCTATTATCAAGATCAGTTCGCAGACAATCTCATCATAGTTGCATGGACTGAAATGTTGAATGATAACTTTTTTTATCCTGACCGTCATCGTGTTTAAACTTATACGGCACTCCGAGGCCCAACAATTAGTTCTTGCTGCACTATTCCTTGTTACACTATTCCTCAATACAGTATATTTTAGCGGTACAGAGCTGAAAGCTAACGACGCATGTCCTTTGATTTAAATGCACCTTTAAAAATTCCATTCGTCTAAACTTCCGGAGGCCCCACCGCGGTGGTATAGTGGCTAAAGTACTCGGCTGCTGACACGCAGGTCCCGGGATGGAATCCCGGCTGCGGCGGCTCCATTTCCGATGAAGGCGGAAATGTTGTAGGCCAATGTGCTCAGATTTGGTTGCACGTTCAAAAACTCAAGGTGGTCAAAAGGTCCGGAGCCCTCCCCTACGGCGTCTCTCATATTTATAAGGTGGTATTGGGACGTTAAACCCCCGACATCATCATCATCATATTTCCGGAGCCCTCCTATACGGAAGGCCTGATAGTGATATCATGGTCTTGGTACGTGAAGAGAAAAGACATTATTATCATTGTTATAGTTGTTGTTATCGTTGTTGTTGTTGTTGTTGTTGTAATGTGAGAAGTCTAGCTTGTGTCGGGTATTTTGTGAACAAGTTGCTCCTTCTTTTCAGGTCTGCAGATTTTGTCGACCTCATGACCTATGACCTGCACACTTATGGCCAGTACACTCCGTAGCTTTGACACAACAGCCAACTGTTTCCCAGACTTGGGGAAATTCCCTACTTCAACACTCTGAACCTAACAAGTATATGTATAACTGAGGTCGATGCAATTCTTCAATAACCTAACCACGGTTATTCACGCTTCACTCCAAATAATGTCGGAAAAAGCGGCCATGTATGTTTTGGCTTGTCCCAGACAGCGGCTCCTCTGTATTGAATCAGCCGCATCTCATTCGCAATGAAAAAATGGCAGCATATCCACGGACTGAATGATGGAGAGTGGGGCGAAGCATTCGTCCGTCCATGCGTCCGTCTGTGTGACCGTCCATGCGTCTGTTCGTGCGCCCGTCCCTGCGTTCGTTCATGCATCCCGTCCGTTCATGCGTCCATTCATGCATCTGTCTGTGTATCCGTTCGTCCATCTAATCAACACTCCAAGTCCCACCATCTGGCATCTTTTTATCTTATCTCCCCCATATAAAAGCACCGCCATTCAGTGGACATTCCAAGGACTAAAGGAGAGGTGGCACACGCACACTTTCTTACGGCTTGCGCTTCGGGTCTACTTCCCACCTTCAACCACCTTGAGTTCATGGTATATACTAGTTCACTGAATTCTTGGCACTGTATTCATGCTCGCTAAACCTTTCTAAAACCAAGGAGGTTACGCCCAGCGAGTATAACGTAGCAACCTTTTCCTGTCAGATAGTGCTCAATGTACATGCCAGTGGCTGCTAATGTGAAATAAGAGACAGGAGGATTCAGCTTTTAATTTCTGAAGGCTCGCGCTTCGTATCTGATTCCCCCCTTTAACCACCTCGAATTCATTCATGGTATATACTAGCTCAATGAATTCTTGGCCCTGCGGCTCAACGCTCGCTAAACGTTTCTAAAACTAAGGAGATTACACCCTGCGAGTATAATGTAGCAACCCTTTCTTGTCCGATAGTGCTCAATGTACATGCCAATGGCTGCTAATGGGCGCCACTGCGTGCGCGTTGACTAATAGCTGAATGCTCCTGTCTCTCATTCCCCATTAGCAGCCATTGGCATGTACACTGAGCACTATGTTTTATTGTTAAACAACGCACAGAAGAAATCTCTCACCGACACCACCTTGGAGGTCAAATGTTATACTTATTTCGGGTATGTGCCACAGGTGGTTACGTACTACGAGGGACGCACAAGCCACGCCATAAAGAGCTTCGCCCCTAAAAGTTGAAGGGGCGATGCGTGAGAGTGGAAGGCCATCAAGTTGTGCCATCGAACAGCACGAGCTTGTGCAAAACCTAGAGCCACTGCCAGGCGGCAGCACCATATCGTCGGCTTTCAGTTTCAGTTTCAGTTTATTCATTCATTCAAAATACAAAATTTGTTGAATGTAGTATGCAGACGAGGGTCCAAAGTCAAGCGACTGCAGTGGGACCCCCGATTAATAATAACAATAAAATTAATAATTATAACAGCACGTAAATACGCAACATAAGTGAAAGGTAAATAGTGAACTTACATAAAATAACATCAAGTAAACAAAAGAGGCAGTCAGAATGTGACACAAGAACAATAATAATGCATTTTTCACGCACCGTAACAAACACATGCGTTTTTAGCTGCATAGCGTCGCATTTGCTCCACAGAGTAAAAAATGACTTATCCCACGTGCAGTTGCAATCAAAGATATGCGAACCAAGAATGAGAAAGGTTGATATGTCACTTTAAAGTCAGCGCAACGTTACGTGGTAGCGAACTAAATATATGTGGAGCTAGCGAAATGGCCACGAGCACGCTATAGCATAGTATGTTGAGTGTGTTCTTACATGACACGCGTGTCAGGATTATGTTTTCACCAGTCATATACTTTCGGGATCTATTGACGTGACCTTCACAAAATTTGGTATATGTGGACCTAGTAAAACGGCTGTGAACGCATCATGAACGACCCTATATACTCCAATGTAGCGTTGACGCGTGCACACGCTGGGCACAGCGACGCCACGTTAGCAAAACGCGAACAATCGATAGTCTGACGCCAGGCGCGAACGGAGACGCGCCCACAAGAAGGCTCCCTATGACCAGCGTCCGTCGGCGTGACCCAACGGCAACCAGCGCGAAATGCAACATGGTGCATTCCGCGTCGATGCGTTATCTAGACAACACTGCATCTCCCTCTTTTCGCGACGGAGGGAGGCGCTGAAACGCGCATGGGTCAAAGCAACGCAGCGCAGCGCGCGCCGGCGATTATTATGCAGGACCGGCGCCAGGCATGGCAACGCCGGCGTGACGCTACGATATAAACGCCAGCGAGAACGCGCACCACGTCACGTCCAAATGTAATCTCACCTTGACTGTGGCATGTAGTCGTGTTCTCATATGACAAGCATAGTCCTGTTCTCACATGACACGAAATTTGGTATTACGGTACGTGAATAGATGATGAAGATATGTAATTGGTGCGAACATGATAATCATAGATGCGTGTCATGTAACAGCATGACTACATGCCCCGCTCATAATGCACTGGCGGCTGCTTCGCTAGCTTCACTTATACGAAATTTGCTATTACGATACGTGAATAGATGACGAAAATATGTGACTGGTGCAAACACAATAATCATAAGATGCGCGTCATGTAACAATATGACTACATGCCACGCCCATTATGCGCTCGAGGCCGTTTCGCTAGCGTCACATATACAAAATTTGCTATTAAAGTACGTGAAGGGAGGACAAAGTTATGTGACTGGTGCAAACATGATCACGCGTGCCATGTAAGAATATCACAACATATCACGCTCACAGCGTGCTCGCAGCCATTTTGCTAGCTCCACATATACTAAATTGAGTATCACGTGATGTGACTAGATGACAAAGGTAAACGACACATTCAACCATGATATTTATGACATGGAAGTCATGTATCGCATCAATTACCTGCATCTCGTAAAGTTTAGCTGATTTTGAAGTGACATATCAACATATCTCAATCGAGCTTCGCATATAATCGATTCCCACTGTACGTGTGATCTGAAGAATTTTCCTAGTAAGCGTCAAACTCAAGGCAGTCTTTATTGAAGATTCGGTCGCCGATACACGTCTCTGTATGTTATTTCATCAGAAACAACTATCTATTTATGTATGATTAAGGTACTCGGGTTTCCTCCTCAGTTCAAAAGACCGTGCGCGTGCCGCTACTCTAGTCTGTTGGTGGAGGTGGCTACCTTCTACTGCGATGACAAGTACTACTACTACATACATCGAGGACGCACGAATCGTGGCTTAAGAAGCTTCGACTTTAAAAGCGCATACTTCAGTGAGAAATATGGGCAAGAGGTAAGCTTACTTCGCATAACAATATAGTTTCTTGCTCTCAGGTTCAATTTTTTGCCCTTACAGCAAATATGCGACTGTTTTTTTCACATTTATTAAGGGGACCCATTAGCGTAACAATAAGAAACTTGCGTGGGGT
This sequence comes from Rhipicephalus annulatus, assembly GCA_013436015.1. NCBI lineage: Eukaryota > Metazoa > Arthropoda > Arachnida > Ixodida > Ixodidae > Rhipicephalus > Rhipicephalus annulatus. The sequence goes on along the minus strand of WOVY01011379.1, from coordinate 277,598 downwards.
TTTACATACTGTTGTGTTTCAAGCACCCCTGTGTCACGAGCGAGCTCCGAACCCGCGAAAGACTGGTTGCTGAAACTACTTCCAGATGTTGACTCCTCCCCTTCCCCCGCTCGGCGCCAACGAGCCACCGTCGTTCCCCCGGCAGTTCGGCCGCAGCCTCCATCCGAATAGGAATAAACTTCTTTTAACCGTTCGAGGCTGTCTGAGCTTTTTGGACTACCGCGACCAACGCGTACGTCTATGGGCCGACGACAACACCGGACATAACAGTGGCGACGAGAATGGGATTTGGACCAACGCTACGCAACGATATTGACAAGCTACAAGCTATGGCTACGCACGGGCTCCCAAATCGGCTACCCGAATTCAACGGCTTATTATGGTCATCGTGGTTTGGACGCCTGCAATTTTACTTCGAGGCTAACAACATCACTGAAGAAGCAATGAAGAGGGCCAACCTGCTAACGCTGTGTGGGGAGCAGACATACGACACAGTCTGTGCCCTGATTCAGCCACGCACTCCAGCAGCCGTTGACTACGACGACATCGTAGCAGCGATACAAGAGCACTATGACCCAAGGCCATCGGAGGTCTACTGTCGAGCCCGCTTCCAACGGCGAGACCAACTGGAAGGGGAAAAAGTGGCCGAATACGTAGCGGCTCTCAAAAAGCTCGCTGCTGACTGCAATTTCGGGACGTTGACCGCGACAGCTGCAGCTAATGCGCAGGAGGGAGGATCGACTGCCGCACCTTCTAACACCACTATGCTCCCCTTGGACGTTATGTTGCGTGACCGTTTTGTGTGTGGACTGCGTGACACAGGCCTACAACAACGCCTGTTCGCGGAGACGGGTCTCACCTTCTCCAAAGCCTACGACATCGCCCAAAGAGCGGAGAGCGCCGGTCACCAGCAGAGGGATATTCGACGGAACGTCGAGCCGGTGCATCACACCAGTCAGCAGTCAGGTCATTCCACGTCTAAGGCGAAATCAAGGAGAAAGACACAGCGCTGTTCGCGATGCGACGACATGCACAATCCCCAGGTATGTCGATACAAGACAGTGACCTGCAATTTTTGACAACAACTGGGACACATTGAAAGGGCATCCATCTCGAAGCGCAAACAGCTCAGACCGAAGACTTCACTGCAACGGAACAACAATGTCGACGCGCAGGAGGGCCAGACGCAAGATACAAGCCGAACAGCACTAACGTCATCGGCACTATATGACTAAAACGCCGTTCACGATTGCCAGGATTGCCAATGCAACCACAGAAGCCCGCCAAGAGCCCCTATTCCTGAATGGGAAAGACCAGACACGCCTTGACACACCCTGCACATTGATTTTGCTGGACCTATCGAAGGGTGTTCGTTCATGGTGGTTATAGACGCATACACCAAGTGGCTGGAGGTAAAACAAATGGCTACAACGATATCGGCAGCAGTTATCGACACTCTGCGATCGTTGTTTTCAACGTTTGGCCTACCGCGCAAGGTGGTCTCGGACAACGGCACTCCGTTTCTGTCCACAGAGATTCTCAAGTTTTACAGCGACAACGGCGTCTCGTCTGTTACATCAGCTCCTTACCACCCGGCTACGAACGGACAAGCCGAGCGCTACGTGGCTGAGCTAAAGCGCGCCCTTACTAAAGACCAGACTGGGACAATGCAACGCCGCCTCGCGCGCTTTCTGTTCAGACAGCACAACACTGTTCAAAGCACTACCGATTAAACGCCAGCGAAATTGATGTTCGGACGAGAAATGAGAACCCAGCTGACAGCAATCGTCCCGGAGCCCTCAGCGAAAGCACCGTCGGAGGAAAAAAAGCTCCCGCATAGCAGGAGAATTGCGAGTGGTTCTTAAGATAGAGAAAGGAAGAGAAATGTGAGCCCCGTTATTGTCTGCTTTAGGAGCGACACCGCCACAGAGCTCACAAGGGATGGGGGTGAGGAGGGATAAAAAGGGTAGAAGTAAAGGTATAGAAAAGAGGAAGAAGAAGCAACAACAAACTGAGGGGACAGGAGAGACAAGAAAGATGGAAGCACGGTCACTGGAGTCCGAGGACGAGGTACACTTGCGAGAGATGTTGTCGGCGTCTGTAGATGGCGTTGAGCAGGTCCAGTGTGTCAGAGCTGCGCTGTCGTCGAAGACCGTCGGCGACAGGAGGTGACGTAGGGCCAGCCCAGTCGGCCAGAGCTACGATGACGCCGAAGGTCGCGAGCGCGCGAAGCGCGCGGGCTCACAACCGGTCGGCACGGAATCCAGCCAGCGAGGCAGGAGAATTGAAATTGGACAGCGCATATACGCCCGCCAGTTCCCCAGAAAGCCCGGCTGGGTTGAAGCGACGGCACTCAAACGCATAGGTTTGCGGTCATGGCTCGTCGACATTGGGGGAAAGGCTACACGCCGCCACCTTAATCAGCTACGCCGTTCAGGTAATTTGCCTAGGAAACCTCCCATTCAAGCAGCCACCTCGACGGAAGCTTCGTTCCACTTAGCCTGGCATCTCGCACCAGATGAATCGGCGCCGCCGCCCGCCGGCCCTGAACACAAGAGAAACGACACCCAGCGAGCGGAGGCTTCTCTTCCTAGTGCGTCCAGAGCGTCCACGCGCCCACGGCGGCCCCCAGATCGCTTCCAAGTGACAAGCTAAGGAGGGAGGAGATGTTGTGTTCCAAGCACCCCTGTGTCACGAGCGAGCTCCGAACCCGCGAAGGACCGGTTGCTGAAACTACTTCCAGATGTTGACTCCTCCCCTTCCCCCGCTCGGCGCAAACGAGCCACCGTCGTTCCCCCGGCAGTTCGGCCGCCGCCTCCATCTGAATAGGAATAAACCTGTTTTTAGCCGTTCGAGGCTGTCTGAGTTTTTTGGACTACCGCGACTAACGCGTACGTCTATGGGCCGACGACAACACCGGACATAACACATACATAAACCGTGATACGATTTCGAGGGGCACGATAGAGGAGGGCGCCCGAAATTTTGACCACACTGTGTTCTTCAACGTGCACAGAAATCATGGCACGCGGGTCGTTAGGAGTCCATCTCCGTTGAAATGCGATCGCCGCAGCCAGTATCCAACCTGTGACCTGGGTCGGCAGCCGACCATTATGACCACTGTTAGATAAGTCGGCCTCATGACCGGCCAGGTGGAGCCTATTACAAATCATGCTTATGTAAACAAACCTACTGGCATTTTTGCATGAAGGGCAAATCATTGATATCACACTGCTTGGTTTAGTTTTACGTAAGCGAAAATTCATGACAAATGGTGGAATATTTAGGAAGAAGTTAAGCTTGAAATCAAGATTTGCTGCTTGGCGTGGAAGGTGTACCTAACTCTTCGTTTTATCAGAATACGAAGTGGTAGAAACTTGCATGTTGAGAAAAGTTTCAGGAAACGTTGTGTCAATATTGTTGCTGAAATGGCTAAGGTTGACAATTTGCACCTACTGTATCGGCTCTAATGGTGAACGATGTGAGGATCACACCAGGTGACGTGGCCCACACATGTCCTGTTAAAGGATGGTGGCCCCACGGGATGGCTTTCAGCTCTCCCATAGTAGAGTACTAAGTAGTCTATATCGTTAACCACTTTTTCTAAACACATGGCTTCATGAAGTGGAGGCTCACGGGATGGCTTTATGCTCTGCTGTAATAAACTTCCTATAACTCTAAATTGTTACGCACGTTTTCTAAACAGATGTACACAGTGGAAGAAAATCACAGCATAGTACGGAGTGGATAATGATGAGTGGGGCGAAGCATCAATCAGTTTCTCCGCCCTTCCGCCCATCCGTTCGTTGTTGCTTCCGTCCGTCTGTGCCACCGTCCGCTCGTCGGTTGGTCCGTGCGTTCGTTTGTCTGTGCGTCCATCCGTGCGTTCATCTCTACGTTCATCCGTGCGTCCAACCATCCATGCGTCCGCCCGTGCGTGCGTCGATCTCTTGATATCTCTGTCTGTCCATCCGTCCATCTGTCTGTCCGTCCATCTAGTAAACACTTCAAGTTCCACCGTCTCGCATCTTTTCATGACATCACGTGATACTCAATTTAGTATCTGTGGGGCTAGCAAAATGTCTGCGAGCACGATGTGAGCGTGCTATGTTTTGATATCCTTGCATGGCACGCGTGTCAGGCTTATCATGTTTGCACCAGCCACATAACCTCGTCCTCCCTTCACGTACTTTATTAGCAAATTAGGTATATGTGACGCTAGCGAAACGGCCACGAGCGCATAATGGGCGTGACATGTAGTCATGTTGTTACATGACGCGCATCTTATGATTATCATGTTTGCACCAATCACATATCTTCATCATCTATTCACGTACCGTAATACCAAATTTCGTGTCATGTGAGAACACGACTATGCGTCTCATATGAGAATACGACTACATGCCACTGTCAAGGTGCCAATACATTTTGACGTGACGTGGTGCGCGTGCTCGCCGGCATTTATTTCGTCGCGTCACGCCGGCGTTCCCACGCCAGGTGCCGGTCCTGCATAATACTCGCCGGTGCGCGCCGCACTGCGTTGCTTTCGCCCATGCGCGTTCCGAAAAAAGAGAGAGACGCCCATCTGAAAAGAGAGAGACGCAGTGTTGTGTAAATAATACATCGACGCGGAATGCACCATGTTGCATTTCACGCTGGTTACCGTTGGCTCACGCCGAAGAACGCTGGTCATAGGGAGCCTACATATGGGCGCTGTCCGTTCGCGCCTGGCGTCGGACTATCGAGTGCTCGCGTTTTGCTAACGTAGCGCCACTCTGCCATGCGTGAGCACCCGTCAACGCTACATTGGAGTATATTGGGTCCTTCATGTTGCACTCACGGCCGTTTCACTAGCTCCACATATACCAAATTTGATGTTACGTGACGTCAATGGATCAGAAAAATATATGACTGGTGAAAAGGTGACAATCCTGACACGCGTGTCATGTAACAACGGTGACAACATACTATGCTCATAGCGTGCTCGCGGCCATTTAATTAGCTCGACATTTAACAAGTTTGCTATCACGGGATGTGAATAGATGACAAAGGTAAACAACACATCCAAACATGATAGTCATCACACGGAAGTAATGTGTGACACGATTTACCTCCACCTCGTAGCGTTGCGCTGACTTTAAAGTAACATATCAACCTTTCTCATTCTTGGTTCGCAATCTTCAATTCCAATTGTACTTGGGGTCAGTCAATTTTTTTTACTCTGTGCAGAAAATGCGACGCTATGCAGCTAAAAAAGCGTGTGTTTGTTGCAGTGCGTAAAAAATGCAGTGCTAGGCTCGAGAAAGCAGTTTTCATCTTCAAAGCCGACAATATGGTTCTGCCGCCTGGCAGTGGCTTTAGGTTCTGCACACGCTCATGCTGTTAGACGACAGAGCTAGATGGCGTTTCACTGTCAGTCATCACCCCTTCTATTTTTTACTGCGAATCAGATGCGGCTGATTCAATACAGCGGAGCTGCTGTTTGAGACAAGTGAAAACATACAAGGCCGCTTTTTTCGACATCCTTTGGAGTGAAGCGTGAAGAACCTTGGTTTGCTTATTGAAGAAGTGCATCATCCTCAGTTATACAAATACTTGCCAGGTTCAGAGTGTTGAAGTAGGGAATTTCCCCATGTCTGGGAAACAGTGGGCTGTTGTGTCACACCCAAGGACTGTACTGGCCGTAAGTGTGCAGGTCATAGGTCATGAGGTTGAGAAAATCTGCAGACCTGAGAATAAGGAGTAACTTGTTCACAAACTATCTGACATAAGCTAAACTTCTCACATTACAACAACAACAACAACAACAACGATGCCTTGAAAACAATAACAACAACAATAACAATAATAATGTCTTTTTCTTCACGTACCAAGACCATGATATGACTATCAGGCCTTCCGTAAAGGAGGGCTCCGGAAATATGATGATGTGATGTGGGGGGTTTACCGCTCAATACCACCAAATAAATATGAGAGACGCCGTAGGGGAGGGCTCCGGAAATTTTGACCACCTTGGGTTCTTGAACGTGCACCGAAATCTGAGCACACTGGCCTACAACATTTCCGCCTCTATCGGAAATGAAGCCGCCGCCGCCGGGATTCCATCCCGGGACCTGCGTGTCAGCAGCCGAGTACTTTAGCCACTAGACCACCGCGGTGGGGCCTCCGGAAGTTTAGACGAATTTAATTCTCAAAGGTGCATTTAAATCAAAGGACATGCGTCGTTAGCATTTCAGCTCTGTACCGCTACAATATACTGTTGAGGAATGGTGTAACAAGGAATAGTGCAGCAAGAACTAATTGTTGGGCCTCGGAGTGCCATATAGGTTTAAACACGATGACGTTCAGGATAAAAAAAAGTTATCATTCAACATTTCAGTCCGTGCAACCATGATGAGATTGTCTGCGAACTGATCTTGATATTAGTACAGCAACACAACCACAAAAAAGGAAACATAACAGGCCATTTCAAAATATATACCAACCAACTTGGCCAAGTCTCAGATCTGCTGAGCTCGTTCATGTAAAACTCAACAATGAAGCATAATTCAGAAATAGTTATATCGCACATATATCTGTGACTTCTGCTCAGTCTGTCGGACAGAGCAGCAGTGCAAGTGAATGGTTTAAAGATTGCAAGTGTTGTACCCGTAAAAAGTTTCGGTCAGCTCATTTAGTATCCCCTAACGTCGAAACTGAGAGCACGTTATCAAGTTCTTTCCAAGGGTATTGAAACTACCTCTAAAGTTTTTTAAATAAAAGAAACGTGCCAAAGTATGAAAAAAATCCATCCTTCCGTCCGTCCGTTCATCCGTTTGTCCGTCCATCCATCCATCCATCTATCTATCTATATATCTATCTATCTGTCTCCAAGATGGGTGCGCATGCCCGTCTCAGAGCCGCACAATTTGTTCTCCAAGATAACTGCCAGATAGCGCTCATGTCTCCCGTGTGACGTCACTTGATGCGCTCGTTTGCCTCCCCTGCATGCTCGAGCCACTGTAACGCAGCGCCTCTAGAATACTATTCATAAATTTTCCCGCACAGAACATCAAATGAACGTTTTCTTCACTCTGTCCAAATGCAAGACTATCTTCTTTTTACGACATTTACAGAATAACATGCAGGTACGGGGCCTATTTTTTCTGTTGATATTGTTAGACCTTCCGTGCGAAAATAGTCAGATGCTTTCAACGCGCTCCTTTGTATCCTTGCTCGAACTTGTAAGCGTGCCAATGCTGATGCCTCGACACAAATCTCATCAGCGTATACTGAAAGACTGACTGTTTCTGGGAGAGCTTCAGCCAGGCTAATTAAGGCAAGGTTGAAAAGAACTTGGTTTCAAACACTACCTTGCGGGACACCATGGAACGTCCATATTTCTGAGGTCGGGCCATCTTCAGTGTAGACAAAAAAGGATCTTCGTGTCAGGTAGCTTCGGATCATTCGAAACATTCACTCTCCCAGTTCAATTAGCAGGAGTAGTGTGTCTATTATAGCTAGATGAGAAATGTTTCATGAGTGATGGCTGAAACGCCTGATGAGAAAAGGCACTTTTCACAACAAGAAAGAGTGCAAGTGGTAGTCGTTTCCTGAATTTCTGCTGTTTTCCCGAACACACCAAAGTGATGATGACGTTGCCTATCGATGAACAGCCTCGTCGAAATCCCGCCATGCAGTTGAAGTGAATGTTGTGTCGTTCAAAGAACCATTCCAGGTGCGTGAGAATCATTTGCTTCATGAGCTTCCCAACGCAGCTAGCGACACCTACAGGCTGGTATGAGGTCAGCACCAAAGGTGATTTGCCTGCGTTATAAAGCGGCACAAAATGGCTGCGTTTCCAATTTGAGATTCAACGCTATTTACCTATGATTGATTAAGTAAAATTAGCAGTTGTCGTCTAGCTGTTTGGCCTAAGTGACGCAGAGCCGTATACATTATCCTATCAGGCCCTGGTGAAGAAGAACGCCTACACAGTGTAAGTGCAGCTTCTAGCTCTTCCATAAAAAACGGAGCATCCATACTAGTATCTCGTGAAACAGGGATATCGCATAAAAGCTAATCGGAGAATAGGACTGTCCCGCCACTGATGTTCACACAAAAATGATATGCAACGTGATTTTCACGGCGGCTTAATCGAATTACGAGAGCCTTTAGGAAATGACGTTGCATGGCGCCTGAGCGAAGACCTTGTGGAGTTCTCCATACACGAGGCAATGGCTTGCGTGGGTCTAATGACTCACAAACACTTTTCCATCTTTGATCCTGCAACTTATCTGTTCGGCGCTGTAGTTTATTCGACATACGCTTCGCTACTCTGAAATCAAGAATAGACTTGGTATACATGTATCTTCTCTCACCACGTGTACGTAATGCCCGAAGATTTTCTAATTCGATGTCAAGCTCCGTGCGCTTCTGTGAGTGTAAGAAGTGGTGCGTAAAATTTTTCATTACATCTGCAATTACTTCTTATAGCCCACACGAGGGTCATTTCTGCGCGTGTCCTTCATTAATTCTTCACAAAGTTTCCAGTCTATGTACCGATAGACTGGCGAGAATGAAGTCTCTGGGCGATCGATGCTGACATAAATCAGAATAGGATAGCTACCATGGGTTTCAATATATGTAAACCACCACACTTTTGAACTTAGGCAACGCGACACCAGTGTCAGGTCGAGACAGCTGCTGCACGTCGTTCTTCGCTGGTATGTTGGGCCATCATCGCTCAGCAGGCAGTAGTTCTGGTCTGACGCAAACGATATCCGTGAGCGCCCTTTCGAGTTTATTCTAAGGCTTCTCCATATCGAAAGATGCACATTGAAATCACCTGTTATAACGCAAAGGCGAGGAATAGCTGCCATAATGTGCGATAGTCTCTTACAATCAAAAGGACTTGCGGGAATATATATACATTCCAATAGGTGTGAAAGACAACCACTTTTTCTTCAGAGTAATGCACATGTACTCGTTCTCGTCATCTGGTGGTAAAGCATGGGCGAAATAAGTTAGGTAGTTAGGCCCTTGCAAATGTATACAATAACTTTGCTGGTACTTCCATTCGTGGTTGAGACGAGAGACTCGTATCCTGATATTCTTATAGTCGATGAGTTCGGCTCACAGATTGCCATTATCGGGAAGCGGTTTGTAAACACGAACTGCCAGAAATATGATATCCCGGACCGTAGGCTTTTTACATTCCTTTCAAATATGAAGGCGTTTCCAATATGCTCTGCAAACGATAGCTGTTTCCGTTGACAAGCCATGCTTCTGCTGTTAATTTTGTTAAGCAATTGACTTCTGAAGGCTGGCTAAAACCGGGCTGATATTATCCAGCAGCTGCAACACATTTCGTGCTATTGGAATTTGCACCCTCTCCACGAGCACACGAACGGTAGTCACGAAGAAGCAGACAATGTTGACTATTTGTTTATCCTCCTCTGTTGGCTTAGAGAGTTCGGACGAGGAGTGCTTCATTGCAGATGTCTGATGGCACTCTCTAGTGACGAGTAGTCGAGAGAGTTCCGACCATGAGTCAGCTTAGTCGCTGTTGGAGGCTTCTTTATACTTTATCCTTGTTCTGAGAGAGAGAGGTGGAGGCGACTTTGAGCGCGGTTCACGAGGTAATGCTGTCTTGGAGGTCGGGAGCGCCGTCTACGATGCGTTCGTCGTCGTCTGATAGATGCGTCCGCTTTCCAATGAGGCGAGTCATCTCGAACCATTTTCTTAAGCACAGCCGTTCCCTTTGAATAATTGGACAGTCCTTTGAAGATGTATCAATAGGCCTATAACAATTCGAACATTTCCGAATATTGGGCTGATATGTGTTAGTGGTGTGGGGTCTATTGCATCGGGTACAAATGATGGTGTTCTTGCACACGCTGCTCACGTGCCCCATCTTCGTACCTTTCCTGCACTGACGTGGCCTCAGTACGAAAGGACGAACAGCGTGCCGAAAGTTTCCCACCTTCACGAGTAACAGGAGGGTTCACCCTTGAATATGATCTTCACGCAACGTGACATGCCGAGAGGAAAAACAGTTGAGATGATGGTGTCTTCTGTAGCGGGCTTGATCAGTATTGGAAAGTCTGCGTTGACGATGGTCTCGTCAACAGCATAAATTACTCCAGTGATGACTTCTTTGCCGAGTGGTTCGTGAGAGTGGACTGCCATGCCATTGAGTTCTGTGACCTTGCGCAATATATCTAGCGCAGCCGCGTACTTGACGTCAATAACTACAACCTTGCACGCGTTCGCTCTGACGTCTATGATTTCGTTTGGCAGCAGTGCCTCCAGCTGTGCAGACACGGCTTGCCTGGTGAGGCGCCTCATATTGTTAGTGGTGACAACTGGCATGAACACGACGGCGAATTCCTCGACACTACACAAAGCTCTTATGATGGAGGCACTCGAATTGGTAGGCGTGCTCATAAACCGTCTCTTAGCTTTGCGGCTCCTCGCCAGCTCGAAGTTGTCGTCACCGGACTCTTTACAGCTGATATATTAGTTCATGATATCGTCACTGTCGCTTTCAGCGCTGTTCCGCTTCCTTGAGGTGGCTTCCACGGGGTTCATAGGGTCTGGCTCATGCGTGTTTTCCTCAATCTCTATCGCACGCCGGCAGGAACCCACACTTGGCTGGTGAAAACAATGTTATGCACAAAGAATATAAAAACAGAAGGACTCGCCGTTCGGACCCAAGTGTATTGCGTGGCATCCAAACCTTCTACCACAGAGCCTTAATTTGGAACTACTTTTCAAATAGACGCTAATCTTCGTGAAACGTCCATAGTCGTTGCAATGCTGCCTACCCAATTTCAGAAACATTACATATGTACTCCCTTGATACAGCCGTCACGTCAGTGGACCATTAATCGTGGTTAGGTGCCATGCGCTGAAGTTGCTCTCTTTAGTAGTGTCCAGGGCCAGCATCTTCGTGAGCATCACCGCTGCATATCAGCTTCTGGTGTTGCTAAAACGCATGTTCCAGTTGACATCGATGTGGAAGTGCAAACAACTACTCATATGAACATCTGCAACTAATCAACATATGTCTGTCCGTGCAACATTTGTGCATATATTTAGCGGCATTTGACGAAGTGTCACGCGATAAAACAATTCCCTACATGGTCACTTTCCCTCCGCATATTTCGCATAACGTTGATTCCCAGGTACGTGGGATCTGCTGAATTTCTTTTTTCCTACAATGCCCAGTCTCTCAAAGCCGCGATTGTATTACTGAATGAACTGTCTGATTTGGCCCTATGTGCACTAGGAGCAACTCTTTAACAAATTGCGGGAAGCACTTATGAGGTTTTCTTGTACTGCTGTGCTCTGGTAGCGGGTTCAAGGGCTTAGCGCTGTTTAGTGCAAACCATGCCATGCAAAAAACCAGGTCTCTTATACGCATCCACATATAATGCCCAGTCCTCCTGGAGAGCGTGGTGTGCAATTTCTAATGTATCATTTGATAAAGCAGCAAAGCTCTGATAATATCTGTCACAGTGGCTACGAGGAAGCTTAGTAAATTAAAACAGTAAAATTTCAAAACTTACTTAGCGATTGAAAGAATGCGATACATTCCAACGACGAGCAGCATGTCAGCAGGCACCGCAACCGAAAGAAGTAGAGGGCGCTGCTGATCCTTTTTCAAATCTTCTGAAGCTTTCTGCGAGCGAGGAAAGTAGTCACAGACAAGTGCATTAATCTCGCACGTATAAGGTTGTGTACATCAGTGGCTTTCAACTAACACGGTAAGAAAAAGGCAGGATTTATCAATGTAAGCTGGCAATCGATGAATCTTGTTAGTGTGTACACGCATAAAACATATTAGTCTCTGTTTGAAAAGAACTGCCCAGTTTAATCAGGCGTATAGCCAGAATTATGTTGGCATATTCACCAGCGGCCTCGATACCTTTTGCCGGGCATCTCAAATTGGAGTTTTTTCTTCCGGGTTATTTTTTGTTTTCTGTTCATGTAAGCTTTAACAAAATATTATCCGTGGCGGAATCGCGTCAATCAAGAATTTGTGGACACCTACATAATACAATTTCGCGTTAAAAGCCTGCGACTATCTGCGTTATTTTGTTTTTAAACGTTAATAATTTTATTGTAGCCGTGTAGAAATGTATTACAGAAGCATTGGGCCTTTCCATAGTGCTTCCGTATTGCGCTTCGTCCATTACAACAACTGACCTAGAACCCGCCAGTGTGGCCTATACTTGCTATGGTGCTCCGCTGGTTGTTGGTGGCAGCAGCCATGTACGGCCGCAACGGCCGCCTTTTCGATGAAGTGAGAATGCTTGAGGCAGGTGTACTTAGGCTTACATGCACGTTTAAGACACTCAGGCGATCGATTGTTTTGGTGCCTTCTTCTACGGCAAACCTCATAACCATATTTTGGTTTGGACTGTAGGACATCAAACACCCATAACAATTATTATAGAATCTAAGTGCGTTGAGTGAGGTTGTCGTAGTCAATGTGTGTTGCTGTCTGCTAGGTGCATTTGCATTTTATAGTAACTCGACAAAAAGAAGCAGCGCAATCATAATTTTCAAACTCGGAATAACAGGCAGTTCGTGCTCGCTCAATAGCAGCGTTATGTGGTAAATAAATGTGATGGATTTATGGTACGCACGGACTGAAACAGGCGAATATGAGGCTGTGCAATTTTTTTAGTGCCATTTTCAGCGTACACCGTTCAAGGCATATCGCCGTAATTCTTACAAAACATTTACAGAACAGCTTAGGCAGTCATATATACAACGACATGACGTGGTTATTCCGAGTCATTGATTACGGTAATCGTTACTCCAAAGAATTGATATCGTGTTTCAGCCTGTGGGTGCCGTACGTATAATTTTTTATTTCACTAAGTGTAATATACTTCAGGAAATCTTAATAAAAAAAGATACTACGAGCACGGCGACATTAGCCTCCGCCGTATACTTCAAGAAGACTGGCAAAATGGGCAGCATCGCAGTGCTCAGGAAATTCCCAATCCGGATCAAGTCCATCGAGGTCCACTGTCCTAATAGTCATTACAGTTGAGTTGATGAATCTGCGCTTGAAGCAGAAAAAAAACGTGATAGGGCGTTAAAAAATAAGTAAAGATACTTCAGAAATAAACGTTCAGAAATATAATAAATCTAATGAATATGAGAACAAGATTATCAAAACAAACAACACGAACGGAATCGATACAATGGCGCTCTTCTGTACCTGTCCTTTCTCTTGCGTATTTATATCTAAATGACCATCTTGACTACAATATTGTCCGAAATGTTAAAAAACTTTTTTTAGCTTTCATTGTCGCTCCTGTGGAAGCAGCCCTTGTTGTACAAAACCACAATTATTGGCAGACATCAGAACCAGCACACTCGCGAAATGATTCAGGCCACCCATAACGCGCAAGAGGTTTATCATGCATAAGTACATGGCTGCTCTATGTGCATTTACTGAGGCATTATGTTTTCCGACAGAGCACGTAGGATCTTTCAATAATGTCTTGTAAGGCCTTAAAGGTGTCGTAAAACGGAAGTGTACCTGCTCGGTTGGAATTCACCCTGTGTCATTAAAGATTAAAAATACCGATTCCAAAATTTTCTCGGCACAATATCCAGTTCAGTAAGTTTGGGCTCCCTAACGACTATGCGACACCGTTGGCCGCAATAGGTACTAACAGGTAATGCCTTTGAAACGCCCGAGTAAGAGAGCTTACAAAAAGAGCTTGCACTTTGTTTTGCTATAATGTAAAAATAGATTTGTAATAACATGAAGAAAAAATTAAGAGCATAATTTTGCACTCTGAGTTGTATGCTGTGCCATTACAGCGAGTGAACAGCTTGGTTCTCTTTTCAAGTGCAACCGGGCTCTCTCACGTGTGTATAGTTTCATTCCTGCCGGTTGCCTTGGCTCGTTCGGAGCAGCCATTGCAGTGTTTCAGCTTTTCCTTGTTGCTTCATGTTGTGTTTTAGTGCGTGTTCTAGGTGGCTTAGTCCTTGCTATGCCAACCGTGTGCTTTGTCAGACAGTGCCGCAGAACTTATCGAAGAGAAAACAACGTACGCTTTCGCAAGCTGCTCCGCGAGCCTTGGCGCGTAGCATTGTGGCTTCGAGCTATCATCCGCGACGGCCCCGATGATATGGGCCCACAGAGTGGAGGCTCAAGGTCGGTGCTTCCACTAGTGAGGGTTCAGCCACGCGGTCTTCATTCCAGTGCTGCCAGGGCGTAGGCTTCGTCAGCATCGTCGCCGGCACCACTGTCACGCTGTGACCATGGCCAATCTCATACACGCATGGGTGCATCGGCGTACGGCTCCTCTCTAGCAGACGACGCTGTAATTGGGGAAGGTCGCACATTCTCCACTGTGTGTCCGTGATGTTATGGTATAGTTATGGTGGCGACTGCCATAATAGAAAGAAATACGCCGTTGCCCACGAGGTTGCGCAACAGCGTATGTAGAGACACGTTCCCGGACCTCACTTTCACCTTCAACGTCAAAGGCGCATCCTCGACAAACCTTGAAGAAAATCTAGCAAGCGACCATTACATTATAAGCGTCCCCATATCGACACCCGAAATGCGTACATTGATAGGCGACGAGGCGATCACAGATTGGACTGAGTTTAGGAAACGAGTTCCTCCACCCGACTCTTTACCGAACTCAATAGAGGCATTGTAGGACTACATAAAGTCGGTACACGCCAACACTACGAAGAAAATAGCCAGAACCGTAGAGACGCCAGCAGTAGACAGCCGTCTGCTACACCTATGGGAGAGCAGGCGCAGCCTACTAAAGCGTTGGAAACGTCAACGCCTGACTAGGACACTACTGCGTAGGATCGCTGCTTTTGCAGAGGAAGCAAATGAGTATGCAAGCAAATTGGCTACCGAGGGATGGGTCAAGTTTTGCAGTTCGCTTCAGAACACACTGAGCACCGCGAAAACTTGGTCCATCCTAAGAATTAATCTTGATCTAGACAAGTCCAAATCCACGACAAGCAGAACACTGCAGAAAATCGCAGAAACATTTCCGGGCACGGACCACAATCTCGTGAAAGCCCTCAAGGAGAGATATATTGGCGATAGTCCACCAAGTAACTCAACTAATCACATGAGTTACAGTGGAGTTAGAAATGAGAAACTAGACGAGCCGATAACGAAGGAGAAGGTCTTTGCGGCAGCTCAGGCAGCCAAGAGGAACACAGCCCCCGGTGAAGACCACATTACGAATTCTATGATAAGAAACCTTAGCGACAAAGCCATCGAAGGCATGACAAAACAATTCAATGAACACGATTAGCTCAAAGGAAAGGTCCCTGCAGAATGGAAAACCGCCAAAATTATAACCATTCTGAAACCCGGAAAAAAGCCCTCCCTCAAGGCGCTCAGACCTAGATCACTTACGTCATGTATGGGGAAGCTTTCGAATGGGTCGTTCAGACCAGACTTCAGAATTTTATAGAGCACAGGGGGCTGTTTTCGGCCACCATGCTGGGCTTCCGCAGTGGTCTCTCAACACAGGACGCTTTCCTCCTGATACAAGAAGAGGTACTCAAGGGTATTCCCAAAGGTGGAGAGCATTTGCTGCTTGCTCTAGACTTAAAGGGAGCTTTTGACAATATCTCTCATCAAGCTTTACTCTCAGAGCTAAATTTAATTGGTTGCGGGGAAAAGATATATAACTATATAAAAGATTTTCTTACCGATCGGGAGGCGACAATTGGTATCTCAAGCGTTAGGTCTGAGCCATTCCGAATTCCAAACAAGGGAACGCCTCAAGGAGCCATAATATCTCATCTGTTGTTTAATATCGCCATGCGTCGACTCGCTCGGGCCTTGAATTGTGTACCCCAGCTAGGTTATACCCTCTACGCCGACGACATTACTTTGTGGGCCACACGGGGGTCCCTGGCCAGCAAAGAGCAGATTCTGCAAGAGGCGGCACTGGCTGTCGAAAACTTTGCCAGAACCAGTGGTCTCAGCTGCGCACCCGAAAAATCGGAGGTGATTACAATACACAGCAAATGCTACAAAAGTAACAGAAGAATAGAAATTGAAATCGAAAAGCAGAAAATTAAAAGAGTCACCGTCGCCCGGATCCTGGGTTTCTGGGTTCAAAGCAACGGTAGGGCAAATCACACTGTCGGTCTTCTTACATCAGCAACTAAACAAGTGGCTAGGATGATTCAGAGGATCACCTTCCACAAAAAAGGCATGAAAGAAAGTAATACTGCCCGATTAGTGCAGGCGCTCGTAATGAGCCAATTGACATACAACTTGCCTTTCCACACGCTGAACAAGAGCGAGGAAGAGCACGTAGATTCTATCATCAGAGGGGCTTACAAGGCAGCATTAGGCTTACCGATAAGCACTCCGACACAGAGGCTTCTTGAGATCGGCCTGCATAACACGTATGCTGAACTGAAAGCAGCCACATTGATCTCTCAGCGCACCCGCCTTAGCCAAACGAAGTCGGGAAGAGAGTTACTGATGAGGGCGGGTATAACACCCCAACTCCAAAACATGGACGAGGAGCTGGTGGACGTACCAGACCCAGTCCGACGACATATTTCGATCGCCCCTATCCCCAGGAACATGACCAAAGAGCGGCATCACGAAAGGCGAGAGGAGCGTGTAAAATAGATCAGAAAATTAGAGGCAATGAGAACGTGCTATACGTTGACGCTTCCAGGTATAACTGGAAGCGCTGCGTCATCACAATGGTAAGCAGTGACGCGAGAAGCATGGCGTCCAGCGCATCACTGTACACTACATCGATCACCAAGGCCGAGTGTTTCGCCATCGCATTGGCGATTAAAAGTCGAGAGCCCAGCGACGGCCAGACGTACATTACCCTACTCTCAGATTCGCAATAGGCGTGCCGGCTATTCACGAAAGGCAGCCTCCCATTAAACATTTGCAAATTTTAGGCGGCGAATTGAGCAACACTTATAGGTTGGTCTGGTGCCCTGGACATGCAGGCCTAGAGGGTAACGAGAGGGCGGACGCTCTAGCTCGAGCGCTCACGAACCGAGCAAAGCAGCAGCCTTTCTCGCTGTTACCACCACCCAGCAACGACGGCTTTCGCGAGGAGGAGGAAAACGACCCGGCTCGAATGGCTCCGCCAGAGCTTCTTGCTCACCAGCGATACACGCGGCAGAAATATGGCGCCCCCCACAAATCTCTTAAAGGGGAAGACGCCATAGACCTCCACAAAATTCAAACGGGAGTTTATCCAAATTTATTACGATTGCACAAAATTCATCTAACTTTGTACGGGCGCGATTGTCCGTGGTGTCGCGACTCGCCACCGACCCTTTACCATATCTCGTGGAGTTGTGCTAAACGGCCAAATGAACTTAATCGCTTACAGCGTATGTATAGAATGGAAAACTCTTTGGAGCAATGGGAGGCATCTTCGATAGCTGCTCGGACCTGGAGGTGCAACTAGCACTACTGGACCACGTCCGGCAGGCGGCGCAAGCCAGTGGAGCCTTGGACATGGGGCCCCACCCATCTAGCTCCTAAACCCCCTCATTTTCAACCCTATAAAGTTATTTTTCTCTCTCTCTCTCTTAACGAAACACGATCAACTAAGCGTCAAAAACATCACTGTGTCGCCATGTTTTGTCGGTAACCGAGAGTTTTCAACGGCTGTCTTAACGCGACGTCTGTAGCACAGTTTACGAGACGTGAAGTGCTAAACTGAAATCGTGGGTTTTAGGGGCAAAGCTTTTTATAATGGCACCTTTTCGTCCCTCGTAGCGGTCGTAGTGTGTAACAATTGTTACATTTTGACCTCCATTGTGGTGCCGGTTAGAGATTTCTTCTGTGCGTTGTTATCAATAAAGAATAGCCGCATTGCCTTGCGAGGCCCTGCGAGCACGCTAAACCAGCTGCTGCTGTTCCTGCTGGCGTAAGCTGAGCAGTGCAGACTCCCAAGAGGAAGAGGTGAGATTGGGAATGGGAGGAACGCCCTGTGGGGCAGAGCCTTCTCACGTGGAGTGGTACACCGTCGGTACGGATCCACAGAAGGGGCAATAGGAGGGGTAGAGAGTCGGATGAAAGCAATTTAGCATACAAAGGCAAGGAAATGAATTGGTCTGTAGTTGCGGCCAAGCGACAGTATCTGCTCTGTTACGTGAAGTATGAGGGGGAAGATACGTATAACGGCTCTGTCAGTAGCACTCTAGCGTAGCGTTGTAGTGTAGTGGTTCTGTCGATGCGTTGTCTGGATTGGACAGCTCTTCTAATGGAGCCCAGCCTGTCAGCTCTCGGGCAACCACATGAACGCGTTCATTACCATGGAGAAAGGCGTGTCTAGGAGTCCAGACAATACTCACAGGACGTAATGCGGACGGTAAGACAGAAGAGAGGATATTTTGTGTATGTTCAGCCACAAGCCCTTGAGCGAAAGCACGGCAAGCAGCTTGTGAATCTGTTACAATAGTGACGGGGGAGTCATGTGACAGTGTCGTAGCATGAACAATTGCAAGAGCAAGACCTTCCTCCTCTGCCAGAACACTGTCTGTAGTGCGAAGTGTGGCATACATCACAAGGACGTCTGTGCCATCTGTCACGGCTAAACACATGACTGACTTCTCTGGGTAGCGTGCTGCATCTGTGTGAAGCACTTGTAGGTCAGATACCATCACCAAAGATGCGTGTCATAGCCTGAACTCGGGCTCGTCGGCAACCGGCGTGGCGGGAGGGATTCATATTGCGTGGAATGGGAGGCACTTTCATGAGTGCGCGGACAGTAGAAGCAAGTTTATATCGCGGTACTTGTGCGAGTTTTTTGGGAATTGGGTAGCCAAGATGAGACAGGATGGGGCAGCCCTGAAGGGCCTGCCTGAGCCGTTGGAGCTGACTGTTGTGCTGGGCCTCGATGAGTTCGGTTACGTTGTTGTGGACTTCTAGTTGAAGGAGGCGTTGTGTAGATGCGTGTGAAGGCAAGCCGAGAGCCGCTTTCACAGCTGTTCGTAAAAGGATGTCCATCTTATTGATTTGAGCTAGCGTGAGATTGTTAAAGGGAAGATGATAGGTGAGCCGACTAACTATGAGTGCTTGCACTGAGCGGAGGACATCCTTCTCACAGGGGCCTCTCCTGCGATTGGTGATGCGTTAGATCATGTGTGCAATTTGAGTTATCTGCTGAGCCAGAAGGTGTGTAGTGTGGGAGGCCTTGCCGTCGGACTGAAGGTAGAGGCCTAAAATGCGAATTCGTGGTACCAGAGGGATAGGACGGCCATCAAGAAACAGCAAAATGTCAGGAGAATCAGCGGTTTTGCGGCGCCGCTTGTATACAAATAAAAATTCCGACTTATCCACTGAGCACGTAATGCTGCCGACAGCAGCATAGTCTTGTACCACGTACACAGCTTCCTGAAGGGCGTCCTGATTGGTTCCGTCTGATCTTTTGGTTGCCCAAATTGTAATGTCGTCTGCATAGATGACATGCTGGATGCTGGGAACCTGTTGTAATAGGGAAGGGAGTTTAGCCATAGCCACGTTAAACAAAGTGGGCGAGAGAACCGAGCCCTGTGGTGTTCCTCTGTCTGCGAAACGAATGACGTCTGAATGGGGGTCTCCAATCCCAATAGTGGGCGTGCGGTCAGAGAGAAAAGACCTAACGTAATTGTAGATACGTGAGCTACACTGAGATGAAGCGAGATTGTCAAGAATAAGGTCGTGGGAGACGTTGTCAAAAGGAGCCTTCATATCCAGGGCTTGAATAGCTCGGACCTGGTTTGAAGTGGGGCTATCCAACACGTCCTCTTTAAGCTGTAATAATACGTCCTGTGTAGAGCTACCAGGATGGTAGCCAAATAGTGTATCAGGAAAAAAGTGATTGTCTTCGAGAAATGGTTGTAGTCGAGAGAGGACAACGCGTTCAATGAGTTGTCCTCTTTGAACACGTTGTTCAAAGAGGACAACGCGTTAGATATCCTATATATTTAACACAAAATTAAGGATATAGGGTGAAGATATTGGAGGGGTAGCAGCTTGCCAGGCTTTGGAATAAGTATGATTTCTGCGTGTCGCCACTCCTGGGGTAGCGTGCCGTTGTTCCAATGTTCGTTATAAAAAGTGGTAAACTATTCGATGGACTGGTCATCTAAATTACGCGGAAGTGTGTACGTAATCCCAACTGTACCGGGTGCTGTGTTACGAATAATGCTTTGCAAAGCAGCCCTAACCTCTGCTTCTGTAATGTCCTCAACTAGAGGCGTATCGTGTACGTGTGGATAATCACGGTAGGCGGGACGGGCGCCCGTGGATACATAGCGTTGCTTTAAGGTGTGCAGCAGAGTGGTATCATCGAGCCCTTATTTTTTGAAGAATGGTGCGGATTGCGTTAACAGTGTGTGATTTTGTGTGCGTGGGAATGAAAAGAGCACGGAGTATACGCCATGTTGAAGGTGTACTTAGTGAGCCGTTGAGCCGATCACAGACGTTATGCCAATTGTTGCTAGTGAGGATGTTCGCATAGTCATGTGCCTCAGTAGCTAGTTGGGCGATTCGGAGACGACGTTTTTGGTTATGTTTCTGTTGCCGCCACCGCAGTGTCAAGCATCTGTGGGCATCCCAGAGATGCAGCAGATGCCGGTCCACATCCAGCGTTTCTGTCGTCACAGCAATGAGTTTGGTAGCTCTTTGAAAATTGGACTGAAGTTGTGATATCCAAGCCTCTAGGGATCGAGAGTCCTGATGGGTAGTTGTACGATTACGCCTAAATGCATCCCAATTTGTTATTTTTATGATGCGCTCTGGGGCACGCGTGGCTGCTACTTGGAGTTCTGTAAATAGTATATGGTGATCACTGCCTAGATTCACCATGAGGTTGCACCAGGAATGGTGACTAACCCCCTTGACTATCGTGAGGTCGGGGCATGTGTCCCCGCTCACACTATTACCTATGCGAGTGAGTTGATTAGGTTCTGTCAGCAGGGTCATGCGATGAATCGCGAGAACCTGTTCTAGTCGTCGGCCTTTAGGCATTTACGTTGCGTAGCCCCAAGCCCGATTGGGGGCATTGAAATCTCCTACAATAACTATGCGTTTACCCAACTTGCATAGTTGTGCGAATAGATGACCGAAGTCATCGTTCCTGGCCTTAGGTGCACTGTAAACTTTAAGCACGTACAGACTGCTACTTGAACTAGATACCGGCACTAATTCGAGAAGTAGGTATGAGATGGGGGTGCTTTGAAGGGTGTGTTCTATGACAGTGACATGCTTAGAAACTAAGGTAGCTGTGCGATGTGGTGTATTGTTCGTTACGTCCGTGTATGTGATGTTACCCAGAAGCGTAGGGGTACATTGTACTTCTTGTAACGCTATGATATCGGGAGTAATTCGCTGCGTCGCAATGAATTGCATTAGAGCTCCACGTTTCCTACGGTACCCCCTGCAATCCCACTGCCACACACGCAGGAGTTTAGGGGTGTCACGCGTTGACCTACGGTTTCTCGTCATGATCGTGCAATAGCGGGGTCTCGATAGTACACGGAGGCAATTCAGACTGTGCTAAATCTTGGTGGAGGTTGGTGGGATGCGGGACTGCAGCAGATGCGGCTGTTGAGACGGTTTTTCTGGACGGTGATAGGAAACTGAGGGATCGTATGTAAGGATGCGAGAGACTACACAAGAACAGGAAAGTCGGCCCCACTACATGGGCAGGTCGCGTTCCAGAAGAGGTTCTAGAGCAAAGGCCCGCTCCCAATCACGGGGGCGCTCGAGTTCTCAAGGTCACCATCAGGGTCGGGATCAGCCTGGGCGTCACGCGAATGGCCAGCTGCCTGGCGTTCAGTTCGAGATCACGGCTTCCAACCGGGGAGGTCGCCTGCAGTTACACCAAGAGGCAGCTGGGCTGAGCGAGTTCCCAACGGTGCGGCAGAGGTGATGACAGGTAAGCTGCCAGAGCATGATAGAATTGCACAGCTAGAGAAATAAAACGCGAGACTTACAAAATCAGATGAGAGGCTACCAGCTGATCGAGGTAAAGGAAATAAAAATTTGTCTCACTGAGATAACTAGCGCGCAGTCATCAAAGCCAATGCCTCAGCCAGTTGATGTCCCTGTGGTAGTACGATAGTAATTCATAAATTACGATAGTAATTTCATAAATACATCACTCGATAAAATTTTCCTAGCATTTACCTGTATTGCTGTATGACATTGTTAACCTTCGCTTTTATTTCTGATAGACCCCGCTCATAGCTGCGTAGTCACAGCGGAGGGTCAATTTCTTTTTACGCGCCATGGCACCTCAACTCCGTTCAGTCGCTCTTGCCAGTGGTAAATTACTGTTAGGCTCTCTCCATTCGCCCACGAAGTACGCGTACGTTGCTACATTGTTGAAAGGCTTGCGACACACATAATCAGTTTGCTTCTAGGTGCTCAACAGCTCCGACGGAGTGAGAGTTGAACTAAGCGCTGAAGGCAACGGTCGACTGCTTGTCGTCTGCTTCTACCGTAACTACATGCGGTCAACGCAAATCCTATATTATGCAATACTTTAGATATTGTTACATTTTAAACAGTTTGTAATTTGCTTTTTTAAAAACATCTAGCTGCTTTAAAGCGTTTTTATCGAACTATGCTCGATTTTCTTGTGTACAGTGTTTTCAACAAGCTCACCTATTGGGGATGTAGACGACAGCAAAATCCTAATCTCTGAGGCAGATCACGGTAGTCTTGATCGTGATCACGCCTGATTGTGAATAAATGTGACCGTGTAGCAGCATTTAATCTGGATTGTGGTTAATCCGGATTGACACTGATCACGATTAAGAGTTCCCGTGTGACACTGGTATAGCTCGACATATACTAAATTTCGCATCAAGTGACGTAAATAGATGACGAAGGTAAACGACAACTCCCAACATGATTATTATGACATGGAAGTCATGTACGGCATCATTTACTTTCATCTCGTAACATTCTGCTGATTTTGAAGTGACATATCAACATTTCTCATTCGTGCTTCGCATATGATCGATTCCGTGGGATCTGCCAATATTTTTTAGTAAGCCTCAAACTCAAGGTAGACTTTATTGAAGGTTAGGTCAATAATACACGTCTCTGTATGTTATTTTACCAAAAACAACTATCTTTTTATTTACGCTTAATTTACTCGGGTTTTCTCGTCAGTTCAAAAGAGTGCGCGAATGCCGCTCCTTTAGTCCGGTCCTGGAGGTAGCTACCTACTAATACGATGACGAGTACTACTACTCCATTCATAGAGGACGCACGATTCATGCTTAGGAAGCTTCGCCTCTAAAAACGCATACTTCAGTGAGAGCTATGAATCAGAGGTAGCCTTACGTCGCATAACGATCCAATTTCTTGCTCCCACGTTCATTCTTTTTTCGTTGCAGCAAATCTGGGAATTTTTTCCTAATTTATCAAGGGGACCCAATATAAACCGTGATACAGTTTCGAGGGCCTCGGGAGAGGAGTGCGCCAGAAATTTAGACAACCCTGTGTTTTTCAACGTGCTTACAAATCATGGCACGTGGGTCTTTAGGAGACCATCTCTGTCGAAATGCGATTGCTGGAGCCGGAATCCAACACGTTACCTGGGTCGGCAGCCGACCACTATGATCACTGTCAGATAAGGCGGCCTATTGACCGGCCAGGTGGAGCCTATTCCAAAGCATGCTTATGTATCAAAGCGTTCCGGCATTTCGTTTAGAAAACATTTATTGTCACAAACGTCAATAACACTCAACAGAACATTTCCTTCTTAGATATACTCTAACGATGATGGCAAAACAGACGTCATTTACATGAACTTGAATATGAGACGACGTTCAAACAACATGTACATTCGATGGTTCACACAAACACAACCACAAAAATACTTCAAGGTAAACAACAGACACAAATAAAACATAAATATGTACATTTTGCATATTTGCATGTTGACATGCTGTTTCTGCCAACGCATCGACAGATCAGCCTACCAATACCAGGCCGGCCAAAAGACAAGTTTCACTCGTCCGTCATAGACCAACACAAAAGGGCAAGACCAGTACCGAAGAAATTCCTCTTCACCGAGGAAGAAGAGCTCCTCCGACAAAACAGACAGCAGCTCCAAGTACAATCGCTCTAGGTTCGGGTAGAGCGTGCTGCGGCGGCGGCCCGCTGCAACCGCCTCGCAGCGGTAGCAGTAGCGCCAGAGGCAGAAAAAGCCGGCAACAATGAGCAAACAAGCGAAGCGGCCTCGCGAACAACGTCCAGAAAAAACGAAGCGATTTATTCTGAGGCAGCGAAATCCGGCATATACGTCTCCCAAAAAAATGCGAGCATTGACACAATGCCTCAGAAAATGCTGATTTGTTTCATGAAAGAAGCAGTTCGGACATGTTGCTGACTGGACTACTCTCCACCTTTTGAGGCGGTCGAGACTGGGAAGCACACCTCATCCCAGGCGCCACATGAAGTCCCGGAGGTGTCCAGGCAGAAAAAAAGCCGTTAAGATGCTCCAAGACACCCGTCTAGAGCGAGCACGGCAGGCTGGCGGGACCAGCTTAAACAACAAAGCAGCAGTTGTCTCAACAACATGGCTGTTCAAAACATCTGTGCCAGGACAGCTCGACTTGACATGGCGAAAAAGTGCAACAATTGTTGCATAAAACGCAGGAAGTTTTATTGACTGCAGCCCCCAGTTAGGCTGCACAATAGGCATCAAATTCTGAAGGTGAGTACCCAAAAAGTAATATTCAAGCGTTCGTGCGGGAGATTCCTCCCCTTGCACTTAACGCAAAAGGAAGCGCAGTGCCAGTAGTTTACAGCGTACGGACACTGAAGGAAAAGCAAAGCTTCCCTGAAAACGCTGCTGTCCCAGTGCCGCGCGAGTGACCAACTCAGTGCCGCCTGACCAAAAAAAAAGAAGACAAAGTAGGCTGCAGTGATCGCACAATACGTCAAGATGGTTGCACGACGTGAGACAGGTACCAAATGCGACCGCAAAATACAGTCTGCGCAAGGTGCCCCCGCTGAAGAAGCGGGAAGTCAAAATCCCGTGCGTCCCGAATTTTCAGTCTTACTTCTTCGAGAGCGTTTAACCAAACGGATTCGCAAATGCCGTAGTCATTGTATAAAATACCTGAAGTACGAAGAGACGCGGCCAGCTGAATTAGAAAACCGGCGCTAAGCCTGGAGTTTGGAGAGCCAATGAAGAAATACCGGGATTTGGAGATGTTCAACGCTGCACCTGAAATATCGCCATACTGGGAAAATACACGCAGGCTGCGCGAAAGGCTATCTTAGTCATAAAGGTATAAAGGTTATATCATCAGCGAAAGCTGTGAATTTCACGACACCGCTACCAGGAAGCGCAAGACCCCGGACACGTGAATCCACGTCAAGAGCACGCAAGTATGGCTCAAGGCTGAGGACAAAAAGCAGAGGAGACAATGGACATCCCTGACGGACTCCACGTGTTAAGTAAAAAGCGGCACTTTCCCAGCCATCCAGAACTAGAGTGCTTTTAGACCAGTGTACGTATCCACAAAAATTTCCACAAACGATCATTTCCACAAACGAATGAGAAAAGCCGAAGGCTGTGAGCACATTAATGATATACTCGTGCTCTTGTCGGTCAAATGCTTTTTTCTGGTCAAAAGACACAAGGACACCACATGCAGATTGCGACAGAGTATAGGCTAAGATATCCCGTGTGGTAAATGACAAGATGTGTATGTCTCGTCCAAGCACTGATGAAGTCTGGTGATGACCTACCAGGGTGTTCAACAGACCCCTCAAACGTTGAACAGCTACCGCCGCTAATATCTTATAGTCAACGTTGAGGAGCGTGATAGGTCTCCAATCTTCAGGATTAACAGAAGAAGCATCATCTTTTGGAATAAGCACAATGCGTCCATCTCGAAAACTTGATGGAAAGATACCGTCCTCGTAGCAACGCCGGATTACTGCGGTAAAGGTAGCACCAATCTCATCCCAAAATGTCAAGTAAAACTAAACAGGAAAATCGTCAGGCCCTGGGGCCGTTTCACGTTTCATAGATTTTAGTGCCGCCTTTACCTCTTCAGCCGACGGAGGAATGTGCAGGCAATCGGCAGCTTCTTGAGGAATACGGGGCAAGCTTCTAAGCATTGGCGGTGTTTCATCACAGTTAGTCCGCATGACCGAACACGACATTGTTTCAAAATGCGCCAAGAAATCAGATCGACCACGTGTAGGAAGCCACTGCGCAGGTGGTATTTGGGCTGTCACAGAGACAGATGGCTCGGATTGCCCAAAAAACAAATGTCTCGCGTAGCGCAGCACTTCGGGATGTGCACATGGGTTGCGTCTACAGCACCATGCTGCTGCCGTCAGGGACGAAGCAGCAGTCAAGCGTTGAAAGCGTTCACGCAGTTCACGCTGCCACGCTCGCATCTGAGGAGAAGTCTTCTCGGCGCGCAAAGCAATGCGTAACTTCATCGCAATATCAGTAATCTCTTCAGAAACGCGTCGACGAAGCGAACGCCCCTCTACTGCGCAGCGCAGGCGCCACTTTGTTTTAAGCGCATCCCAATCTTCAGGACCAGATGCCGTGAGCGACACACGTATTGCGCGTGACAAATTTGATCTTGCGCACGTGTCATGCAGGACGCGAACATCAAGACGCCGAGGCTTTTCCGAAAAAGAAAATGGAACTTCGAGCTTAAAGACAGTAGGCCGTTGATCAGATACGTACACAGGAAAAGTTGGGAAGGACGGAACGCATAAATCGGAGACAAATGCCTCTAACTCTCGTGGCATATAAGCTTGGCCGAGCCTGTTCGAGGATCGTCCATGTCGCCATGTCCAAACAAAGGTATTCCCGTGCACTACATTGTTCGTGTCTAGTAATGAAAAGTGGTGGACAAGGCGATGTAGCTCGCGTGAATTCCAAGCAGACCAGCCCCAGCCAGGGGCTTGTATATCGGTTCGCGTATTTAGAATGTAGTTGAAGTCGCCAATCAGAATGACATCACGACCGTCAAGAAAAAAACACATCCAGGTCTCTAAAAAAGTCCTTAGACTCTCCAGCTTGCGCTGGCCCATACACACACAGTATACCTAGTTTGAAAGAAAAGTAGCTACAGTCTAAAGCCAAACGCTTGCCCACGCCATCACAAAAAGCACCATAATTCCATATTAGAGCTCGATTAAAAATAATAATGCCTACTCCCGTAAAACGAGTTGTAGCGAAAGAGAAATAACAATCTATGTACAACTTTCGTTTAAAAACAAGCACGTCGAATAGCGAGAAGAAATTTGTTTCCTGGAGGCACAAAACATCCCAATTTGCGGCGCGGGCGACACTAATCACTTCAGCCTGCTTTGCCAGACTGCGAAAACCCTGAACGTTCAATGAAATATTATGCTGTGTAGTAGCCATAATAAAAATAAAAACTAACCTGGATGCATAGTTCTAGACGGTGTCCTGGAAAGTGTCCAGGGGACACTTGCTCAAGAAAACTTCAACGCACTGTTCGACCCTCCAGAAGAGGGTCGAGGTTTTTTGAACGGTTGGGATTTACCACGGCCATCATAGCGTTCATCGGAGCAAGAGCTGGAAGTGTGCTCTCGTTTTGTTTCACGTGGAGCTCCCATGTCGATGTCAAAATCGGCAAGGCTAGACAGTCTGATGCTACTATCCAGTCTCAGGCTGAAACCGTGTTCCGAAGACGTGTCCTGAGAAGGTAGGGACTGAGCCACCGGCAAGCTTGGATACACATGCTTGGTGCTGGCAGCACTGTCCACGTCTCGGCAGGCCGGTGTAGGCACCCTTTGTGTGGGCGATTTTTCACGTGTACGACGCGATGTTGAAATGGTCGGAGCGGCCGCAACAGAAGAGTCAGTGGTATTTTCGCCACTGTTTTCTGAAATAACAGGGCTCGTAGGGTCAACTCACACAGCAGCAGCCTGAAAACTGGGGTCATTTGCGCACTGAACATCAAGTGGCGTCAGAGAAGAGATGTCGACGCCATTTTCAGGGCAGAGCCTTGCGTCTTTCGAAGCGCACGGTTCCTGCACCAGCGGGGAGGCTGACGCGCCAAGCATCGCATCAAAAATCGCGCTTTCGTTATGCGCTTCGTTTGAAGGAACTTGTAGGGGTGATGCCAGCACAGCGTCGGTGACCTCCTCTGCGTCCCCGAGCTGGTAGTTGGTTCCGTTTCCGGTGTCAGTGGTGGAAAGGCACCAGCGGCAGCGTCTGAGTAAGAGCGGCGGGCAGGGCAAACCCCAGTTGGGTGGCCGTCCCCGCAGCGTCGACACGGGCGGTCACATCCTTCACCAACGTGACCGTGCACACCGCAGCGACCACAATACGGTGTTGTGCACTGGGCTCGTAGATGGTCCCCTGAGGCACATCTTTGACATACACGCTGAAGACCACGGTAGTCAAACGTAGCACGGTGACCTAAGATGTGCAGGAAGTACGGCACAGGATGAGCGGCGTTCATTTTTATTCGAACATACCGCGTTCCAGTGAGTACGCCGCGTCGCTCACTCATCAAACCACTGGTGATCGTGAGCACCTTGCCATATGGGGATAACGCTTGGACGAGAGCTTCGTTTGAGACGAACGATGGCAGGAACAGCCAGGCGACGTTGGTCACTTGTGGGCCCACGGGAACGACTTTAGCACGCTCACCGCCAATAACCAGGTAGCCATCATTGACGATTAGAGACATGGAGGCCATGCTGTTCACGGTGACTTGGAAGTTTCGAGCTCCCTGATGCTGTACGCAGTATACCTCTGAAAGGCCGACTATTGACGCCGTCACATTAACGACGGCCTCGGCACTAGTCCCCGTAGGGACAACAACGTCAAAGACAAGCTACATTGAAGGCGTCCAAGACGCGACGAGCACCATGACTTGTACTGACGGACGCCCGTGATGTAGAACGATCAGGGACGTCCTTAGCAGTTGCAAACCGGAGTGAGCAGCCGACGTGAAGCTCTTTATAGCAACACTCGTTCGTCCCTCGTAACCGTTGTAGTAGTGTGTAACAAGTATAGCATTTTGACGTTAAAGATGGTGCGAGTAAAAGATTTTTTCTGTGCGCTGTTGAACAATAAAAATAGTGCTCAACATACATGCCAATGACTGATAGTGGGGAATGAGAGAGAGGAGCATTCGGCTTTTAGCGAACGCGCACGTTGCGATCCCACTTATCAGCCATTGGCATGTTAAATGAGCACTATCTGACAAGAAAGAGTGGCTACGTTATACTCGCCGGGTGTGACCTTCTTAGTTTCAGAAAGGTTTTGCGAGGGTTGAACCGCAGTGCCATAAATACAATGAACTAGTATATACCAAGAACTCGAGGTGGTTAGAGGTGGGAAGTAGATACGAAGCGCAAGCCACAAAAAAAGAAAAAGCCGAATTCTCCTGTCTCTCATTTCACCTTAGCAGCCATTGGCATGTACATTGAGCACTATCTTACAGGAAAAGTTTGGTACGTTATACTCGCTGGGCGTAACCTCCTTGGTTTTAGAAAGGTTTAGCAAACATTGGGCTGGAGTGCCATGAATGCAGTTAACTAGTATATACCAAGAACTCGAGGTGGTTAAATGTGGGAAGTGTACCCGAAGCGCAAGCCGTAAGAAAGTTTGCGTGTGCCACCTCTCGTTTAGTCCTTGTAATGTCCGCTGGACGGCGGGGCTTCTATATGGGGACTATAATGAAAAGATGCGAGATGGTGGTACTTGGAGTGTTGAATAGATGGACGAACAGACGCTCAGACAGATGCATGGGTGGACGCATGAACGGACGCAGGAGCGGATGCATGGACGAACGCAAGGACTGACGCAAGGCTACATATGGCAAATATCGCTGGGGCAGTCTTAATCCCAAAAGGCATGTATTTGAAGTGGTAGAGCCCCGACATGCTTGAAAATGCCGTCTTTTCACGACTGTCTGGAGCCATGGACACTTGCCAATAGCCCTTCGTGAAATGGAATTTCGAGAAAAATTTCTGTTTCCCTACAAGGGCTAGAACAACATCGATTCTCGGAATTGGCTCACTGTCGAAAACCAAGGTCTTGTTCAGCTCCCTAAAGTCAATGCACAACCGTATGGTGCTGTCGGGCCTCTTGACGACAAAGATCGGCGCATGATATGGCGACTTTGATTTCTCGATTATGCCCATTCGAAGCATCTCCTGTACCTCTTTTTCGACGTTCTCACGCAGCGCTAGAGGAATCGGGTACTGAGGCACGTGAACCGGCTTTTCGATGACGAGGTCAAGAGAGCATTCGACAAGTTGTGTCTTGCCGGGAAGGTTCGAAAATATGTCTGCAAACTCTTCGCACAATTGTCGAACTTGTTGAAGTTGGTCTGTCTGCAGTTTGGGTGATATCTTAACGTCTGATGCCGTTTGTGTTTGGCATAGACTGAGAAAGGGGATGGTATCCTCAGAGTCGTTGCTCTCAGTGTTCGCCTCTTCCCTAGGTGTTGCACTTGTAGTATTCACTGCAGCCACCTGATGAGGAGACGTTATTTCTCATTCCTCATACTTCTTAAGTATATTCACGTGGAACACCTTGATGCTCTGCCCTAAGTCACTTGCATAATCAACATCATTCTTGGCTTCAGCAACTTTAAACGGGCCCTTCCACTGCATAAGAAGCTTATTGGTGTCTGTAGGAAGGAGAATGAAAACCTTGTCACCGGGCCGTAGCCTTCTGTGGCGGGTCTTACGGTCGTAATAAAGCTTTTGCTTTTCACGTGCTTTACCAAGCTCCTCATGAGCGAGGTTACAGGTGTGTTCGAGTCGGTTTCGAAGGTCCACAAGGTAAGTGTATGTTGTTCGCACTTCATCCTATTGTTCTCGTTCGTCCACAGCTCTCTTAAAACACTCAAAGGTCCACGCACATGTCTGCCGTAGATTAACTCAAATGGTGAAAAGCCCAAGCTGGCTTGCGGTACTTCGCGATAAGCGAAGAGACGAGGAGCAATGTAGCGATCCCAAGACCGCGGCTTCTCCTGACACACCCTTTTGAGCATGGCCTTCAGCTTACAGTTGAATTTTTCGACCAATTCATTGGCCATGGCACGTTTATGGCCACCCTCGTCCGCTGCGCCATTCCCAGTGTCGCCCGCCATAGACCACTGCTTACCGATGGCCCATCAACGTTGACAACCTGGACTTTCCAAATGAACATTTTATGGATTGTCGTTCATGTATATAGCTTTTGTCACTATTTTTTTTCATATGCCTTCGAATTGCGCAAAGCGCTAAGGAATGAGCCCTGTAGTGCCATCATCATCGCCATCATTTCTTGATCACTGCGCCGCGCCTCTCGCGCAGCTGATGCTAGATCGAGCTGCGCGAGGATTAGAACGAGCTGACACGCCTGGCGTGGTGGACGCTGGTAGCCGACGTGGCTCCGCTTCAGGCCTGGAATAAAGTGGCGAGATCGGCACGGCCCCATCGGCCGCCTTCGACGTCATCTCACGTCTCTCTTCTCTCGTCGCTACAATATGATTGCATGGCGAACAAAAGGGACAGACCCTAACAAGAAAGTCGTGACTTGCTTGTCATGTAACAACATGACTAAATGCTACGCTCATGATGCGCGCGTGGCTGTTTCGCTAGTGTGACATATACCAAATTTAGTAACGTTGTGCTGATTTTGAAGTGACTTATCACCATTTCTTCTTCGTGCTTCACATATGATCGATTTCAACTGTACGTGGGATCTCTGCTAATTTTTTTTCTGGATGCTTGACTGAGAACATCGTATGTACTCTTGAAAGCCTTGAAAAAACTCTGGTAGGCAGAGCGTCTTTTGCCTACAAAGACAGCGCCACCGCATTTTGTGACGCAAGTCCGGTACCAGGTAGTCTAAATCGTTAGCTTTTTTTCTAAACACATAAAGGTGTCTTGAGATGGCTTTATGCTGTTTCATAGCGGGGTTACATGTGCTCTTAATTGTTGCATTCTTTTCAACACACAATCTAACCGAAATAATAAGATTGTTTTGGGGTACCTTGATGAGGTAGAGAGAAGAGACGATTCTTTAAAGCACTGGCACACACAGTTTTTTGGTCATACGCGGAGAAATCCTAGAGTACGCTACAGCACTATACTTAGTCAAAGGAGAGGAGCGAGTCATCCGACTTCTACGCCACTCGACCACACCCCCCCCATTTTTTTCTTTCTCCCACTCTCCTACCTTTTAAGAGGTACCATGTTTCTTTTTTGTAGTGATTCACGGTGTTTTAGTGAAGTGTGTGTTAAAACACCTTCTCCATTTGTGAGGTAATGTCGGAGTGTTTAGGGTACTGGTGTCTCCCGTGTATGCGTATACTGGTTCAATTAACTTCCATTTGCTAATTCGGTGGTACCAGACGGCTGATTGCAGCTCTCGCATGCAACTGTACCCTAGCTGACCCAATTCATGCTGCTTGCAAACGTGCAATATTACACTAGGAGCGCCGAACACTCTATAGCAAAGGCCACTATATAGGTGGTCTCGGCGTACTATAGGGGCGAAGCTCCGCAGGTGCGAGTCTAGTCCGTCACGTTTCACAAAATGAAACATAACACCTGCACAACAACAAATGAAAACAGTTGTGTAAAACACCCTCTATATGGGTTCATCAATCAAGTATATGGCCGCACAATACATGATCAGCTGCGCCGTCTATGCGTCCATCCATCCGTCCATGCATTCATCTCTCCGACCTTCACGGCAATCGGCGACTGTAACGTAGACACTATCGACTTAACCTACCTTCGCCTACTCGTCATGGTTACTTTGTGGAGACACTTGGCCTTTTTTTGCACTCGACGGCATGACCCGTATTTGTATTTGCAGGTGTATATGCATAATAGCCACAAATAAAACATATTCTGAAGAAAAGTGTTACAAAGCGCACCATTCAATGCCCAAACCACTCACTCTGCAGCGTCACGCATTAAATTATTTGACAATTACGCTACGCGTTGTTCAATCAACTGTGTGCTAACGCAAAATTAATAACGCTTGCGGTGTTGGGTGAAGAGAATGGGAATTGGCCACGCTTAGCGAAAACAGACTTATGTGAGACACGGGTCATGCTACGTCATTTCCCACGCAGTGTTTGCGCCTTGAAGGGCCCCTCACTAGGTTTGACAATTTTGAGATGACAAGCGCAGTGCGTAGATGAGGCGTTCATGATCACGTCTGCCAAAATTTGCAACGCTACGTGCCGTGGTCAGGGGTCAAATTTCGACGTGAACGCTGCTCTCCCTTCCTTTAACGGGCGCGCACCAAGAGAATGATGGCATGCCGTGAGCGTATGAATGGCCCTAGGTACAGGGCAATGCAGTGACGTTCGTCCTCTAGTAGATGCTTAGCCAAAACATGCGTAGTTTATGTATTTGTTGCTTCAGGAGAATCATAAATCTCCAGGTAAATAATGAGAAGCAATGAAGGAACGTCGAATTTGTCGCCGAGTTTTCAGTCCCATCGTGCTGCCTATCAGTTCTCAAGAAATCAGCAGATACCACCTTTGTGCTGGTGAGTGGACATGTAAACCATTTTTGGGACATTTTTACACGGCAGCGCCACCGAGAGATTTGAGCCTAACCAAGGAGGGAATTGTCACTGATGCGCCGATCCGGCGCCAACGTGATTCAACACTCTGCGCGTTCCAGGACCTGCAACTGAGAATGGAATACCAATTAGATGGAGAGCCCATCTCTCCAGAGGATTGCATGGAAAACATGGGTTGAAAGAAAGCCAGAACGAGACGCTCAAGGAATAAGCTAGCCGTGGTTAGCGTTCCTGCTGCCAAAGGTTCGACCAAGGCTGGCGTTGCGGGAGGCGCTCGTACCAGTCGTAGTAGGCATGACACCAAGCATACAATCGTGCGAGCTGGACGCATGCCGCCACTACCCAAGGACTTCAGCAAAGTTGTTCAACGACCACATGAAGGAATAAATATCTCGAGAATTGGCACTGGAGCCGTGGCAGACGCGATAGTACTAGCGGCCAGCACCAAAGAGGAGGAGGCCATGCAGGACATCGTCTCTTTCAACTTCCAGCAGAACATTACGGTGACAAGCACTCCAGACCAAGACAGAGCTTCAAGATTCCTCAAGGTCAAGCAACTTGACATTGGAGGCAAAGTTTTCGAGGTTAGTGCATACGCCACGGCACCCCACGATACTTGTAAAGGAGTGATTTGCGCGATCCCCGTAAGCGATACTCAGGATATTTTGACCCGAAAGATTGTGAACGCGAACAGCCCGCTCGCGCTGCAGGCCAAGAGAGTTTAGGACACCGGGACAATTATCATAGCGTTCGAAGGACACAAGGGGCCCAGATTCGTGAGATATGGACCTTCACTTTTTGCAGTGCTCCCTTTACCACAAGAACATCGATATTTGTTACGTCTGTGGAAAGCTGGGACATCGGTCTGACGTCTGTCCAAACTCAGCATAAACCATCTGCAGAGGCTGCGAGATCCAGAACCCAGATAGCCTGCACAAGTGCAATCCAAGATGCAGGCTGTGCGACGATCACCATCCCACTGCAGACAAGGAGTGCAAGAACAGGCTCTTAGTGCCATACGTCGTCAGATGCAGACGTTAGAAAAGATCGCGAACAACCGCAGAATCCCGGGACGCATCAACCACATCGAGTCCAGATATCAACGACAAGCAGCTTATTCCAGCCTACGGGACCCAGAGCATCCAGACTACACAAGAACAAGAAAGTCGGCCCCACTCCAGGGGGAGGTCACGTTCTAAAAGACGTTCTAGACCAAAGGCCCGCTCCCAATCACGGGGGCGCTCGAGTTCTCAAGGTCACCATCAGGGTCGGCATCTGCCTGGGCCGCAACCGAATGGCCAGCTGCCTGGCGTTCAGTTCGAGATCACGGCTTCACACCCGGGGAGGACGCCTGAAGGTACATCAAAAGGCAGCTGGGCTTAGCGAGTGCGCAACGGCGTGGTAGAGGTGATGACAGGTAAGCTGCCAGAGCATGATAGAATTGCACAGCTAGAGCAAGAAAACGCGAGACTCGCAAAATTGAACGAGAGGCTATCAGCTAAGTTAAAGGAAATAAAAATTCTTCTCATTAAGCTAAATAGCGCGCCGTCTTCACAGCCAATGCCTCAGCCCTTTGATTTCCCTTTGGCTGAAAACGTGGAGGACTTGATAACCACAAAAAAGAGGGCAGTCATGGCAGAACACGTGGAAGCCTAGCAAACGAGCATGTCAGATATGAAGGAGGTCTTTGGCACGCTCAGCAAAGTTGTAGCCAATCTTAACAAGCAGATGGGTAGGCTACAATGAAGTGTGGCGGCACTGGAAGAGCATATAACTTTGCGCATTACAAAGGTCGAAGCATACCTGCACAACACAGCAAGGCCTCCTCACGCACCAAACTCACCTCTTCGGCCACCAATACTAGTGGTACCAAACCTGTCGACAGGTGCAGCATCAGGCTCTGGCGGCCCATGTAATAACCATGATGGCAGCGCTACGTGAAGCATTTCGTATCTGGCAATGGAACTGTAGAGGTTACCTTAAAAAGAAGGCAACCCTACAGCAGTATATCAGGAGCAGCCAAGAAAAGCCTCATATTATATTACTGCAAGAGACCCTTTCACAGCAAGCAATATTGCCTGGATTGCGGCCTGTAATAGGGGATACTGAAGGGAGGGCAGTCTGCACCTTCGTATGAAACACACTAACGCACGTAACCCACGACCTCAAGATAGAAGCAGGCCAGTCGGAACACGTCATGGCAGAGATCGTGCCAGGTACCAACAACCGTCACAGCATTTTCATTCATAATATATACAGCAGTCCAAAGGAACAAAAGCAAGGGTTCAAGACGGTTCTAAAGAAAGCTGTTTATATCGCCGGAGAATGTTCACTCGTCTTAGCAGGGGATTTTAATGCCCTCATCATACATGGGGTTAAACGTACAACACTGGGAAAGGAAATCGACTTTGGCAAAGTGCAAGTGAACTTGATCTCAACCTAATCACAGACCCTAGCCTACCAACAAGGCTTGGTACATCTTGCTGCAGGGATTCGACCCCGGACCTTACGTCTGTAAAGACATGAAGAAGGCCCAGTGGATGAACCTTGCTGTGGACTTAGGGAGTGACCACATCATTCTTGCCACAACCTTCTCCTTGGAGCGTAAAAAGCAGAGAGAATTCCACTTCACAGACTTGGATAAGTTCAGGAAAATAAGGATGGAATGGGAACAAGATGGCCACAGACAAGGCTTGGAGCAGTGGGTCAAACAGATTAAAGTGGACATCGAATCCATCTCCTCCACCATTACCACAGACTTTCCGGTTGAAAGAATGGATAGCCAACTCGCTCATCTTCTTGAGGCAAAGCAAGCACAACTGAACCGTTGGAAGGGTCAGCGCCTGAACCGAAGACTGAGGAAGAAGATAGCTGAGGTAAACAAATCAGTCGAGGAACATTATTGCGCACTATCCAGGCTGCAATGGGACGAAATCTGCAACTCCGTCGATGGTCAGAATCGCAATGGCAAAACATGGAATATGTTAAAACATATTTTTAACGAAAATAACACCAAAACAAATCAAAAGCATGGTATCGCTCGAATTTTGCATAAAGAGATAGGGCGAACTGCAGAACAGTATGTTGTGCAGCGGCTCGTGCATAGGTACCTCCCAATCAAAAGAGCATTGGCACCACCAAGTAGACAGTACCAGCACACGCCCAATCCAGGTCTTGAGTGCGACTTTAACATCGAGGAGATCAGAAGAGCATTGCATGATCTCGACGGCAGGTCGGCCCCTGGGCCGGACAATATCCAACAAGGCCCTTCGTAACCTTGATTACGATTCAATTGACACCCTGAAGGATATGATCAATGCAGCATGGATAGAAGGCAGGGTGCCAAAGCAGTGGAAGCTGGCCAGCCCAATTCTTATTTCTAAGCCACGAAAGCCTCTAACTTGGTCAACATGAGGCCAATATCTTTGACATCATGTATCGGCAAGATTGCAGAACATGCCATACAGCACAGAATAAGCAAGTACTTGGAAGATAACGACATATATACAAACAATATGGTTGGATTCAGGGCAGGGCTATTCACACAAGATGCATTGAAGCTTATCAAACACCAGGTCATCGACAACAAAACCAGAGACGTGAGAGCCATTTTGTGCCTAGATCTAGAAAAAGCGTATGACAACATCCACCACTCATTCATACTCGAAGCAATTTCCGAGCTTGGTCTGGGGAAAGCCTTCTATGGCTACGTACGGTCCTTTCTTACAGATAGGAAAGCCGTGATGAAGATTGCAGATATCGAGACCGCAGCCTTCGAACTAGAAGCAAGGGGCACGCCGCAAGGGGCAGTGATTTCATCAATGCTGTTCAACATTGCCATAATTAGACTGTCAAGAAAATTATTGAACATTGAAGGACAGCATCTACGCAGATGACATTACCACCTGGTGCACAGGTAGCAACGAGGGACAGATTGAGAGCGCCCTGCAAGAGGCGATTGACACCGTGGAAGAGTACCTTCGTCCTTCTTGGCTTAAGTGCTCCTCGAGTAAGTCAGAACTTTTACTGTATCGGACTGCACGCCATGGACCGAAGCCCAGGGGATGGAAGCCATTAAACCAGATAGACATCCACCTCCGTACAAATAAAGGGGATGTCATTCAGAGGGTCGACTTCACCAAAGTCCTGGGCATGATGATAGAGTCGACCGGCGCTAACAGCAAGTCTATAGCCCAGTCAACATAGAAAACTGACAGTGCGGTGCACCTCATATGCAGAGTGACGCACAAAAGAAATGGGATCAAGAAAGACAACCTCATCAGGTTGATTCATGCGTTTGTTCTAAGCCACTTCACATACGACGCAACAATGCACAACTGAACATGAGCAGTCTGAGACACTGAATGTGCTCCTCAGGAAAGTTATCAAGAAGGTCCTGGGCCTACCCATACATACCAGCACCGAGCGTCTACTTGAGCTTGGCATTCTCAACACGCTAGAAGAACTAGCAGAAGCCCATGGGAGAGCACAGTTTGCAAGGTTATCTACAACAAGGTCGGCGAGAATGATCATGCAGGAGCTGCGCCAGCATCCAATGGCAATCCTACGCAATTACAATGATATCCCCGACAACATCAGGGAGAATATCACGGTATCTCCTTTAACAAGAAACATGCATCCAGAACACAACATCGGAAGAAGAGTAGCGAGGGCCAGGACTATATTTCGTCAAGTTTCAAGCGAGGAACGAGGGGACGTATTTGTTGACGCGGCTTCCTACGCCAATGGGAAAGTGTTCGTGGTAGTGGCGGTAGATGGGGCAGCCGTGTCGTCAACTCAGCGACGATCAGTACGAAAGACCTAATCATTGCGGAACAGGTGGCCATCGCCTTAGCACTCAAGATGGTTAACATTGAAGTCGTCTACAGTGATTTCATGACAGCACTACGGGCGTTTGCTAAGGGGACTGTCTCTGAACAAACGCTGAGAATACTGCAAGGCAAGAACATAACGCATTATCTTCTGAGTTAGTTCGCAGCTCACCTTGGACAAATCAACGATTCCCCTCCCAATCTCAATGAAGCAGAACACGAGGCGGCGCGAGACCTTTCCCACCATGCCTCCCCGGGGATGCGTTCTACCGGTGAAGGGGATAACCGGGAAATTCTTACAAGATATAACGAGCTCACTAAACATTTCTACCTGTCCAGAAAAATTTTCTCTCCACCTCAGAAAAATCTAACTCGGCCGCAAGCACTTACTTTAAGGTTTGTGAAACGTGGTTGTACCCTACATTGAGAATGTTACACATCAAGTACCCTGACTTCTACCCAAGTAATCTTTGTCCACATTGTGGGGAAAACCTTCATTAGAACATATGCCTTGGCAATGCGCAAAATTCGCTCATTTATTGAACATCACCTCTGCCAGATGGGAGGCGGCAATCTGCAGCTCATCCTTGGCAGATCACCTCTGGGATGTCCACCAAGCCCGCGAGGCGGCTGAGGAGCTTAGCATCTCAGTCCCCACGTGGGAGCTGCCTGCAACACAGTGATCTTTGTTTTGGAAGACCAAATAAACGTTTATTCAATCCAATGCATTAAAGGAATGCGAGCATTGTTTTTTTTATTTTTCCCCCAAGATCCGCAACGCGATGCAGGGCTAATGTACCGGTGTTTCTCATGCGTTCATGGCCCCGCGGCTTCGCGGTCAGCGCATTGAGCACACGACAGCCGGGGAGCGCTACTGCGCGTTCGCGCACTCATTGTGCTCGTCTATTCTACTGTTTTTAAGCCAGCGTTCCCAATCCACTCCGTAAAAACAGACAGTAAACCTCAAAGCAACGCTGGTCAACAGCAACAACAACAAAATTGACAGCATATCCACGGAGTGAATGATGAAGAGTGGGGCGAAGCATTCGTACGTCCATTCGTTCTTGCTTTCGTCCGTCTATTCGTCCGTCTGTATGACCGTCCATGCTTCCATCCGCCCATCCGCGCGTGCGTGTGTTCGTGCGTCCGTCCCTGCGTTCGTCCATGCATCCGCCCCTGCGTCCGTTTATGCATCCATCCATGTGTGTCTGTGTGTCCGTTCGTCCATCTATTCAACACTCCAAGTGCCACCATCTCACATCTCTTCATCATATTCTTACAAAGAAACGTATATTTGCAGATATTTACGACGTTTACACATGACAACAATGCATGGCACACCGACGGGCTGGGACCAGTCTCTATCCACTTCGTAATCTTTTCTTTCAGGCAGGGACCCTCTACCGCTTTATGCCCCAATCCCACCACTGCCTTTTGGCACTACCCCGCGGCGTTAAAGCGCCGACGCGGCGCTTGTCACGAAAGGGGAGTGTTGGGTGACACATAAGGTTTCAGTCTTACGACGTACACAACAGTGGATGGTGGTGGCATTAAGTGCGCTTCGTCGATGACTCGCTGTATCTCGTAGGTGAGGATGGTGATCTTGCGTAGGACTTTGTATGGTCCGTCACAGCGAAATAAATGTTTTTCTGAGAGGTCGATGTGACGACTTGGGGTCAACAAGAGTACGAGAGAACCTGGTGCATACGAATCTTCACGGTAATGACGATCGTAACGATCTTTTTGAGAGGCTTGAGAAAGTATGAGTCGTTTTCGGGCAATCTTTCGTGATGCGTGGGCTCGCTCTATGGCGTCGCTGACGTATGTGACAGGGGAGTTTGAACCAGCGGGAAGGATTGTATCAAGAGGCAGAGAGGGTTCAAGTTCATAAAGAAGGTAGAACGGAGAATAGCCTGCGGTGTCATGTCTGAAGGAGTTGTAAGCGAAGGTAACGTAGGGTAACGTTGCGTCCCAGTCACGGTGGTCTGGAGAAACATACTTTGACAACATGTCGGTGATACTGCGATTCAGGCGCTCTGTAAGTCCATTAGTTTGTGAATGGTATGTCGTTGTGAACTTGTGGTTCGTGGAACAGGAACGTATGATATCCATGACGACGCGAGATGAAAAGTATCGGCCTTGGTCAGTAACGAGCTGTCGAGGAGCGCCGTGATGCAATATTATGTCATGCAGTAGAAAGTCGGCGACATCGGTAGCGCAGCTGGTTGGAAGAGCGCGGGTGATCGCGTAACGTGTCGCGTAGTCAGTCGCCACGGCAACCCTATTGTACCCGGATGCAGAAGTGGGAAATGGCCCGAGAAGGTCGAGACCTACGCGGTAGAATGATTCAGCAGAGATCTCAATAGGGTTAAGAAGGCCAGCTGGAAGCCATGTTGGTCGTTTTCGACGTTGAAAAAGGTCGCAGCTGGTGACATACTTTTGCACAGAGCGATAATAGGCGTGGCCAGAAAAAACAGCGCCGGACGCGATCATATGTGCGGGTGACTCCCAGGTGACCCGCGGCAGGTTCATCGTGAAGCTGTCGGAGAACATCTACACGCAAATGAGAAGGCACGACGAGAAGGCGGTCAGGACCATTAGGGCACATGTTGTGGCGGTAGAGAACACCTTCATGAAGGAAATACAAGTTCAGAGAAGTGGGTGGAGTAGGGGAACTCAGGCTTTCTATGATGTGAAGTAAATCCGGGTCGCTTCGTTGTTCAGAAGCGATATCAAGAAAGTCTGATATTGATAAGACGCAAGCCTCCGTAGCTCTCTCTGTGGCGTCTGGTGGATCCAGTGGATACCGTGACAGGCAGTCGGCGTCTTAATGGAGGTGACCAGATTTATACTCGACTGAGAAGGTGTATTCTTGGAGGCCGAGAGACCAACGACCGAGACGTCCCATGGGATCCTTGAGCGAGGAAAGCCAGCAGAGTGCATGATGATCAGTTACAACAGTAAAACTGCGACCGAACAGGTACGAGCGAAATTTAGCGACAGCTCAAACAAAAGCAAGACACTCTCTTTAGGTGATGGAATAGTTCCTCTCGGCAGGGGATAAAAGGCGGCTGGCGTAGGCAATAACACAGTCACGTCCATGCTGACGCTGAGCTAAAATAGCACCAATTCCGTGGCCACTCGCGTCCGTACGAACTGGTTTAATATCGAAGTGGGCTAATATTGGCGTAGTTGTGATGGCTGCAATGAGTGCCGAAAATGCAGCACTTCGAGGCGAATTCCAACTAAATGGGACGTCTTTTTTAAGAAGCTCGGTAAGAGGCCACGCAATATCGGCGAAATTCCGGATGAAGCGGCGAAAATAGGATCACAAACCAAGAAAGCTCTAGACATCCTTGGGAGAAGAGGGCACGGAAAATTGAGTCACTGCGCGAATTTTGTCCGGATCGGGCTGTACCCCAAATGCGTTAACGAGGTGACCAAGTACAGTTATTTCGCGACGGACGAAATGGCATTTGGAGGAGTTCAGCTGGAGACCAGTGTTGCGGAATACTTGGAGTATACTGGACAGTCGCTCAAGATGGCTTGCGAACGTCGGTGAAGAAACAATTATATATTCTAAGTACCATAAGCAAGTGGACCATTTGAAGCCGCGCAGAAGGGAATCCATCATGCGCTGAAAGGTGGCTGGTGCATTACAAAGCCCAAACGGCATTACGTTGAAGTGGTATAACCCATCGGAGGTTACAGATGCTTTTTTTTTCTCGGTCCCGTGCGTCGACAACGATCTGCCAATGCAAAAAACTTTGCGCCATGAAGGCAGTCAAGGGGCTCATCTATTCTTGGTAAGGGGTAAACTTCCTTCTTAGTGACCTTTTTGAGATGTCTATAGTCAACAGAAAACCGCCATGTGTTGTCCTTCTTCTTGACAAGCACGACCGGGGAAGACCACGGACTAGATGAGTGTTTGACGACGCCTATTACGAGCATTTTCTCGACCTCTTCCTAGATGACAGAGCGTTCGACAGCGGAGACGCGGTAAGGGCGGCGATGAATTAGGTTGGCATCGCCGGTGTTGATGTGATGGGTCACAACAGATGTCTGGCCTAATAGGCGGTTGTCATGATCGAATATGTCCGCATAGGATTTCAACAGACAGTAGAGGTATTGTGCTTCGGAGGGCGAAAGATCTGGCGCTATCATTTTGGCGATGTCAATGCTTGACAGGTTGGGCGCAGTGAGCAAGTTGACGTGCGGAGTAGGTTGCTGAGCCGACAGTTCAAAAATATCACACTCTTGCAACGACGACATGACACCTAGTTTAAGACCAGCAGGCAGCACGTGCGCGGAGAAACCAAAGTTCAAAAGAGACAGATGGGTCTGGTTGTGGTGTACCCTCACCAAGGTGTTCGGGAAAGCAATGAAAAGCTTCAGCACAACGTCGGTAATAGGTGAAACGACATATTCACCATCGCGTACAGGCGGATCACACACGAGCTGCACGTAGGTCGCGGCTTGCGGTGGAAGATGCAGGAACTCGGTGGCACAAAGGCGACTTTGAGCATCACGGGTAACAGCGGCGTCAAAAGGCAGTTCCAACTGAAGAAGACCCGTCGAGCAGTCGATAAAGGCAGAGTGCGCAGAGAGCAAGTCGATACCAAGATCGTGAAGAATAAAAAGAAGTGGATCTGTTCAGTGGCTGTTTCTGTGCACTGTTCAATTTCTGCTTTTTTCTTGGACTATTACGCTGACATCCATTTCTT
The DNA here is from genome assembly GCA_013436015.1 of Rhipicephalus annulatus. Lineage (NCBI taxonomy): Eukaryota > Metazoa > Arthropoda > Arachnida > Ixodida > Ixodidae > Rhipicephalus > Rhipicephalus annulatus. The sequence continues at coordinate 234,488 of WOVY01011379.1, read as the reverse complement.
CGCGGTGTGCCAACAAGACGCCGGGTGAAGACTTCGAGGGCTCGGCGCCCTACAGGTACAAGGTTCCTTTATCAAAGACTTGGCTAGTACGCGACCACTACGGTGCTTGGTAGCCATTGCCACGAGGCAATGGCTACCAAGTGCGTTAAACCACATGAGTGATACTGCAGGACACAATGAAAAGCCTGGCGGCTTACAGGTGCGCCCAAGCATCATAAAGCCGGCACGTTTGCAAATTCACAACCGCGAAATGGCTCAAGCGATCACAGCAGCAACGGAAGACGATGAAGCTGAGAGCAAGAAGCTTCGCTCAGAAGAGAATCGTCTCGACGATAAAACGTCAACTTATTACCTAAGTGATGAAGAAGACATGGGCGAAGATGAACCATTTACGTTGGTTACTTTTAAAAAGAAACGAGCAGAGGGTATCCCAGTCGTCTTTCATCCAACAGCTGAAGTTGCTAGCTTCTCGAAAGTGAACCCCAATTGAGTGTCAGCTGAAGTAGTTTCCGCTGCTAAAGAAAAAGTGCAGTCATTCAGAACGACCAGAGGTGGAAGCTTCAGTGTCAGCGTTGCTTCCTTAAGTTCAGCCAAGCGTCTTCTGATGCTTTCAAATGTAGGTGGCCTGGAAGTTAAGCCTTTCATCCCAGAGTCATGCACTCGAAACGTTGGGAAAGTAAAACATGTTCCTCTGCAGTATTCAGATGAACAACTCCTAGAGTACTTGAGAGATGCAGGGGTTATACCGGCGCGACGGCAAATAAACTACTACCGCCAGGAAGATGGAGGAGTAACGACGCGTCAACTTCACTTAGTGATCCTGACTTTTCGAGATGACCACCCGATTCCAGGAAGAATCTACTTAGGATTCACCAGTCACCCAGTGGAAGAATATCTTGGTCCAGCACTTCGGTGTTATAACTGCCAGCGATTCGGACACATAGCGAAAAGTTGCCGTAACACACGCCGGTGTAAGATCTTCTCAGGAGAACACCATCATAAGGAGTGCAAGCCTGTCCTTCAGCCTAAGTGTGCAAACTGTGCAGGTAATCACGCTGCCTCATATTCAGGCTGCCCGCAAAGTAAAGCTGCTGCAAAAATGCGTCGGCATGAGCTCATCCATGGCAGAAAACTGCGCCCCAATGAACCATCTCCAAACCTTGAGATTGTTCATCCTAATACGTGATCCACCTCAGCGGCCACCGCAACAACAGCCGACAAGCACGCCAAGAGAACCGCCAAGAGAGCCGCCAAGAGCACACTCGAGAGACCACTCACGAGAACTACCTCCAATTAACCCAACCTACGCGTCAAAGCTGCGAACGCCCACGGGACCTCTGCCGGAAAGTAGCAAAACCGACAGTGCCAGTGTTCGCCCCAACTACAGCATCGAAACGTCACTTCATTCTGAACAGGCCTCAGAAAATCAACCATTTAATGGAGACCGTGCCTCTGCATCAGTCATGCGATTGATTCTGCCAATGCTTTTCGCAGCACTTAAGGCAATCCTGTCTGTTCTACCGGAAGCAAACAACCTTCCAGAAGTAAAAGCCCTGCTGCCTCTGGAAGCACTACTGTGTCAACAGTCCGGGTCAAACCTGCGACAAGTAACATATGAATAAGCGCTACAAAGATGTCTCCATATACCAGTGGAATGCCAATGGTCTTCGAAGGAAATGTGCTGACCTCCGTAAACTCCTTCTGCAGTACAATTTTCCAATACTTTGCACCCAGGAGGCAGGAATGAATGATGATTTCCGCCTCTCCAACTACGTGATATATAAGTCATCTCGTCGAAGTGGTCCTAGCAGAGTACATTTGTGCGTCAGAAAGGACCTACGTTCTCATCAAGTTCACTCAAGTGATTTGGACTTCCCGGAATTCGTCGCTTGCAAAGTATCCTTTGGTGAGCAGTGCGTTACAGTGATCAATTTTTAGCTAGAATCTTCAAGCCGCATTTTGGTGGAAGAGCTAACAAATATCTTCAACATTTCTAATTCATATACGTTTATATGCGGAGACTTTAATGCGCACAACATAATCTGGGGTAGGGATCAATGTGATGCACGTGGGAACATTGGTGAGTGTGCCGCAGACAAATGCAATTTGACAATTTTAAATGACGGCTCCCCAACTTTTCTCCGAGGGCATAATTACCCTAGTTGCATCGATGTAATCTTGTGTTCCCAAGATCTAGTGAATGGTGTGGTATGGACAACGAATGCAGAAACACGTAGGAGTGACCACTTTCCCATTCAAATAAATCACCCCTTTTTGCGAAAAGACGACACCAGACGCTACAGCAAACTGACGAAATGGAAAACTTTTCGGCACCACCTAACAAACCAAAATAGTGAGCTCACGACAGTTGAAAGCTTTACCGAATTTCTGCAAGATAATGCGAATAAATGTACAAAGAAAGTCCCGATTCCAAAAGACTATGCTGCAGTCGATGGAAAGTATGAACATCTAAGAGCCATCAGACGACGTTCAAAAAGGGCATATTGACGCAGCGGAAGTTTACAAGCAGACAAAAATGCACAGAAAATCCACAGTGTAATGCGCAGACGGCTAGAAAATTTAGGTAAACGACGCTGGCGTGATTTCTGTGGCACGCTCTCTCCCCACACACCTGTTCCGAGATTTTGGCTTGTAATTCGAGCACTTAGTGGCCCTGTATCACAGAGCTTCCTATTTCGTGCTCTTGCTGTAGCCTTGGACAAACCGGAAGCTGTGGTAGCAGATGAATTTTGTCAACTCATCAGTAGGTCCACCGCATCACAATGTGCCTTATTTGATAATTCTGTCACATTAGCCAGCCAGAAAATCAATGCTTGCTTTTTGGCCCAGCATTCTCAACCAGACCCTGTATTTACGTTAAGGGAGCTGCATTGTGCTATAGCATCATGTCGTCAAAAATCGGCCTCTGGACCGGACGGCATCACGTGCAATATGCTAAAGAGCCTTGGGCCTGCAGGCACAACTATTTTCTTAGATATTTACAATAATCTATGGACGCAAGAAATTGTACCCGAGTCTTGGAAGTCTGCTCGCATCATTCCGATCTTAAAACCGGCTAAGAAGCCCTTGAACCTTGAATCTTTCCGTCCAATCAGTCTGACAAGCTGTTTATGTAAGGTAATGGAACAAAATGATTGATGCACGACTTCAATGGTGGTGCAACAGAACTGGTGTATTCTCGTACTACTTGACAGGTTTCAGGAAACAGAGATGCACAATGGATACAATACTGGACTTAGTAACGTATGTGGAGCATGAACGCGCCTGTGGTAGTTTGACGGTCGCAGTGTTCTTGGACATCAAGAGGGCATTGGACACAGTCAGTCACACTCTGTTCTGCTGAGTATGTTGGAACACGGACTGTCCGGCAGGTCTTTGCGGTGGATATCCAAATTTTTATCAGGTCGTAAAATATTCATTCAGACGAGCGAAGGAAAAAGTGCTGAACACGACGTCAAACAGGGAGTGCCACAAGGGAGCGTACTCGGCCCTCTTTTTTTCAACTGTGTTATGGGTGATTTAGCTAAAAGACTGCCTTCCAGGTTGAAATACTTCTTATAGGCAGATGATGTGGGCATTTGGGCATCTTGCACGGACATATGGTTAATTCAAATTGCATTGCAAGACGGAATAAATATTATCAACAACTTTTTAAAAGAAAGAGGAATGATTCTATTGCACGCGAAGACAGCTGTATTGCCCTTCACCCGTAAGAAGTTAAAGAACTTCAATCTCAATTTAAAAGAAAAACCACTAATGATTGTGACACAGCATCGGTTTCTCGGAGTAATACTTGATAGGCAGCTATCATGGGCACCTCACATAAAGAAACTCGAAAACGAGGTGAATACGCTAGTGAATATACTCCGCAGAATTGCTGGGACATCATGGGGTGGATCTGTATCATCCATGCTCGCTGTTCACAATGCTTTATTACGACAAAAAGTTGCATATTCTGCAGCAGTGTTACATGGCCTTTCCCGCCCTTCGAAGGAGCGACTTCAAAGACAATTAGCTAGGGGACTGCGCGTCTGCATAGGTGTTCTACGAGCGACTTCCAGCAGCCTTGTCATAGCAGAGACTCGACAACCACCCTTTCTAGTCATGAAAACAGCTGAAACATGCCACCATTTTTTTTCGCTTATAGACGCAACACAGGAACCACCCATTGGCACTGGAGATTTTACTAAGAGATAAAAGTAATGCTCATAACGATGTACAAATTAATGTACATATATTACCCAGAAATGTATTTTGGAGCTCTGAAATGAACTATCCTCCATGGCTGCTTGTAATACCAAGCATTGAATTCTCAGTGGATGGCATTATCAGAAAGAGAGACATATTCATCCAAGCTGCTCAACAACTAGAGTTTTATCAGATACACATGTGGTATCCAGGCTACATACTTATTTACACGAATGGTTGAAGTACTACAACGTCTTCAACATCGGCATTTATCATACCACAGCTCAATATTCAGGAATCGTTTAAATTATGTCGCAAGACGTCATCTACTACGTCTGAGCTCTTCGCTATTCTGTATGATCTAAAGTTTATAAACTCGGTAGCAGACGCTAGAAAATGGGTACTTTTCAGTGACTCACAGGCCGCATTAAGATCACTCTCCAGTACAAACAGGACAGTAATAAGTGATAGTATGACATACGAAACGCTGAAGGAGCTCACCAAAGCAAAGAAGGCGCAACATGAGATCAAACTCCAATGGATACCTGGCCACTGCAACATTCCTGGAAACACAGCTGCCGATGAAGCAGCACGGCAAGCACGTCGTAAAGACGTTACTGTTTCTTTACCAATTTCGAAAAATGAATTGCGTAGTATTATAAAGAATACAACTTTCAGAATGAGACAAACTGCTGGGTTTGACCAAAGTACAAAGAACTGCGGTTTATATCACATCGATCCATTATGCCTGCCATGCTCTGACCATGGCGATGTGATTATATCACATCGGCCATGGTCAGAGCATGGCAGCGGCGACGAAGCCTACGCCCTAGTAGCAGTCGAATGGAGACCGCGTGGCAGAACCCCCGCTTGTGGATGCCCCGACCATGAGCCTCCACTCTGTGGGCCCGTATCATCGGGGCCTTTGCGGATGATAGCTCGAAGCCACGATGCTCTGCGCCAAGACTCGCGGGGCAGCTTGCGAAAGCGTATGTTGTTTCCTCTTCGTTAAGTCTTGCGGCACTGCCTCACAAAGCACACGGTTGGCATAGCAAGGACTAAGCTGACCAGAACACGCAGTAAAACCCAACCTGAGGCAAAAAGGAAAAGCTGAAACACTGCACTGGCTGCGCCGAACGAGCCCAGGCAGCCGGCAGGAATGAAAGTATACACACATGACAGAACCCGGTTGTACTAGGAAAACAGAACCAAGCTGTTCACTCGCTGTAATGGCACATCATACAACTCAGAGTGTAAAACTTATTCAGTTATTTTTTCTTTTTCTCTTGGTTTATATAAATCTATTTTTACATTACAGCAAAAGAAAGTTCAAGCTCTTTTTGCAAGCTCTCTTACTCGGACGTTTCACTGGCGTTACCTGTTAGTACCTATTGCGGCCAATGGTGTTGCATGGTCGCTAGTGAGTCCAAAATTACCGCGCTGGATATTGTGCCGAAATAATTTGGAATCGGTATGTCTAATATTCATTGACTCAGGGAGAATTCCAACAGAGAAGTTGCACTTCCGTTTTACGACCCCTTTAAGACATTATGGAAAGATCCCACGTGCTTTGTCGGAAAACATAATCCCTTTGTTAATGCACATAGAGCAGCCGCCGTGTACTGATGCATGATAAACCTCTTGCGCGTTATGGGTGACTTGAATCATTTCGCGAGTGCGCTGGTCCTGATGTCTGCCAATAATTGTGCTTTTGTACAACAAGGGCTGCATCCACAGGAGCGGCATTGAAAGCTAAAGAACGTTTTTTAACATTTAGCACATAATTGTTGTCAAGATGGTCACTTAGATATAAATACGCAAGAGAAACGACAGGCACAGAAGAGCGCCATTGTAGCGATTCCGTTCGTGTTGTTTGTTTTGATAATCTTGTTCTCATATTCAATTTATTTATTTTTATTTTCTGATCGTTTATTTTTGAACTAATTTCCCTTCTTTTTTAACGCCCTATCACATTTTATTCCTGCTTCGAGCGCAGATTCATCAACTCAATTTTATTGGCGATTAGGACAGCGGACCTCCATGAACTTGATCTGGATTGGGAATCTCCTAAGCGCTGCGATGCTGCCCATTTTTTCAGTCTTCTTGCAGTATATGGCGGAGGCAAATGTCGCCGTGCTTGTAGTATCTCTATTTATTAAGCCTCAGAGAAGTATTTTACACTTAGTGAAATGAAAAATTATACGTACGGCACCACAGTCTAAAACACGATATCAATTCTTTGGAGTAACCATTACCGTGATCAATGACTCGGAATAACTGCGTCATGTCGTTGTATATATGGCCGCTAAAGCTGTTCTGTAAATGTTTTAGTCGGAATTACGGTGGTATGCTTTGAACGGTGTGCTGAAAATGACAATACAAGAATCGCACAGCCTCCGATTTGCCTGTTTCAGTCCGTGCGTGCTACAAATTCATCACATTTATTTACCACATAACGCTGCTGACGAGCGAGCACGAAGTGCCTGTTATCCCGAGTTTGAAAAATTTTGCTGCTTCTTTTTGTCGAGTTACTATAAAATACACCTAGGCGCCAGCAGACGACATTGACTACGACAACCTCACTGAACGATCTTAGATTATATAGGAATTGCTGTGGGTGTTTGATGTCCTCAAGCCCAAACCGAAATATGGTTATGAGGTTTGCCGTAGAAGAAGGTACCCGAAAAATCGATCACCTGAGGGTCTTAAACGTGCACGTAAACCTAAATACACCTGCCTCAAGCATTCTCCCTTCATCGAAAATGCGGCCGTTGCGGCCGGACATGGTTGCCACCACCATCAACCAGCGGAGCACCATAGAAGCTAGACCATCCTAGCGGGTTCTAGGTAGTTGTTGTAATGAACGAAGCGCAATACGGAAGCACTATGGAAAGGCCAAATGCTTCTGTAACACATTTATACAAGGCTACAAGAAAATTATTTACGTTAAACAAACAAAATAACGCACAGAGTCGCAGGCGTTCAATACGAAATTACTTTGTGTAGGGGTCCACCGAAACTTTATTGACGCGATTCCACCACGGATATTATGTTGATAAAGCTTACATGAACAGAAAACAAAAAAATAACCCAGAAAAAAAAACTGCAATTTGGGATGTCCTGCAAAATGTATTGAGGCCGCCGGCGCATATGCCTACACGACTCTTGCTATACGCTTGATTAAACTGGGCAATTCTTTTCAAACAGAGACTTATATGTTTTATGCGTGAATATACTAACAACATTCATCAATTGCCAGCTTACATTGATGAATTCTGCCTTTTTTTAGGGGCGAAGCTCCTTACGGCGTGGCTTGTGCGTCCCTCGTAGTATGTAACCACCAGTGCCACATACCCAAAATAGTTTTAACATTTGACCTCCAAAGTGGTGCCGGTGAGAGATTGCTTCTGTGCGTTGTTTAACATTAAAAAATAGTGCTCGATGTACATGCCACTGGCTTCTAATGGAAAATGAGAGATAGGAGCATTCGGCTTTTAGTCAACGCGCACGCTGCGATCCCCATTAGCAAGAAAGACAAGAAAGGGCGGACAAAAAAGGGTTGCTACATTATACTCGCTGGGTTTAACCTCCTTAGTTTTAGAAAGGTTTAGTGAGCGTTGAGCCGCAGGGCCATGAATACAATGAAATAGTGATGATTTATTTGTGGAGTTTAACGCCCTAAAACCACCATATGATTATGAGAGACGCCGTAGTGGAGGGCTCCGGAAATTTCGACCCACTGGGGTTCTTTAACGTGCACCCAAATCTGAGCACACGGGCCTACGACATTTCCGCCTCCATCAGAAATGCAGCCGCCACAGCCATTCAATGAACTAGTATATACCATGAATGAGTTCGAGGTAGTTAAAGGGGGGAAGCAGATACGAAGCGCAAGCCGTAAGAAAAAAAAAGCTGAATCCTCTTGTGGCAGGCGCTGCGGTCACCGAGGTGAATGGACGCTCTTCACGTCAGCTCCGTTCTCATAAAATGATTTCGCAGTGAATACAGCCAAGCACCGCTCGGATTTATATATCATCTGATAATTCTCGTCACCGAGAATCCGAAGAGACCATATTCTAAGGTGGGTGATCATTTTTCGAGATTTTATGACCGAAAACCAGCCCCCACCAAGCAGCGTCTACTATTCCTACGACCGGCGCTACGTGTCAACTTGGGCGGCCTCACGATAGCCAGGCCTCGGCGTTCGCGCCATACAGGCCGTATTCATCAATAATGGAGGTATCGCAGCAGAATGAAGACGCCACCCAACGGGAAGACGAAGACGTCACCCAACAGGAAGACGACACAGGCAACGGGTGGACAGAATTTCGAAACGAAAAACGTGCGAAGAAAGGTAGCCAGGAACGCCGTGGTAGTCCTAGCCCTACCCGAACACCTAGAACGCGCGGTGCAAATCTGGTATCCCGGATTACCAGAGCCAGCAAAAATCCAAGACGACTGACAGGCGACTTCAAGATAGTTAAAAGGCCAAGAGGAGGACTGCAGCTATCTAAGCTCAGCTTAACGGAGCTAGACAAAGCTGTGTATGAAGCGTCCGAGATCCCTTATGAAGAAAGAGAGACGGACATGATTTGTCCGAATAATTTTCAGAACATCTTGGTCGTTAGCACCCCAAACCAAGACCATGCAGACAAGTACCAAGGCATCAAGCATATCAAAGCCAACGACAAGTTGTATGAGGTGGGAGCATACGAGACGGCCCCGGAACTCACTGCCAAAGGTGTAATCAAAAGAGTTCCTTTGAACGAAACCCCACGAGACATCACCGCAGCTATTATTACAGCCCGAAATCCTACGGCGATTGCAGCCAAACGTCTTGGCAACACCATGACAGTGATAGTCCTTTTTGACGGCAGCAGAGTCCCGACGCACGTTATGTACAGAGGAGTGCTCACACGCTGTTCACTACACAGGAAACAAGTTGACTTTTGCAGAAAATGCAACAGACTTGGGCACAGGAGTGACGTGTGTTGAAGGCCAAACGACAAGCTACGTGCGGGTTGTGGAACGCCTGATCCGAGCGAGGACCACCATTCTCAGCCACGATGTCAGCTGTGCGGCAAGGATCATCCCACAGCTGACAAACTCTGTAAGGCCAAGTTAAAGACACTCTACATCGTAAAACAACGCCAGTAGTTCCGACAACTTCAAGAGACGCTCGAGGAGAACTACCCCCCACCACCAAGCCAACCGAACGTGGGAGGTCCAAATTCCGGACGAGGGCAACGCCTCGGTCCAGATCAAGATCCTGGTCCTGCGCAACGCCCCACGGCCACCACCCAGTCTCCGGGACCGAGAAGGCACACTACATCCCGTTCCAGATCCCGGTCTAAGCCAAAGGGGGGCAATGGCCATCAAGGAAACCCGGCATTCACGGTGAGCTGGTCAGACGTGGCTAAAGGAACGCGCCCTGAGCCTTCGGGGGAGACTGCGCATAATGTCAGTGATACAGCGGAGCTGAAAAAAGAAAACGCTGAGCTTAGAGAATTGATATCACAACTTACTCGGGAAATTCGAAGTCTTAAAAACTTCACAAATAGAACTTCTAGTCAAATGCATTCCACGGCCCAAGAGCGTCTCGAATAAATGCCAGATAACCAAATGGACGAGGACAGTACCCCGCCACCTCTTAAAAGGAAAGCTCAGGTGTCAAAGACAAAACTACGGCGCAAACCTGGAACATTATTCAAACATTGTCCAAAATACAGAACGCAGTTAAGGAACAGGCAGAGGCAACCAACAACCTCTCGCTTGCAATATCTATGATCATGAATAGACTAGATAAACTCGAAGCTAACGTAGCCAATCTCAACCCTAGGACACCTCCGGTACTTCCAGCTACCAACCTTCCTATAAGCACTGAAAGAAATTCACACTTATCTCAGGGCACCACATCAGTGGCTATATCAACTAATTTCATGAGGCCTGCCTCCTTTCACCCTCCTCCCTCTTCGATAGCCAACTCAAAAGCCCAGAAGAAGGGACTTAATTATTTGGCAGTGGAATTGCAGGAGCTATGAGGGGAAGAGAGCCGTCTTGCAACAACACCTTAGAGACAGAACCAAACCGGATGTTCTAATTTTGCAGGAAACCCATGCTTTAGCTAAGCTACCAGAATATCAGGCGATCGGCCCCTCAACAGGGGATATTAGAACACTAACCACTCTAGTAAGGAAGGGACTCGTACCAATCTGCCACGACATCCGCATCACAGAAATTGAACATATACTCGTGCAACTTGCCCCTAAAAGAAAAAAATCTCCGAGCGTATTTATTCTGAATTTGTACAGCCATCCCACACGCATACGACAACGCTTCCTTCTCCTCTTTAAGAAGGCCGTAAATATAGCGGGACCCAATTCACTCGTCATAGGCGGAGACTTTAACGCTCCTCACAATGCTTGGGGACACGGATACACAACAGCCAAAGGAAAAACGCTAAGGCAGGATATTCAAGAAACAGGCTTAACTCTCATCACTGACCCCGACTCCCCTACGCGTATGAGAACTGGGCTTGCAAGAGACACCACTCCACACTTAACGTTAGTTAGTAACGCAGGGACCGCTAAATGGAAAAACACATTCGATGATCTGGGGAGTGATCATCGAATATTAGAAATCAGGATAGAAACCATGGCTGCCGCAAAAATTCACAGACAGATTAGATGGACTGACTGGGATAAGTTTCGGAAAGTCAGAAACGCGAAAAAACAAGACCCTATCAGAAATATAGAAGATTGCATCAAAGATGTCAATAACGACGTCAGCGAGGCAACGCGAAGTATCACTTCAAGTCCGCCCCTAGAACAGATTGATAGCCGTCTCGCACACTTGTGGGAGGCCAAGCAATCACTGCAGAATAGATGGCGGGGACAGAGGCACAACAGGCCCTTGCGTAAGCGCCGAGCCAAGCTGAACAAACAGATCGAAGAACATTGTAAGCAGCTAAGCACACAGCAATGGGACCAAGTTTGTAATAGTCTCGATGGCCAAATGAATGCTGGTCAGACATGGCACATGCTCAAACACCTGCTAGACCCAGATAACACCAAATCAGCACACAAGCAAACCTTGCATAAACTGGTGCACCAGTATAACGGCAGTGAAGAGGACTTCATCGCTGAGGCTAGCAACACGTACATTCCCGCCATGCCTGTCATAGAGCACGTACCATATTCCGGAGGCCCGAACGAGCTCTTAGATGAGGAGTTTACTGTGGCTGAAATCAGGGCCGCGCTACAGAAGCTAAACACCAAATCTGCACCGGGACCAGACGAGATCACTAACAGAACACTACGGAACCTTGACGACCAAGCCATATAGAACATCACGCAATATATTAACGAGTGCTGGACCGAGGGCACTATACCAAAACAGTGGAAAAAAGCTAAAGAAGTCCTCATCCCCAAGCCCGGGAAACCCCCCGATGTATTGAATTTACGCCCCATATCACTAACGTCTTGTGCTGGGAAGCTGATGGAACACGCTTTTCTAGACAGAATCAACACTTATCTTGAGGAGAACAAAATCTACCCAGATTCCATGTTGGGGTTCCGCACACGGCTTTCCACGCAAGACGCCATGCTGCAAATTAAGCAGCAGATTCTAGACAACAAAACAAGAGCTACCCGGGCGATCTTAGGGTTGGACCTTAAAAAAGCCTTCGACAAAGCATCGCATACGGCTATCTTACATCAAATCTGTCAATTAAGCTTAGGATCAAGAGCGTATAACTATGTCAAGGACTTCCTAACAGACAGAACGGCAACTATCGTAATGGGAGAACTGAGATCTGAGGAAAGGCTAATGGGCAGTGCTGGTACCCCGCAGGCTTCGGTCATATCGCCAATGCTGTTTATTCTCATAATGTTAGGACTCCCGGCGCGGCTGAACTCAATATACGGAATACTTCATTCTATATATGCAGATAATATCACCATCTGGGCGTGTGAATGTAGTGACGGAGAGATAGAGCAGAGGCTACAGGAGGCCGTCGCCACTATTGAGGAGTATCTTGATGGTACTCGCCTCGAGTGCTCGTCAGATAAATCCGAACTCCTCCTCTATCGCCCCACGCTTAAACGCAGACCACCCAAGGGATACAACCGGGACCGCGCTTACAAAGAGATCCAAATTCACACCAAAAACGGCAGGACTATTCTTATAGTGCAACAAATCAGAGTCCTTCGACTCATCATCGAGTCTAAGGGTACAAACGGTGAAAGCATCAAGAGGTTAGTAACCAAAGTCACCAACGCAATACGCCTAATCAAGAGAGTCACCAACAAACACTAAGGCATGAAAGAGGCTAATGTCATCAGGCTTATTTATTCATTCGCCATAAGTCACATTATATACGTAGCGGCATATCTAAACTGGTATTCAGCCGAAAAACTCAAAATCAACGCACTCATACGAAAGGCGTACAAACAAGCTTTGGGCCTTCCAGATAGCACCAGCAACGAAAAACTGTTTCAACTGGGCTTACATAACACTTTAGAGGAGCTGATAGAAGCGCAACAGATTGCCCAGTTGGAGAGGCTAGCCAGCACGCGCACAGGACGGAGTATCTTTGACAAGTTGGGGATAAATTACCATAAGCAACATGGAAGTAAAGTGTCGGTTTTAAAGGTGATCAGGGAAAAGATCCAGGTCCCCAATCTGCCCAAAAACATGCACCCCGAATTTAATCATGGCAGAAGAGAAAGCCGCCTAGAACTCTGCTTAAGGCCTACGGCAGAGACAAGGAAGCGTTGTTCGTAGAAGCAGCGGAGTACCCTAGTCACAAATCCTACGTTGTGGCAGTAATAAACACCGACCGCGAATGCGTAAACGCGTGCTCCATAGGCTCGGATAATTCAGAAATCGCGGAATAGGTGGCTATTGCATAGGCCATAATTTCCCCAAAGTGTAGATATGTCATCAGCGACTCGAAATCAGCAATCCGTAACTATGCACGAGAAAGAATATCTCGTGAGGCAGCCAACATACTCCTCCGCAAGGCAAATCTCATATCATCCGAGGAATTCGAAGAAAGGTATATTATATGGTTCTCAGCCCGCACCCCCTTTGCGTCGCTCATCCCCAACCTCAATGAGGAGGCTCACCGCGTAGCGCGAGGTCTCACTTACCGCACTCGCAATAGAGCTTCACATGAGGTACTGGGAGGAGATGAGTGGTGGGAGAGGGACAGAATGTTTAGGTTTTGTGACATTATCCAATTCTACCAAAATTCGAGGCGCACATTTCCGCCACCTAGCTCCACATTAGACAGATCTCAGGAGGTTGACTGGAGACGACTTCGAACTAGAATATTTCCCTACCCGAAGCACCTAAATCGCATCTACCCCAAACTATACATAGATGACTCGTGTAAACTATGTAGCATGAGACGCGCCTCCCTAGAGCATATGTTATGGGAATGCACACAGATTCAGGACGCCAATGCAGTCTCCACAGAACAGCCTGGGGCGCGGTGGAGAGCCGTGCTGATCAGCTCAGATCTGACAGATCAAATATGGGCCATCCAGCAAGCACGGGAGGCGGCTGAGAGACAGGGTCTCTCCACCGCCCCTGGTGCGGCTTAGACCCACGCCTCAATCCGCTGGTTAAATAAAGTTTGCTCACTCACTCAATCCTCCTGTCTCTCATTTCACATTGGCAGCCACTGACATGTACATTGAGCACTATCTGACAGGAAAAGGTTGCTACGTTATACTCGTTGGGCGTAACCTCCTTGGTTTTAGAAAGGTTTGGCGAGCATTGGGCCGCAGTGCATGAACAGTTAACTAGTATATACCATGAACTCAAGGTGGTTGAAGGTGGGAAGTAGACCCGAAGCGCAAGCCATAAGAAAGAGTGCGTGTGCCACCTCTCGTTTAGTCCTTGGAATGTCCACTGAATGGCGGTGCTTCTAGATGGGGAATATATGATAAAAAGATGCGAGATGGTGGGACTTGGAGTGTTGACTAGATGGACGAACGGACACACAGACAGATGCATGGATGGACGCATGAACGGACGCAGGGGCGGATGCATGAACGAACGCAGGGACGGGCGCACGAACAGACGCATGGACGGTCACACAGACGGACGATTGCTTCGCCCCATTCTCCATCATTCACTCCGTGGATATGCTGCCATTTTTTCTTTACCGTGTTTGTTGAAAGCCACTGATTTACACAACCTTATACGTGTGAGGTCGATCCAGTTGTTTGTGACTACTTTCTTCGCTCCCAGGAAGCTTCAGTGGATTTGAAAAAAGGATCCGCAACGCTCTCTACTTCTCTCGGTTGCGATGCCTGCTGACATACTACTCGCCGTTGGAGTGTATCGCATTCCTTCCATCGCTAAGTAGGTTCTGAAATTTTTCTGTTTTAGTTTACTAAGCTTTCTTGTAGGCACTGCGACAGATATTATCAAAGCGTTGCAGCTCTATCAAACGGTACATTAGAAATTGCACACCACGCTCTCCGGAAGGACTGGGCAATATATGTGGATGAGTATAAGAGACCTGGTTTTTCGCATGGCATAGTTTGCACTATACAGAGTAAAGCCCTTAAACCCTCTACCAGTGCACAGCAGTACAAGAAAACCTCATAAGTGCTTACCGCACTTTGTTAAAGATTTGCTCCTAGAGCACATAGGGTGAAATCCAACAGTACAATCAGTAATAAAATCGCCGTTTCTGAAAGACTGGGCATTGTAGCAAAAAAGAAATTGGGCAGATCCCACGTACCTGGGAATCGACGTTATGCGTAGAATGTGGAGGCAAAGTGACCATGTAGAAATTTTTTTTATCGCGTGACTCTTCGTGAAGTGCCGCTAATTATATGCACATATGTTGCACGCACAGACATATGCCGAATAGTTGCAGATGTTTATATAAGCAGTTGTTTGCACTTCCACAAAAATGTCAACTGGAACATGCGTCTTAGCAACACCACAAGCTGATATGCAGCGGTGATGCTCGCGAAGATGCTGGCCTTGGACACCGCTAAATAAAGCAACTTCAGCGCATGGCACCTAACCACGATTATTGGTCCATCGACGTGATGGCTGTATCGACGGAGTACATTTGTAATGTTTCTAAATTTGGGTAGGCAGCACTGCAACCGCTATTGACGTTTCACGAAGATTAGCGTCTATTTGAAAAGTAGTTCGAAACAAGGCTCTGTGGCAGAATGCTTGAGTGCCACGCAGTATACTTGGGTCCGAACGGCGAGTCCTTTATTTTTTATATTTTTGTGCATAAAACTGTTTTTAGCAGCCAAGTGCGGGTTTCTACTGACGTGTGATAGAGATGGAGTGAAACACGCGTCCGCCACACCATACGAACCCCGCGGAAGCCGCCTCCAGGAAGCGCAACGGCGCCGAGAGCGACAGTGACGATATCATGAACTATTAAGTCAGCAGTGAAGAGTCCGGTGACGACACCTTCGAGCTGGTAAGGAGCCGCAAAGCTAAGAGACGGTTTCTGAGCACGCCTACCAATTCCAGTGCATCCATCAAAAGAGCTTCATGTAGTGTCGAGGAATTCACCGTCCTTTTCTTGCCTGTGGTCACCACTGATATCATGAGGCGCCTCAACAGGCAAGCCTTGTCTGCACAGCTGGAGGCACTGGTGCCAAACGAAATCAAAAACGTGAGAGTGAACACGCGCAAGAATGTTCAAGCCATTGACGTCAAGTACGCGGCTGCGCTAATATATTGCGCAAGGTCACAGAACTCAATGGCATGGCAGTCCACTCTCACGAAACACTCGGCAAAGAAGCCATCACTGGAGTAATTTATGATGTTGACGAGACCATCGTCAACACAGACTTTCAAATCCTGATCAGGCCCGCTACAGAAGACACCATCATCACAACAGTTTTTCGTCTCGGCACGTCACGTTGCGTAAAGTTCATATTCAAGGGTGAAACCCTCGCGTTACTCGTGAAGGTGGGACACTTTCGGCACGCTGTTCGTCCTTTCGTACGAAGGTACGAAGTTGGGTCACGTGAGCAGCGTGTGCAAGAACACCACCTTTTGTACCCGATGCACTCGACCCCACAACACTAACACATATCAGCTCAATATTTGGAAATGTTCGCATTGTTATGGGCTTCATGATACATCTTTGAAGGACTGTTCAATTATTCAAAGGGAACGATTGTGCTTAAGAAAATGGTTCGAGATGACTCGCCTCATCGGAAAGCGGACGCACCTATCAGACGACGACGATCGCATCGTAGACGGCGCTTCCGACCTCCAAGACACCATTACCTCGTGAACCGCGCTCAAAGTCGCCTCCACCTCTGTCTCTCAGAACAATGATAAAGGATAAAGAAGTCTCCAAGAGTGACACAGCTGATGCATGGCCGGAACTCTCTCGACTACACGCCACTAGAGAGTGCCATCAGACTTCTTCAATGAAGCACTCCTCGTCCGAACTCTCTAATTCAACAGAGGAGGATAAACAAATAGTCAATATGGTCTGCTTTCTCGTGACTACCATTCGTGTGCTGGTGGAGAGGGTGCAAACACCAATAGCACGAAAGGTGTTGCAGCTGCTGGATACTATCAGCCCGGTCTTAGCAAGCCCTTTAGTAGCCAATTTCTTAACAAGATTAACAGCAGAACCATGGCTAGTCAACGGCAACAGCTATCGTTTGCAGAGCATATTCGAAACGCCTTCACATTTGAAGGGAATGTGTAAGGCCTAAGGTCCCGGATATCATAATTCTGGCAGTTAGTGTTTAAAAACCGCTTCCCCATAATGGCAAACTGTGAGCCGAACTCATCGACTATAAGAATATGACGATACGAGTCTCTCGTCTAAACCACGAATGGAAGGACCAGCAAAGTTGTTGTATACGTTCACAAGGACCTAACTACCTAACTTATTTCACCCATGCTTTACCACCAGATGACGAAAACGAGTACATATGCATTATTCTGAAAAAGAAGTTGTTGTCTTTTACACTTATTGGAATGTTTATATATATATTATATATATATATTATATATATATATATATATATATATATTTCCCGCAAGCCCAATTGATTGTAAAAGACTAACGTACATTATGGCAGCTATTCCAGGCCCTTGCGTTATAACAAGTGATTTCAATGCACATCAACCAATATGGGGAAGCCTTAGAATAAGATCGCAAGGGGCGCTCACTGATATCGTACACGTCAGACCAGAACAACTGCCTGCTGAGTGATGATAGCCCGACGTACAAGCGAAAAATGACGTACAGCAGCTGTCTTGACCTTACACTGGTGTCGCGTTGCCTAAGTTCAAAACTGCGGTGGTTTACAGATATCGAAACCCATGGCAGCAATCCCATTCTGACTTATGTCAGCATTGATCACCCAAAGACTTCATCCTCGCCAGTCTATCGGTACATAGACTGGAACTTAGTGAAGATCAAATGGAGGACACGTGCAGAAATGATTCTTCGTGCGGGCTAGAACAAGTAATTGCAGATGCAATGAAAAATTTTACGCACCGCTTCATACACTCACAAAAGCGCACGGAGCTTGACATCGAATTAGAAACACTCTGGGCGTTACGTAGGCGTGGTCACAGAAGATACATGTATACAAAGTCTATTCTTGATCTCAGAGTAGCAAGGCGTATGCAGAAAAAATACAGCGTCGAACAGATAAGCTGCAGGATCAAAGGAGAAAAAGTTTTTGCGAGTCATTAGACCCACGCAAGCCATTGCCTCGTGTATGGAGAACTCTACAGGGTCTTCGCTCAGGCGCCATGCAACGTCGTCTCTTAAAGCCTTTCGTAATTCATTTAAACCGCCGTGAAATTCACGTTGCAGATGATTTTTGCGTGAACATCAACGACGGGACAGTCCTACTCTCCGATATGCTTTTATTCGATATCCCCGGTCCATGAGATACTAGCATGGATGCTCTATTTTCTGTGGAAGAGCTAGAAGCTGCACTGACACTTTGTAGGCGTTCTTCTTCACCAGGGCCTGATGGGTTAACTCATACGGCTTTGCGTCTGTTAGGCTGAGCAGCTAGACGACAACTGCTGAATTTACTTAATCAATCATAAGTAAATGGCGTTGAACCTCAAAATGGAAACGCAGCCGTCTTGTGCCGCTTGAAAAAGCAGAAAAATCACCTTTGGTGCTGACCTCATACCGGCCTATAGGTCTCGCTAGCTGCGTTAGGAAGCTCATGAAGCGAATGATTCTCACGCGCCTGGAATGGTTCCTTGAACGACACAACATTTACTTCGACTTCGTGGCGGGATTTCAATGAGGCTGTTCATCGATTGACAACGCCATCACTTTGGTGTCCTCGGTAGTACAGCAGAAATTCATGAAACGACTACCACTTGCACTCTTTATTGATACAAAATGTGCCTTTTCCCATCAAGCATTTCAGCTATCAATCATCAAACATCTCTCATCAAGCTATACCAGACACACTACTGCTAATTGAACTGGGAGAGCGAATGTTTCGATGGATCCGAAGCTACCTGACCCGAAGATTTTTTTTTGTATATCCTGAAGATGGCCCGACCTCGGAAATTTGAACGTGCCAAGGGGTCCCGCAAGGTAGTGTTTTAAACCAAGTTCTTTTCAACCTTGCCTTGATTAGCCTGGCAGAAGCTCTCCCAGAAACAGTCAGTCTTTCAGTATACGCTGATGACATTTGTGTCTGGGCATCAGCGTTGGCACGCTTACAAGTTCGAGCAAGGATACAAAGTAGCACGTCGGGAGCATCTGACTATTCTCACACGCAAAATTCAACAATCTCAACAGAAACAAATAGGCCCCGTACCTGCATGTTATTCTGTAAATGTCGTAGGAAGACGATTGTCTTGCATTTGGACAAAGTGAAGAAAACGTTTATTTGATGTTCTGTGCAAGAAAATTTATGAACAGTATTCTAGAGGCGTTGCCTTAGAGTGGCTCGAGCGTGCAGGGTAGGCGAACGAGCGCATCAAGTGAAGTCACACGTGAGACATGAGCGCTATCTTGCTGTTATCTTAGAAAACAAATTGTGCAGCTCTAAGATGGGCGTGCACACCCGTCTCGAAGATAGATAGATAGATACATCGATAGATAGATAGATAGATAGATAGGTAAATAGATAGATAGATAGATAGATAGATAGATAGGTAGATAGATAGATAGATAGATAGATAGATAGATAGATAGATAGATAGATAGATAGATAGATAGATTGATACGCTCAAAGTCGCCGAATTTCGCTAAGGAATGTTTTGCGAAAAAAAAACATGTACGCTTTTTAAAATTCGACGCATTTCTTAGCGAATTTTGGCGACTTTGAGCGTTTTATCTGTCTATCTATCTATCTATCTATCTATATATCTATCTTTCTATCTATCTATCTATCTACTAGCTGCCTACGACAAATAAATGCGAAGCATTTCATAGCGAACTTCGGCGACTTTGAGCGTATCTATCTATCAATATATCTAGACGATTACGTTTGGGTGCTGTCGTCACCCCCTTAAGTTGGCGTGAACCAAAATTAGCGTAGAAGGGTAAGATTGTTTGACGAATATGACGTGCTGATCAGGACAGGAATACTGTCAGAATCCCGTCGCGTACGTCGTCAAACATTTCTCACTAGATAGTGGCACATACCAAGGAGCGGGTATGTGCCGTTGGTACGCGAGTATGTGCCATAGGTGATAGACAATATCTACCTAGGAACGACGAGAACGCACACTGGCAATTCTATTGCGTGAGCGTTAAAAATTGTCGACATCGGTAGCTTCAACCCGACGAATGCAAAAAATAAATGTCTGTCTCTCAGCTGGAATTGAACCCAAGCATTCTGCGCGGCAATGAGGCATTTTACCACAGAGCTACGCCTGGTCTCGGAACTACATTTCATATAGACGCTCTTTGTGAAACGTCAATAGTGGTTGCAGCGATGCCGCCCCAATATTAGGCATTACATATTTACTTCTTTGATGGAGTCATTACGTCGGATTAACGCCAATTGTGGTTAGTTGCCATGCGCTGAGGTTGAGTTATGTAGTAGTGTCCAGGGCCAGCATATTCACGAACATCTGCGCTTCATATAATGTTGCTAATACGCACGTTCCAGTTGGCATCGTTGCGCAAGTGCAAAAATTTGGCTATATAAACATCTGAAACTCTTGTAGTTTTGTCTGTGCGTGCAACATATTTAGATATATTTAGCGTCATTTCATCACATGTCGCAAAATGCTTAATTGCAACACGGTTACCTTCCCTCCACATGCTTCGCAAAGCGTCGATTGCTAGGTAAGTTACATCTGCCGAATTTTTTTTTCTCTCTTGGCCGTTTCGGTAATGGTATCGATACCAACCGTGGTATGGTATAACATGACTGTATGAAGAACCTATTTCCCTAATCCTAACATGAAAGTTATGACATATATATCATGAATGTCATGATATACATTTCATGGTCCTGCAGCTCTTGCGGTGGTTTTGTTTACATGGCATGTTGCAAAACTGGTATGGTATGACAAGACTGCATGGCGAACACAAGTGACAGACCCTAACATGAACATCATGACATGCATGTCATGAAACAGCATGACTACATGCAACGCCCATGATGCGCTCGCGGCCGTTTCGCTAGCGTCACATATACCATATTCGCTATTACAGTACGTGAATGGATGACGAAGGTATGCGACTGGTGCAAATGTGATAATCATAAGATGCGTGTCATGTAAGAACATGGCTACATGCCACGCTCACGAGGCGCTAGCGGCCATTTCGATAGCTTCACGTATACCAATTTCGGTATTATGGTACGTGAAAGGATGACGAAGGTATGATAATGGTGCAACCATAATAATCATGAGTTGTGAGTCATGTGAGAACAAGACTACATGCCATAGTCAAGGTGCCAATACAATTAGACGTGACGCGGTGCGCGTGCTCGCCGGTGTTCATTTCGTTGCTTCACTGCTGCTGCTGAAAAACATTTATTTACAGATGTTATTTACAGGGAGTGTGGGAACGGTCCTTAAGGGGCCGCCCCGTACAAAACACTAGGTGGGCTCCCTCTTACGGGAGCCCATTGGCGTTGGCCGCGGCCCGGGCACGCTCGACCAGGGCCCGTTGGGCCGTCAGGTCAGAGCAGCCGAGCAGGGCTGCCTCCCAGTCCTCCCGCGAAGGGTTGGGTAGTGGGGTAAGATTTGGGGTTTTTTGGCATGCCCACACCATGTGGAAAATGTCAGAGGAACTTTCCTCACAATGTGGGCACTTCCCCGTGCAAGCGGGGTCAAAGTGTTTTATGATTGCCGGGCACAATAGAGTTTTAGTATAAAGGCGAAGGAGGATTCGCTCCTCCGCCTTCGTGAGGCCCTTACAGGGTTTAGGATAGACGTTATGGCCGGATTGATAAAATTGTGTGATCTCCTTAAAGGTGTAGGCAGGATTGGGTTCGAGTTCCGGATCGGTAGGGGACGAGGATGGTGCCCGGAGAGTGAGCGCGCGGGCAGCGGCATCGGCCGTCTCATTACCATCGAGGCCCGTGTGAGCCGGAGCCCATATGATCGTTCGGTGCGCGGGGGCACCTAGGTAGCTGCTGTTCTGCAGTATTTTATAAGCACGGTACGGAATGTATCCCTGTTCAATATTGCGACAGGCACCCCTTGAGTCGGTGATTATGACCCTCGAGTCCTGATCTGCGGCGGCTAGTGCGATGGCGATCTCCTCCGCGTGCGTAATGTTATGTGCACGGAATGTGAGTCCGTTTACAACGGTGTTTTCGTGGACGACCGCAGCCGTATACCAACCACCGTGGTGCGGGCCGGAGGCGTCCACGTAGAATACCCCGAATTTGTGGCCGTAGTGTCGAGCCAAGGCTTCCGCCCGCGCGAGGCGTCGGCCAGTGTAGTCGTCTCGGGTCATGTTAGCCGGAAGAGGGCGCACGTGCAAGGAGTATCGCCAAACTTCTGGAATCCGTACGCGCTCTTCCGTGTGTATTGAGTGATTGATGTGTAGCCGGGCAAGGAGGCGGCGACCCGACGGTGTTTTAGAGAGTCTAGTATATTGGTTTGTCAAGTGCGCCTCTCTCAGCTCCTTGAAGGTGTTCACCATTCCCAAGCCCAAAAGGCGCTGGTTAGAGGTGCTGACAGGAAGGTCGAGGGCGCGCTTGTAGATTTTGCGGAGAATGACTTCGAGTGCATTCTCGTCGGATTTGCGTAGGTGGAGGTATGGAGCCGAGTACAGGACTCGGCTGGTTACGAATGCATGCGCCAGCCGCAAGGCATCTTTGCATCGTAACCCCCCGCGCTTGTTGGAAACCCGGCGGACCATCCGGCCCACCTGGTCCCCCACCTTACGCAATTTGGCCAATGTTGTGTCTGCTCTGCGATTTTTGTGTATAAAAAGCCCCAGTACTCTAATCTCATCGCGTTCGGGTATTGGTCCGCTGTGAAGGGAGAGGTCGATCTTTGCGGTGCACTTTGGTGAGGGGCGTATGTGCACGAATTCCGATTTGGACGGGGAGCACTGAAGGCCGCAGCGACGGGCATAGTCATCCACGATGTCCGCCGCTTGCTGCAGGCTTGCCTCCATGTCTCCTGCCGAGCCGTGTGACGCCCATATGGTGATGTCGTCGGCGTACAGCGCATGCTGTATGCCTTCGACTTTCGCCAGCTGAGCGGGGAGTCTCATCATTGCCACATTGAATAGGAGGGGCGAGAGGACCGCTCCCTGCGGAGTCCCTCTCGTGCCTAATCGGTAAGGGCCGTGTTCAATGTCCTGAATCCGAATGTATGATTGTCGGTCAGTGAGGAATTGTTTAATGTAGTTGAAAGTGTTTTGGCCGCAATCCACCTGTGAGAGATGTGTTAGAATAATTTCGTGGGTCACGTTATCAAAGGCCCCCTTCAAATCCAAAGCGAGCACAACTTTGTCATTCAGGGGATACTCGACTGGATCGAGGATCTCATGGTCGAGCTGAAGCAAGACATCTTGCGCGGACCGGTGTGGGCGGAACCCGAACATGGTGTCTGCAAATGCATTTTTGCTCTCCAGGAACGCGGACAACCTGTCGCGCACCATCGTCTCCATTAATTTTCCCACACAAGAAGTAAGGGAGATGGGGCGGAGGTTGTCCGTGTTAATGGCTTTGCCCGCTTTGGGTATGAAGGTGACCAGGGCGGTCTTCCACTCAATTGGTAGGCTTGTTTTCCCGATCCAAATGGAATTGATGTAGGCAAGGAGCATGGTGTAGGCCGAGTCAGGAAGATTGGCAAGTAATTTCACGGTAATTTTATCCCTTCCCGGCGCCGTTCCTCGCCTCATTTTTGCTAGGGCTGCCTTCAGGTCGTGTAACTGGAACAGTTGATCCAGCTCCGCGTTCTCGGTACCTGCATACGAGTACGCCGGCCCTTGGGAGTCCTGCTGAGTGCATAGATATTGGTCTCGGAGTTTACATGCCAATTTGGCTGTGTCTCCGTCGAAGCTGTGAAATGCTCGTTGCAGATGCTTTTGTGTCTCTGTTCGAGTTTGGGTCGGATCAATCAAGGCGCGGAAGAGGCGCCAGGTACTCCGGCTGGACATTTGTCGAGCGGCCGTGTTGCAACGGTCAACCCAGTTAGAGTCAGCGAGCTGGGCCGCGTACTCTGCTGCACGCTGGGTGAGCTCAGCGATGCGAATTTTGAGCTTTCGGTTGTGTTTTTGCCGGCGCCATCGGCGGACGAGGCTGCGCCGGGCCTCCCAGAGGTGAAGGAGATGGTTATCCACCGCCGGAGTCGCCTCGGAGAGTTTAATTTGTGTTTCTGTGGAGCGTAATGAGGAAACCAGTTGCTGGGACCAAGCATGGTATCCTTGCTCCTCAATGGGTGTCGAATTGGCGTATATTTGCCGAAACTTCGTGTAATCGGGTAATTTTGCCTCTCCGTAGGGTCTTGCCAAAGGGTAGGTGCGAATGGTGGTGTTGAGTATGCAGTGGTCGCTGCCGAGGGTCTCTTCAGTGTTGACCCAATCCGCATACTGAATGTTTTTTGTGAGGGTAAGGTCCGGACATGTGTCCCGGGTCACGGAGTTACCCACGCGAGTTGGGTAGGCAGGGTCGGTGTGAAGAGTTAGGCCCAGCGTGGACATAAGTTCCGCCAATTTACGTCCACGTTTCTCTTCACGTGCATACCCCCAGAGTGTGCTGGGGGCATTGAAATCACCCACAATCACCAGAGGGTCCCTGCCCGCAGCCTTTAAAGCGCGGCTAAAAAGGTCTGCGAATGTAATGTTGCTTAGTTTCGGTGAGCAATAAATGTTTAGCACGTGCAGTGGCGGGTCCTGTTTACGCAGCGGAAGGAGTGTCACCATCACGTACGAGAAAGCTGGCTTAAGGTCGAGATCAACTAGGTTGGCCGTATAATTTTTGTGCACGCAGATGCAAGATAAAGGGTCCTGCTGAAACGTAGTATAGTTTGTGAGTGTGGCAGCACTCCCTGGCTCCTGGAGGGCTACCACAGCAGGAAGGTTTTGAAATGCTGCGAGGAAAAGCCGGAGGTTGGCGCGCTTAGTGTGAGCCTTAAAGCCCCGACAATTCCACTGGGTGATTTGAATGGGAGTGGCCGTATTGGATTCGTTGCTTCACGCCGGCGTTGCCTCACCATGCGCCGGTCCTGCCATATACTCGCAGGCGCGCGCCGCACTGCGTTGATTTGACGCTTGCGCGTGTCACCACGTCCGGCATCCCTCCGTCACGAAAAAAGGGAGACGCAGTGTTGTCTGGGTAACGCATCAGAGCGAGATGCAGCATGTCGCATTTCGCGCCGTTTGCCGTCGGGCTGCGCCGACAGACGCAGGTCGCGCCAGGCGTCGGACATAGAGTGCTCGCGTTTCGCTAACGTAGCGTCGCTGTGCCAAGAGTGCGCGCGCATCAACGCTACATTTCAGTATAATGGGCCTTTCATTATGCGCTCGCGGCCGTTTTGCTAGCTCCACATATACTAAATTTGGTGTTACGTTACGTCAAAGGATGCTGAAATATATGACTGGTGCAAATATTAGAGCCCTGACACGCGTGTCATGTAAGGATTTGACAACATATCACTGTCATAGCGTGCTCGCAGCCGCTTCACTAGCTCCACATATACTGAATTTCGTATAACGTGACGTGAACAGATGGCGAAGGTAAACGACACCTCCAAACAAGATAATCATGA
The DNA here is from genome assembly GCA_013436015.1 of Rhipicephalus annulatus. Lineage (NCBI taxonomy): Eukaryota > Metazoa > Arthropoda > Arachnida > Ixodida > Ixodidae > Rhipicephalus > Rhipicephalus annulatus. Next base: position 209,081 of record WOVY01011379.1, on the reverse strand, counting down.
CACGAAAGTCATGTACGGCATTATTTATCTCCACCTCGTAACGTTGTGCTGAGTTTATAAAGTTACATATTGTTACGACCTCAGTAGGCGTCTGGGGGTTTATTGATACACGGTTCGAGGGACGAGCCGTATCGGCGCAGGCAGATGATGATGATCTTCTTCTTCCACCCTCCTTGCTTCTTTTTCCTTCTTCGTCCGGCACATACGTGGCGTAACATTTCCCCCCTCGCAGACAAAGCGCGCCGCGCGTTTCATACAGTGTCGCGTTGACTGAAAGGCTTCAGGCGAGCGACATGCGTGACCTCTGTCTTTCTGGAGCGTCTCCCGCTAGCTGTAAGACGTGCGATGCGGTAGTCGACTGCGCTCAGGCGGTCAAGGATAACAAAAGGTCCGATGTAGTGCGCGAGCAGTTTTTGGCACAAGCCACGTTTGCGTAAAGGCTTCCACACCAACACGAGATCTCCCGGAATATATGTGGCCTGCCGGTGCTTGCTGTCATAACGAACTTTCGATCTGTCTTGCGAGGCTATTGTACGTAAACGAGCAAGACGACGAGCTTCTTCGGCGAGACAAAGTGTTTCTGCTAGGGAGATTTCTGATTGGTCCCGATCAGAGAAGGAAAATATTGTATCCAGAGTATAACGGGGGGGTCGAACATAGAGGAGGAAGAACGGGCTGTAGCCGGTGGTCTCATGTTGGGAAGTATTAAACGCGTATGTGACGAACGGCAAGACATCGTCCCAGTTCTTGTGGTTCGAAGCAACGTACATAGAAAGCATATTCACCAGTGTTCGAATTGTTCGCTCGACGAGACCATTCGTCTGCGGGTGATAAGGCGTCGAGTGTCTGAGCTCTGAGCCACACATATGAAGAAGTTGTTCGACAACGTCTGCCGTGAATTGACGTCCACGGTCACTTATGATGACGCGAGGGGGCCCATGACGCAGTATGATAGAATGGAGAAGGAAGGACGACACTTGACCAGCAGTCGCGGATGGCAGGGCAGCAGTCTCGCAGTACCGAGTAAGATGGTCAGCACATACCACAATCCATCTGTTGCCTTTCGATGAACGCGGAAAAGGGCCCACCAGGTCAATGCCAATTTGTTCGAACGGAGAACTGGGAGGCGTCACAGGTTGTAGATGTCCGGCCGGAGCTGCTGAGAGAGATTTGTGCGCCTGGCATTGCGCACAACTGGCCACGTACAACTCAACTGACTGGCGCATACGTGGCCAGTAGAAGCGTTCCTGGGTACGATGAAGAGTGCGCGTCGTTCCGAGGTGACCTGAAGTGGCGTCATCATGCATGGCGTGCAAAACAGATGACCGTAGTGCCTCTGGAACCACCAGCAGGAAGCGGGAACCGGTGCCGGAGATGGATTTCTTGTACAGTAGGCCATCACGGACGCAAAAGCGGCTTTCCGGAGTGGATGCTTGTGCGATCACGAATAATGGATTCAAACTCACGTCCTTCCGCTCATCATTTCTCATTCGTGCTTCGCATATCCTTGATTCCCACTGTACGTGGGATCTGCCATTTTTTTAGAGTTAGGTGGGACAGCTTTGAACCTGACAGCGCAACTCTGGACCGTCGAGCGTGCAGAGGGAGCCGCTTCGAGACAAGGTCTCGGAACCGCATCCGCGATGGGTAACCAAGACCACTGAAAAGCGCCGCGTACTCCAATATTCTTAATACGGCAACAAAGTTTGCGTTCTTCTTAGAAATACGTACCTACGTATGGTATAGTAAAAAACGCCAATTATCATTTACATATCGATTTGGTACCTCGCATACGCGTAATATTTGCTTTTTGGTCTACAATGCTCACAAGTACTTGGCAGCTACAAGTCCACGATTGTCAGTATTCAGCAATGGCTTAAACTTGGGCCGGATGGCTGATTCTTTTGACATTCAGCGCACTGCAGGAAGCGCCTTGTGGAGTTTCTGTATCGTGTTTTTGTGCACGATCTAATTAACGCGAGGCATTTAATACATCGTGCACCACGAAAACACGATGTAGTGCTCGAAAACACGATGTATAGATAGATCTATTAAATGCGAAGCATTTATGACATCTATCTATCTATCTATCTATCTATCTATCTATCTATCTATCTGTCTATCTACTAGCCACCTACGACTTTTAACTATCCTGGCCGTTTCGATATTGGTATAAATCCGAAACTTGGTATAGCATAACATGACGTTATGAAGAACATATTTGACTAGTCATAACATGAAAATCATGATATTATCACGTGCTACAACAGGTCTTCATCTAGGAAGAACTGAGCCAGCGGGGAGACGCACCGAAAACTAGCAACATGGCAGCTTCAATAATCAACAACAACTAGCCAGAGCACGCGCTGCCCCAGAACATCTTCTTCCATTCTAGCGGGCAGCTATGGCTTGCACTCACCGTGACTAGCGGCCAAGTGGCCTTATTCCTCCTCTGAAAAAAAAATGGGAATCATTCTGATGCTTGGAAAGTACAAAAACAAAGTCGGGGCGAACCAACAGAAAATACACGCATACACAAAAAACAGTAGTAAGGTGCATAAGCAGTCACACTATCGCGTGAAGTACAGCTTCAGTCGCACTACGGCACAATATCCGAGGAGTGCCTTCGCCGCCATTGCGAGAAGGCACCGTCAGGGACTACCTCGTTGTTGACATCGCTCATGCGTCGCAATACTTTGCACGGTCCGAAATAGCGACTGAGCAGTTTTTCTTATAATCCCAGGCGTCAGAATAGAGTCCACACCCAAACTTGATCACCTGGAGGGTATTCAACTTGTCAATGGCGAGCGTTGTAGCGGCATGCGTCTGTACTCTGCTGGTGCGTAATATGTAGGCGTGCTAACTGGCGTGCTTCTTCGGCGCACTCGGTAAGCTGCACAGCGTCAGGAGTGATCAAAGCGTCGCAACTGAGTGGGAGCATCGCATCCTGCATGGTCTGAACCTGACGTCCTTAGATAAGCCGGAAGTGCGTGAATTACGTAGTTTCCTGGATGGCAGTATTGTACTCAAATGTGACGCACGGTAGCACCTGGTCCCAGGTCTTATGCTGGGCATTTACCTACATGGATACTGTTTCAGCGATGGTCTAGCACTGTCCTGCCGTTGCTTTGCGGATGATATGCCGTTGTCTTGCGATGGCTCGTTTAGCTGAGCTTGAATACGTCATGAATGAGCTGGGACGTGAATGCTGTTCCTCTGTCCGCGATTACGCACGATGGGGTACCATGTCGAAGAACGATCTGGTTTATAAAGAATTGCGTGACATCGCAAGTCGTAGCATGTTGTAGTGTCTTTGTTTCGGCGTACTTCGTCAAATAGTTGGTGGGTACTATGATCCACTTGCTGCTGGCATATGATACCGGAAAGAGCCCCAGTATAGTCATTTTTATTTGATCGAATGGCGCTCTACGTGGTTCTATCGGCTGAAGAAGCCCCGCGAACTTCAGTGGCGGGGATTTCCGGCGTAGACATTCCCCGGAGCTTTTTATGTATCGGGTAACGGATGCAGAAAGCTTAGGCCAGTAGTATGTTTGTCGAACTTGACCGAGAGTTCGAGAAGAGCCTGAGTGACAAGATGTGGGCTCATTATGGCAGGCGAAAAGAATGTCATCACGCATGTCAGTTGGAACAAGTAGAAGATAGGTTCACCCATTGCCGTTAAAGTTTTTCTTATACAGGCCCCATCTTGGCAACAGAACGACGACAGACTTCGAGAAATACATCAAGGTATAAAACAGGTGCGTCCTTCAAGGTTTTTGATAACTGCGCGATTTTCATCGACCGCGAGCTGTAGTGTAATGAGATTCGTTGTAGTAAAGGCCCCAAAAAAATCACCGTCATCCTCCGTGTCCTGGCCACAAACTTCGACAGGTGCACGGGATAATGAATCACATCGTCATGCTTGCGACCCGATTTGTAAGCAATCATGAAATCGTATTTCTGCAGACGAAGACTCCATCGTGCCAGTCGCCCACAAGGTTCGTCCCGTAGGTTGGCTAGCCAGCACAACGAATGACGGTCGGTCACTACCTTGAAGTGGGGTCCGTAAAGGTAAGGCCTAAATTTCATCGTGGCCCGTACAACAGCGAGGCAATCTGTCTCTAACGTGGAGTAGTTGACCTCGGCGCGGGAAAGAGGCGGCTAGCGTATGCTACCACTCGCTCATGCCCTCTTGTTGTTGGACAAGGACAGCACCAAGACCCACGTTGCTGGCGTCATTATGAATTTCAGTATCAGCGTCTTGGTCAAAGTGAGCGAGGACTGGTGGTGTCGGCAAACTCTTCGTAATTCAGAGAAAGACGCGTCCTGTTCTTTCTCAAAGACGAATGGAACATCTTCACGAGTGAGTCGAGTGAGCGGTTCAGCAATTCTAAAAAATTGGCTATAAAGCAGCGATAGTAGGCGCAGAGCCCTAGAAAGCGACGTACTGCCTTCTTATTACGTGGAACAGGAAACGAGGCCACGGCGGTACTTTTTTCAGGGTCTGGTCGAATACCATCTGCACGGACACTATGGCGGAGAAACCTAAGTTCCTTGTAACCAAAGTGGCATTTTTTGGCTTCAAGGTCAGGTTAGCAGAGTGTAGCACTTCCAGCATATACTGCAGACGCGTCAGGTGCTCCTCAAAGGTCTCAGGAAACACGACAACATCATCCACATAAGCTAGGCACGTGTGCCACTTTTTACCGTTAAGAACAGAGTCCATCATTCTCTGGAATGTTGCAGGTGCAGAACAGAGGTCGAAGGGAAGCACTTTGAATTCATATAGGCCATCCGGTGTAACAAAGGCGGTTTTTTCACGATTTCGTTCATCTACTTCGATCTGCCAGTAGCCACTCTTCAAGTCTATCAATGAAAAATACTTGGCCCACCGCAGTCTGTCGAGGAAATCGTTGATGCGGGGCAGCGGACCGACGTCTTTTTGTCCCGCTGTTAAGTTTCCAGTAGTCAACGCAGAAGCGTAGTAATTCATCTTTTTTTTCACGAGCATGACTGGAGATGACCAGGCACTCTTCGAAAGTAGGATATTGTCATCTAGCAACATCTCTTCAGCTTGCGCATTTATCACGTCACGTTCTGTTGCCGAAACACCGCAAGGGTGTTGTTTTATGGGCGAGGCGTCAATATACGTAATTATTTGGTGTTTGGTGATCGGTGTCTGACAAACCTTCGAGGTGGACGCGAATCACTCTTTAAATTTAAGCATCAATTCATGTAGCTCGGTCTGTTGTTGTTCCTGTAGGGTCGAGTTGACATCAACTTTTGCAAGAAGTGAAGTCACGTCGCTTGGTGTCGGTCGACGCCCGTTGTCGGTTGATGTAGATGCGAAGCATTCAGAAACGTCTGCGATAGGGTAGGCGAAAGCGATAGCGGTATCACAAAACAGGCACCGGTACTCATTACTGATATTAGTCACAAGTAGGGCAGAGTGTCCGTCATAAAACGTGACGAGGCTGCGTGTAGCGCAGACACCAAGCGCGAACAAAAGCGCCAAGTTGCCTTTGCGACAACATCACCATCCCGTGACTTGTCGGACATCACATCAACTAGGACGCTTGAACCCGGAGGCAACGGGATGCTGTCGGCAGAAACAGGAGACGTGCTGTCACGAATGTCGTCAGATTTCTCGGAGGATCCAGCTGTCGATAACGTCATGGTACGCTCTCGAAGATCGATAATAGCGCCGTGCTCCTGCAAAAAGTATACTCCCAGGGTTAGGTCTCGGGAACAGTCACGAAATACAAGGCAGCAGGCGAGGCACGTACGTCCCCGAATGCTCACTCTGAGCACGCACATGCCGGTTGGGGTGACTACGTGCCCGCCTGCAGTACGAATTTGCACTTCGTACCAAGGCGCAACAGCTTACTTTATGTGCGCTGCTAGTTTTCTGCTCATGATTGAGTACTCCGCACCTGCGTCCAATAATGCAGTAACGTCGTGGTGACCTTCGACTATCACATGTATATCTAAAAAGAATCTGCTTCTGGCTTTCGTCACTGTCGTCGGGGAATCGCTCCGTGTACGTGCTTGCGTCTATGGGCGGCTTCGCATGCGTCGAGTGTAAGCGGCCTCGCTCCCGAAGGTCGCTGTAGTTAGTTTTTCCGCCTAGGGCTTGGTGAGCGCGCCGGCGCCGCCCCTGGGAGGCTCCGAAAATTTGGAGAAGATCGTCTTGGGGATGGGGACTGCGACTGCCACCGCAGTGTAATGGGCTGCTGTGAGAAGTAATCTTCAACAGCTCTCGGTCTTTTGACAAATCTCGGCCATGGCAAGTCGACGGCAAAACTCTGTAGTGTGAGGCAACGATAGGGACATGCCCGGTACACATCTCCAGCTTCACCACAGTGATAACACAGTGGTCATCTGTCTGGTGTGTGCCATACGTCAGCTTTTCCGGAAAGTGGCTGTCGATTATCGAATTGCTGAATTGGCTGCAGCGAAGGAAGTTCATCTTAAGGTATAAGATTAACCAAGCACAGTGAAGCAGGAATGTATCGCATTACAGTTTCTGCGTATGATGCACGAGGTGGCTCCGTTGGGACAGGCGGGACATAATTGGAAGGTGGCACTTGAAGAGCCTGTCGTACTTCGTTTCTGACGAGGCTGAAAATAGACGCTGCAATAGGTATGGACTGGCACTGAATTATTTGTAGTTCGTCGCGCACCACTGATCGAATGAGGTCGCAGAAAGACTCGATGTTGGTGGTGCTTCCTGCACGTCTGATCTGACCTATTGACGAAGTGGCACTCACTTGCCGGTCGTACGCTGTAGAGCAGTGCTGCAGCACTTGTTCCATGGTTGTGGCTTCCGCCCGAAAATTCTGCCACGGGCTTTGGGTAACAGTGAACGAAACCAGCGAAAAGCTGCTCCTTCATTTCTCGCATTAAATGACAGACCTTCTTTTCTTCTCCCATGTCGGGGTCGGCTCGACGAAAGAGGCCCGTCATGTCCTCGGCGTACATCATGACATTTTAATTCGGCATTTGGATGTGCGACTGAATCACTCGCTCGGCTCTTTCACAGCAATCGGGATTGGCCCAACTTGCCAGCAAGCATCGACGAAGGTCGCACGAGGAAAAATGCTCATGGTTTTCGTACCAAATACTAGCGCCGTCCTCCAAGCTAAAATACACGTTCCTCATCTTGTCGAAGTAGATCCAACCATGGTAATAGAATACCGTTCGAACTGTGCCAGCCAGTCTTCGACATCCTCCAAGACGGAACCATGGAACACCTTCGGCACACGAGGCTTTCGCAGCGTATGAGGCGTTGCTGCAGCGCCTTCCAGTGCGTTGGAGGCAGCAGCACCTACCCTAGCGTTTGGGGGTGTGACAGACGCCATCTCGAAAAGAGTTCCATGCTCGGGAGGTAGTCCTTGCAGTCTTCGGCTTGAGCGGTGAACAGGTGTTGTCACTGCAGGTACCGGGCTACCTGGAGGCGCTTGGAACATCGGCTGGGGGCTACCCAGCTGCTCCATCAGTTGTCACGTGCTGCAGAAGGTCTTCAATTCGGAAGAACTGAACCGGCGGGGAGACGCACCGAAAACTAGCAATATGGCTGCTTTAATAATCAACAACTATTCAGAGCACGCGCTGCCCCCGAACATTGTCTTCAATTCTAGCGGGCAGCCATGGCTTGCGCTCGCCGTAACCAGCGGCCAAGTGGCAATATGTATGTTATGTATGTTATGTCATGATTTACATTTCATGGTCCTACAGCCCTTGTGGTGGTTTCGTTGACATGACATGTTGCAAAACTGGTATGGTACGGCATGACAGCATGGAGAACTCAAGCGACAGACCCTAACGTAAAAATCATGATATACGTGTCATGTAACAACATATTACAGAATTACATATTATAGAATTACTGTAATACTAGAATTGCTATTACAGAACGTGAATGGAGGACAAAATTATGTGACTGGTGCTAAGATGATAATCATGAGATGCGTGTGATGTAACAACATGACTACATGCTACGCTCATGATGCACTGCCGGTCGTTTTGCTAGCTTCAGTTTTACCAAAATAGGTAATACCTGACGCCAATGAATGAAGAAGGTGTGTGGCTGGTGCAAACATGATGATCATAAGAAGCGTGTCATGTGAGAACATTACTACATGCCACAGTCAAAGCGCCAATAGATTTCGAAGTGACCCGGTGCGCCTGCTCACCGGCGTTAATTTTGTCGCATCACACCGGCTTTGCCACACCAGGCGCCGGCCCTACCATATACTCGCAGGCGCGCGCCGCGCTGCGTTACTTTGACGCATGCGCGTTTCAGTGCGTCTGGCGTCCTCTCGTCAGGAAAACAGGGAGACGCAGTGTTGCATAAGTGACGAATCGGTGCGAAATGCAGCATGTCACATTTTGCACCGGTTGCCGTCGGGTCGCACCGACGGACGCTGGTCGCGCCTTGCGTCAGACCATATAGGGCTCGTGTTTGCTAACGTAGAGTCAGTGTGCCAAGCGTGCGCGCGCGTCAATGCTACATAGGAGTATATTGGGCCCCTAATGATCTGCTCGCAGCCGTTTTGCTAGCTCCACATAGACCAAAATCGGTGTTACGTGGCGTGAATGGATGACAAAATTATGATTGGTGCAAGCATGATAATCCTGACTCCCGTGTCATGTAAGAACATGACAACATACTACGCTGATAGTGTGATCACGGCTGCTACGCTAGCTCCACATATAATAAATTTGGTATCACGTGAGGTGAATAGATGACGAAGGTAAACGACACATCCAAACACGATAATCCTGACATGGAAGTCATGCACGGCATCATTTGCCTCCACGTCGTAACGTTGTTCTCATTTCAAGTCGACATATCAACATTTTTCATTCGTGCTTTGCATATCGACGATTCCCCCTGTACGTGGGATCTGCCATTGTTTTCTTTCTTGAGGTGGCGTGAAGTTGAAGCTAGTTTTTACGTCGTCTTTTTCTACGATGAGGCATGCCATATAATTATATCTGCGGAAAGCAATGGTATCATCTTTTCTCTAAGTGAGCCAAACAGAGCTGCGAATCGACAAACTTCGGTTTATCGTTTTCAACCACAGCAACATTTTGTAGATTTACTTTATTGTGTCTCTGGCACATATCTTCTCAGCTATAAACTGGTTTAAGGTTACCTGTCGATCGAGAAGTAGCAGCTTTGTGCAGCTGTAAAAACTTGCATAAAACGTATGCAGCCCTCGTGGTGACGATAAGACTGCCTTGGAAGACGTGCATTGTTTCCTTCATGACGAATTATATAGACATATGTAGGACCACTTGCCCAGAAGCTGCCTCCATATCGCATTACATCTTGAAAAATTGCCTCCATCTACCCGTTACATTTATTCAAAAAATTTGTTTTTGTTAATGAAGAGTAAAGTACTCGAAGTGTGTCGGCGTATTGTGCACCCTTTCTGTCAGCACGCCAGTGATCCATGGTTCATGAATAAGCAGGCAGCAAGGGTTTCCTGCTTAGCTATAGCCGCAGTGCGGACATTTTCAAAATAGGACTGAAGGCGGGCCCGTGAAACTTCATGCAAATACTGACACCTTTCCGGTACCGAATAGTCGTACTGCGCTTTCTTGCGGAAGGTTTCCATGCTTCACAAAATAAACATTTTGTGTAAGTGTGGCTGGTTGTTTTCAGTTGTAAACCATATGCTTAATTGTTGGTTTGACTTCTTCACAGGCTCAAGGCGCCAACTTGTGGGCAGACCTGGGTATGCCAAAATTGAAAATTATGGTCGGAACTCCAACGTACGGCTGCTCCTGAATGCTCGAGAATCATTTACAGCGGAAGGTTAGGAGTTTGGCGGTGGAGATTGAGGAGCATAATGGTGCTTATGTCATTTTTACGCAGGTGTGTTTCTTAATTTTTATTATGCGATCGATCCTCTCACAAATAAATGCGCCTTAGAACTCCACAACTGATCTGACCTCGTGCTTCCATAGCGGATTTGTAAACTTTCTTATCACGTCGTACAGACTAAGCGTATGGTCAAGATACAAGGTCCTTCCACAGCATTGTAGTCTACTGGCTGTACACTCTTGAAAAAAAAGACTCACAAAAAGAATGAGAAGAACTTTTTTTATTGTAGCAAAGTTAATATATCAACAACTATGTGGGGTGGAATCAGGACTTCAAGCAGCAGAGTGGAAGGCCGGGACATAACCTACAATGAGAGAGAACGTCAGGGTTTAAAAAGACAGCTTAGTGTATCCATAGTGTGTCTTCATAGTGTGTTTTTTTTTGCCAGAGTAATTCCTCAAGAGGGCAGCTGCCGTCTGTGCGCAATAACCAGGTGCAAACTTTGACAAGATTTCATGGCTTAAATCTCGAGCAGCAAGGTTGCATAAGGTCTGAATATACTCCTAATTTCTAACAGGAATCAAGTATTTTCATCACCGTAACATAATAGATTCGGAAAACGCACATTCTTATTTACCGAATATGCGGCTACTTTAGGCTCAATAATTCGGCCAGCAAGAATTCGGCTAGCAAGAATTTCGAATAACCGCGCAGTTAGCGACTTACGAATTTCGCACATGCTCAACCTTGCAGCAAAGCCTTGGTAATGAGCACCACTAAGTTAAGCTGCCCTACATGTCCGGTTATTGAATAATAACATTTAGCTTATTTTGAAGCTGCGTTCTTCAGAATTGCGCACGTTTTAATTCAGTCAACGAGAGTGCCTGCAACGCACTAGTAGTACTTGTGGGCACCTATCTCTTCACACCTTTTTTAATCAAGGAGAAACATGCATGACATGTGCGTCCTCTTTCTGCTCCGATAAAATCTCTTGGGCGTGCCCAGGCTAGAGTTCTTCAATCAACCTATACCTCACTGCTCGCTTACACGGCACGTGTCGTACTTTTAGGTTCTCTCAAGACGTGTAAGAAAATAACCATAAAAATATTGTTTGAGCGATGTTTAGTTGCTTTGATTAAGAAATAAAGGCCTCAGCTGCAGCTCACAGCGTTTTACGTACAGCGTTTTCTCAGCCATGCAGGCTAGGTCACACCAAATTTCTTATCTTTCAAACACTGTTGCTGCAGTTTAATCATAATGACAATTCTTTTTCAAACGTTCAATGTTATTCTGCAGGAATCAGACAACAAAAACTGCATAGCCACAAGGCATGCGAATTAAGTGTGTTTATTATCAGAAGGAAACCACTTGACGAGCATGTTTTTCAACGTAGTCTTGTGTTTCAGGTGTGTGCACTGCTCAACGATGGCGCACAGCGACAGCACGACGACAAATCGAAAGTTCCTTATCTCCACAAGGAGAAACTGTGGGTCAGCTACAACGAGCAGGAGAGCGTCCCACTTAAGGTTAGTTGGTAGATTTCGTAGTAATTCCGTTCCTTTTGAAAGCATCTTTCTTTTTGTAAATTTAACCTTCACTCCCGTGTTGCCAATCAAATTTAACACAACATGTTAAAATCAAATATAACACATTTCACAAGATACGCCTGAATGAGGCAATTGTGTTTTATAAAAAGAAACTTGCTAAAGTGCATAAAGTGAGGGGCAGGGATGAAGAAGGAGGAGAAAAGAAGTAAGCTGAAGGAGTGAGAGGTTAGCCGGTTCTCAAACCGCCTGGCTACGCTACGCTGGGGAATTGGGGCAAGCAGAATCGTAGATGTTGAAATAGATGATTAACGAAGAGAAATCAATAACGAAAATAAAGGTGAATGAAAAAAATTGACAGATCCCACGTACAGAGGGAACAAATCATATGCAAAACACAAATGAGGAAGGACAATAGGTCACTTTAAAATCAGCACAACATTAAGAGGAGGAGATAAATTATACCGTACATGGCTTCTATGTCATGATTATCAAATTTAGCCGTTTTATTTACATTCGTCATCTATTATTGTCACCTGACACCCACTTTGCTATAAATGAAGCTAGCGAAACGGCCGAGAGCATGCTATGAGCACAGTATATAGTCATGTTTTACATAAAATCCATACCATGATTATCATATTTGGACGTGTCATTTACATTCACCGTTCATTGACGTCACGTAATACTAACTTTGGTATATAAGGAGCCAGTGAAACCGCCGTGAGAACGCTATGAGCGTAGCATGTAGTCATGTTTTACATGAAAGGCATTATGTGATTATCAGGTTTGGACGTGTCATTTACCTTCGTCGTCTATTCACTACCCGTGATACCAAATTTTGTTCATGTGGAGCTAGCGCAATGGTGACAAGAGCGTCGTGAAGAATCCAATATAATCCAACGATACGTTGACGCACGGGTAGGGTGCGCACAGCGACGCCACGGTAGCAAAACGCGAGCACTCTATGGTGTGACGCCAGGCGCGACCAGTGCCTCAGCGTCCGTCGGCGCGGCCCGGTTGCAACCGGCACGAAATGCGACATGCTGCGTTTCGCGCCAACAACGTTGCTTAGGCAGCACCGCGTATGCCTCTCTTCGTGACGGAGTGACACCGTGTGTGTTCAAACGCGCATGCGTCATAGCAACGCAGCGTGGCGCACGCCTGCGAGTATATGGCATGCAGATCCACTATGAAGGTCAGTGGGCAGATCCACTGATCTCTACCAGGGCGATATCGGCGCCTTGCGTGGCATTGCCGACGTGACGTAGTAGTAGTAGCAGTAGTACTTTTATTTACAGTAAGCCGGATACAGAGCTCACTGCAGGGGTAAAGGAATAAAGGCGAACAGCCTGACAAAAGTCCTTGTCCCTCCGCAGTTCGTGACAGTGCAAAGCTTAGACATCAGCGCTGACAAACACTATATATATTCAAAACATTGATTTCAAGCAACCTGCAATTGTACACACAAAATTAAAACATAAATGCCATAAGAAGTTTATATAACACATTTTAAGTCTCGTAAAAATTCACAACTAAACGATATCAATGAAACAACTCAAAAACAGACACAAAATGCATGCGGATACAATGAATTGCACTGTATACACTCGTATAATTGACATAGAAATTTATGAACAATTTAAGCATTTGCAGAGGCATGAGACTCCATTACGTAGTTTCGATAGTGTAGACCAGTAGTTATGAATAAGTTTTATATTTGTTTCTTGAAAGTCGCACTACTAGCCCTTAAGTTCAATTGATCTGCAAGGGTATTTAAAACCCGAGGTACCTGGTAAGCAACACTTTGTTTTCCATACTTGGTTCTTGTTCTAGGAGCTCGTTTCTTTTGTTCTCGCAGACTGTAGTGTGGCCTTTCGGTGCAACTTTCTTTATATGCCTTAGTCTTTTGTATTAACTGAAGCAATTTAATATGATATATTTCATCAATTCTGAGTATGGAATGTGTAATGAATAGTGGAGCAGTGCGCAAGTCTTGTACATTCCCCCTGTACTTTTCAAAGCAGCGCAATATTCTCTTTTGTATAGTTATAAACTTATGGTAATTCCCTTGTGATGTCGTTCCCCAGACTAACATCCCATAGGTTACTTTAGAATGGAAGAGTGCATAGTACAAACTTATATTTACCCTCAATGGGATTAAGTGCATTGTTCTAAAAAACAACCAACTATTTGCGCTAATGCGGTGATCAGATGATTTACATGTGTGTTCAAGTTTAATTTCTCCTTAAACCATACACCAAGAAACTTTTGTTGATAAAACGATGACGTGATAAAACGAACGCCGTGCACGGGCTCACGTCTAAGAGTATTGGCGCCTTGAGTGTGACGTGTATTAATGTTCTTAAATGATACGCATCTCATGATAACCAAGTTTGCACCAGTCACATACCTTCGTTATCCATTCACGTCCCGTAATACTGAATTCGGTTCATGAGAAGCTAGCAAAACATCCGCGAAGATATCTTGGCAGTGGCATGTAGTCATGTTGTTGAATGACACGCATGTCATGATTTTGATGTTAGGGTCTGTCGCTTGTGTTCGCCATGCAGTCATACCAGTTTTGCAACATATCATGTGAATGAAGCCGCCGCAAAAGCAACAAGACCAGGACATGTAAATCATGGCATTTATGACATACACTTATGGTTTTTATGTTATAAATAGTCACTTGTGTTCATCATACAGTCATGCTATATGATACCAAGTTTGGTATCGACACCATTATTCAGGCGGCTAGGAGAGCTAAATGTCGAATGCTGCTAGACAGACAGACAGACAGACAGACAGACAGACAGATAGACAGACAGATAGACAGATAGATAGATAAATAGATAGATAGATAGATAAATAGATAGATAGATAGATAGATAGATAGATAGATACATAGATAGATAGATAGATGGATAGATAGATAGATAGATAGATAGATAGATAGATAGATAGATAGATACACTCAAAGTTGCCGAAGTTTTCCAGAAAATGCTTCGCATTTAAAAAACCTAATAAAACTAGTTATCTGTGACAAAATGGCTAACAGAAGAAATGCGCTGCATTAGGTCGCCCTTTGATGTGGAGACAGAAGTACCTTCAGAAAAGGAGCATCGAACAAGGGTTACAAAGGTATCGTTCGAAGGGCTTGTCTGTTACGAGAAAAAAACAGACACCTTACAGGTAATTCAGACAAGGCAAGCATACTGGACATCCATTGTTTTTAGGCACACAGTAGTAATTATCACCTAAATTGAAAGGAAATTCAGTGCGTGTGCGTAGAAAAGCACCCTTTCTCTCGGTGAGATTCGAACCAGGAACCTTCGAATTACGTGTCTGATGCTCTAACACTTGAGCGGCCACGGACAGCAAGGGGGAGGGGTGTCCCTCAGGACTGCCCCTCCTCAAAAAAATAAAATGAAAGAAGTTAGGATATTGACGAGTGCTTTATCGAGAATAGTTAATAAAAACAGGTGCTTCTAAATGGCTTCAAGTTTCCTCCTGTCTCAACCCCGCGAAAAAAATTACACTATATCCACGGACTGACTGATGATGAGTGGGGAGAAACGTACGTCAGCCCATCCGCGCTTCCGTCTGTTTGTTTGTTCTTGCTTCCGTCCGTCCACGCATCCATCCGTGTGAGCATTCATCCGTCTGTGTGTGCGTTCATCCAGCATCCGTCTGTGCGTCCGTCCGTGTGACAGTCCTCTCGTCCGTCCACCTAGAAAGCACTCCAAGTACGACCATCTCGATGTTTTCATGATATATTCATCATATAGAAGTACCGTCATCAAGTCGACACTCGAAGGACTAAACGAGAGGTCACCACCTAATACTACTATGACTACTGCTACTACAACTACCACCACTGTTACTACTACTACTACTACTGCTACTACTACTACTACTACTACTACTACTACTACTACTACTACTACTACTATTACTACATACATCGCGGACTCACGGCCTACGGCATAGGAGCTTCGCCACATAAATTCCTAGCGGCGGGCCTGACTGAAGTTACTCCCTCCTCCACTTTGTTGGGTGTTTATGCGAGTTTAATGCCCAAGAGTGTTACTTAGCGCCATTCACGGCGAAGGCGTTGGCTGTGGCAAACAATTTTTATAAAGAAAGCTCTTATGAACACTAAATGAAATTTAAACCTGGGTTCGCTTCATGCCAGCCCAATGTTGCCCCACTGAGTTAAAACAGCCCTTGAACATTTCTTGCATTATCCAGGCAGAATTCATACCGCGAAAGAAATAGTGTTGGTATGTGTTAAAAAGCCGTTTGCAAACAGCAAAGCAACAATCAAGCAACATACAACGTGAATTGCTTAACGACTGGGTTGTCGAATGCCTGAATTTTCACGAAAGCCTCACGCAGAATCGCCCGTCGTGATCACCCACAGCACAAAAGAAATCGCGTAGCGGTTACTTCCCCGAAGACTGACGAAGAATGGCATAGTGGATGCCTCACTCATACACAAAATTTATGGTGATTTAGGGCGTAGTGGGTACCCTGCAAGTGGGCTTGTAGCAGTTACCCAGTGTTTAAAAAAGGCTCTATGAAGGGCGTTGGGCGTTCTTCCAGATTTCGTTGTGAATGTGCTGTGCTTCTGCGAAGGCTTGACGGTTTTTTCGCATGAGAGTGCCATGTGCCACGTCGTTCTCGCATGCTGTGCCAGCTGACCTATAAACTCCCGCATGCTCCCTCAGGCATCAAGTCTCAAGACATGAAGTCTTCGGTGTGAAAGTATGAAAGAAAGAGAACTGTGCTAGAGGCTTATTTTCTTTTAAATGCGAAGCATTTCTTGGCGAACTTCGGTGACTTTGACCGTATCTATCTACCTAACAGCCTAGGACTTTTAGCTCTCCTGGCCGTGGATAATGTTATCGATACCAAACTGGATATGGCAAAACACATGTATATATGACGAGC
Source organism: Rhipicephalus annulatus (assembly GCA_013436015.1). Classification (NCBI taxonomy): domain Eukaryota; kingdom Metazoa; phylum Arthropoda; class Arachnida; order Ixodida; family Ixodidae; genus Rhipicephalus; species Rhipicephalus annulatus. The sequence goes on along the minus strand of WOVY01011379.1, from coordinate 192,746 downwards.
ATATCCGACTTGTCATAACATATAAATCATGATATCTATGTCATGAATGTCATGATTTACATTTCATGGTTTTGCTGCTCTTGTGGTGGTCTCGTTCACATAACATGTTGTAAAACTGGTATGGTATGACTTGATTGCATAGCGAACACAAGCGACAGACCCTAACATGATAATCATGAGATGCGTGTCATCTAACAACATGACTACATGCCACGCTCATGATGCGCTGGCGGCTGTTTCGCTAGCTTCACTTATACGACATTTGGTAATATGGGACGTGAATGTATGACGAAGGTATGAGACTGGTGCAAACATGATAAATATGAGATGCATGTCATGTAACAACATGACTATATGTTACGCTCATGATGCACTCACGGCTGTTTCGCTAGCTTCACATATAACAAATTTGTCATTACGTGACGCCAATGGACGACCCAGGTAAATGACACATCCAAATATGATAATCACGACATCCTTGTCATGTAACAACATGACTACATGACACACTCATGATACGCTCGGCTGTTTAGCTAGCTTCACTTATGGCAATCTTGGTATTACGTGACGTCAATGGATGATGAAGGTATGGGACTGGGGCAAACATTATAATCATGAAATGCGTGTCGTGTGAGAACATGCCTACATGCCATAGTCAAGGCGCCAATACGGTTAGCCGTGACGCAGTGCGCATGATCGCCGGTGTTCGTTTTGTCGCGTCACGCCAGCGTTGCCACACCAGGCACCAGTCCTGCCATATACTCGCAGGCGCGCGCTGCGTTGCTTTGACGCATGCGCGTTTCATAACGTACGGCGTCCCTCCGTCTCGAAAAGAGGAAGACGCAGTGCTGTCCTGGCAACGCATTGGCGCCAAATGCAGCATCTCGAATTTCGCGTTAGTCGTGTCAGGCCGCGCCAATGCACGCTGGTCGCGCTGGCCACGCTTGGCGTCAGACTAAAGAGTGATCGCTTTTTGCTAACGTAGCGTAGCTGTCAACGTTACGTTGGAGTATATTGGGCCCTTCATGATGCACTCGAGGCCGTTTTACTAGATCCACATATACCGAAATCGGTGTTACGTGACGTCAATGGATGACGAATGTATATAACTGGTACAAACATGATGATCATCGGACGCGTGTCATGTAAGAACATTACAACATACCATGCTCATAGCGTGCTCGCGGTCGCTGTGCGAGCTCCACATATACTAAATTTGGCATTCACGCTACTGGAACACCATCATCGTCTTTCGTCGGCTCAAAAAGCAGTCAAAGCTGTCTAGTGCTTTTTGGGGACTACAGGCCTAAGTGACCACCTTTAACTTTTGTGTAATGCCACCGCTGGATACGCGCCAGCCCATTGACTGACAATCCTCCTTTTTTTTCTCTCTATATCTCTTTCTCTTCTCTTTCCTCTCTCTCTCTCTCTCTCATCTTTATGCCCCCTTCCTATTCCCCCAGCGTAGGGTAGCAAACCGGGCATGTGCCTGGTTAACCTCCCTGCCTTCCCTCTGGTTGTTTACCCCCCCCCCCCACGTGACGTGAATAGATGACGAAGGTAAAAGACGCATCCAAACATAATAATCATGACACGGATGTCGTGTACGGCATAATTTACCTCCAGCTAATAACGTTGCGGCGATTTCAAAGTGACATATCGACTTTCCTCATTCGTGCTTTGCATATCATCGATTCCCACTTTTCGTGGGATCTGCCATTTTTTTATGAAAATGAATTGCATCCTTGTGTCGTTGTTTTTAACAGGCAATCAATACAAACTACAAAAGAAAACCCAAGAAAATCAAAGGAAACATCATTCGTCGTTTTGAACGCGTGATTACGGCAGCAACCGACAGCAATCAAAGTGGGCAAGAACGCACTGTTTTGGTCACTCGCAGGTTGTAAAAAATGCAGGTTGCACGAAAGCGGTTTTAGTAATCATTCTTTGCTATGTTGCGGCACGCCCCCGAGTCTGTAGGCGTGTTTCCCAAAAAAGGTTGTTATCAGCTGTCTACACAACTGCGTTATCATCAGAAACTTTAAATGCTTGCTTAAATGGCACAAGATGTCTCTTTCGCAAATGTGGCTCCCATTAGGCGGATGTGGTGTAGGAATGCCTTTATGCTCTAACATATTACAGTGTCGAGTACTGTGAGTAGTCGGACATTTGTTTCAAACAAGTATGGCTTTCCTATAGAAGAGTGCATGGAAAGGTCTAAAGAATTCAGAATTTATTCTGAACACATATTCACACTTTATTTCTGCTTTTTGTTTACCATGTAATGGGCACATGTACACGTATCTTTTCGAGCGAAATCTCTGTGTATGTGTGAGTGTGTGTGCACGTGTGCTTTTGTGTGTGGCTACGTGTGTGTAAGAACGCATGTAGTAAGCGCACGTCACGATGTTCTGCTGAATTGATATTGAGGTGAACTGTCTATATTATAATACTTTTTAGGGGCGAAGCTCCTTAAAGCGGCACCCGTTCGTCTATCGTAGTCGTAGTCGTAGTGTGTAACCAGTGTGACATTTTGACCTGCAAAGTGATGCCGGTGAGAGATTTCTCCTGCGCTTTGTTGAACAATAAAAAGTTCGCGGCGTGCGCGTTAACTAAAAGCCGAATGCTCCTGTCTTTCCTTCCCCAATAGCAGCCTTTGGCATGTACATTGAGCAATAACTGACAAGAAAGGGTTGCTATGTTATACTGGCTGGGTGCAACGTCCTTAGTTTTAGAAAGGTTTAGCGAGCGTTGAGAAGCAGTGCCATGAATACAATGAGCTAGTATATGCCAAGAACTCGAGGTGGTTAAACGTGGGAAGTAGATACAAAGCGCAAGCCGTAAGAAAATAAAAGCCGAATGCTCCTGTCTCTCATTTCCCATTAGCAGCCATTGACATGTACACTGAGCACTATCTGACAAGATAGCATTGCTACGGTATACTCGCTGGGTGTAACCTCCTTACTTTTAAAAAGGTTTAGCGAGCGTTGGGCCACAGTGCCATGAAAACAGTAAACTAGTATATACCTTGAACTCGAGGTGGTTAAATGTGGGAAGTAGACCCGAAGCGCAAGCCGTAAGAAATTCTGCGTGTGCCGTCTCTCGTTTAGTCCTTGGAATGTCCGCTGAATGACGGTGCTTCCATAAAGGGAATATATGATAAAAAGATGTGAGATGGTGGTACTTGGAGTGTTGAATAGACGTACGAACGGACACACAAACAGATGCTTGGATGGACGCATGAACGGACGGAGGGGCGGATGCATGGACGAACGCAGGGACGGACGCACGAACAGACGCACGCACGGACGGGGAGGTGGACGCATGAACGGCCACACAGACGGACGCATGGACGAAATGAAGCAAGAACGAATGAAGGAACGAATGTTTCGCCCCACACTCCATCATTCACTCCGTGGATATGCTGCCATTTTTTTCACCCTGTGAAATTTCGAATCATTGATTTGATAAGGAATTGAACTGACACAGGATAAGTAAAACTACATTTGTAAAGGAAAAGGTACATTTAGCATAAGGTAACTAAATGTTTGCTAAGGTGCAATCACCGAAAGTTTTCGCCATTGCAATATAGTCAAGCGTGTCCCACTAATAATTTTTAATTAACGTGTCTATGTGGCATAGAAGCTTAAGAGATATGTGCCTCAAAGGAAAATTGCGTAATCTAGAGTGGCTTTCAAACTTTAGCCTGTTCCTCAGCTATGTTAAAATGTTCAGATGGCTTTATACGCTTCTGGGTAAGTTAGTGTAGTGAATCCATAGCATAACCCATTCAAATTGTGAAGTACCTCTGTATCCATGATACATGTATATTTTATGATAAGTATGATCTCTTTGAGCTGCATCAGTTCATTTTTTTGGTCTGGTGGCACAGAATTGTTATCGCGTCCAGCGTTAGCTCAACCGCGAGATCAAGGCGGTTTTGCATTCCCCGACGTTTCCGTCATGGCTTCTACATTGTGCCTCCGCACTCTATTGCGAATACTAAGCAATAATGACATGCCCGCTCAGACACTGGCTCGTTACCATCTGGGGCCATCACTACGTGTCTTCTTGCCGGATAGCCAATTAAACAAAGGTCCCCAATCAACTGAATTACCATCTTTGTATCGAGCCCTTCTGGCATTTCACCGACGTTTGGAAGTTACGTGCCCAGAGATAGAGGTGGCCGATTCTAAAGTGGTGGACACAATGGCCGCCCTTCTACGGCCCTTGGTGCCCCAACATCGTCAATCTGTATTGAACCGCGCTTGGAAACCAACAACTGCCGCAGTGTTGCCAGGGCATCTCAGAGACTTTGTCCGGAGGTTGGGCTGGGGCTTGCTCCCCACGCGAGATCGGTTGCAGCGATGGCAGGTGGTTCGCACTTCCACTTGCCCCAACTGCGTCATGGTAGAGACCAATCGACATGCGACGTTTGAATGTGTGGTCTCCCGCCTTTTTTGGCGTGCGGTTAATGCTGGTTTTCGGGGACAGGGTGTGCGAACTTTCGTGTCCAACGGCCGATTTCCGCGTAGCCGCTTCTCCGCTCTCTTAATAGTTGCGGGGCTGTTCAGCCTTTGGAGAAACCGATGTGAGGCCGTAGCTGCCAATTGCCGACGGCGTGCCTTGTGGCCGATACTGGGGAGATTGAGACGAGAGATCCTCGCGTTCCTCTCCGAAGAGCTTTTCTTCCTCGGGGAGCAAGAGTTTCTGCGGCATTGGTCGTGCCCTTTCGTCAAGGTGGAACACGAAAGGATACAACTCATTTTTCGACCGACTTGGTGCTAAGCAGCGCCCGTTGAGTTGTTATATATGATTTCATTTGTTACAAATTGTGTTTCATTTGGCTCTATTGTATCGTTATACCCTTGTATCGTTATATCACATTGAATTTTTGTGTACATGTATGCCAACATAATCATGTATATTAGAGCAAATGTCTTCACTGTAACTTAGTGATGTTAGTCGTGAAATATAGATGTGCAGAAGTGTATGTGCCCTGTTACTGGAATGGTATGAAGCTTTGTGTTCTGTACATGCTGTAAATAAACTTTTTCTAAACAATGATCTCTTTGTGGTGTGGTACTTGCTCAATTCCGCTTACACTGATTTTGGCAGTAAGCTACCGCCCTGGCTATTTCCTCGTGTGTGTGCTATGAAATCTTTGAGAAACGTTTAAGCAATGAAAACTTACACAACCTTTTTTTGCAGGCAATCTAGATTTGGAGCAACGGATATGGAGGCACAATGACCATTAGCGTGAACTCTGATGACTGGGAAGTAAAATGCGGCAACGTAACTTATCCGCTGCACAAGGTCATTGATTAGTACGCCAACGGGAACTGCACAACGTATCCATACGAAGACCCTCTAAAGTTTTAGCCATGTGGGCATTTGGGTAGTGGCATCTAACATATTCAACGAGCTTTGAAAGTCTTAAAAAGAACTTGTGGATGCAGAGGAGGCATTATGTGTTGGGAGCAAGAAGCGTATCTTTCATATTCCCTAAAATAGGCGAGGATACACAAACTCTTACTAGGTGGGTGACGTCAACAGACGGCTGTCTTTTCTCTTCCATTTTCTCCGTGGCAACCGAGCCATGTTGTAGTTAGATAAACCCCGCAAACTCAGCGCTGGTTTCCGTTTCAAGGAACATGCACGCTTGTAGCGAATGCGGGGCGGGGCGTCTTAACTTAAGCCCGGTTTACCGGAGTGAGGTTAATGTGGATGTTCGCATAGATTGGCTTTCGTGAATTTTCGCGGATAAAAAATTAGGTTTAATTGAAAGAACTCTTCTTGAGTTGAATTGTCCCGTTTTTTATTTTGTGAAATTGAATCAGGTGAAGTGCGGGAAGTCATTGAGTTCGTAGCGCTTGCCTCTGCTCCTTCTCACCACTCGCTCAGCAATATTACAAATAGGACCACGCTCAGTTATCTCGCTCGATTGGCACATTAAGTACAGGAAAGATAAGACAGAAAGTTCTGCCCAACAGGAAATAGAAGAGGAAGTGAGCTAAGCCAAGCATGTCAACCGTGCATTCGTCGGAGATGGCTATATCGAGCAACACGTATTTTTCGCGGCTTTGCGTTCTGTTAACCCCAGGATTTAGATTTCTGTGAAGGTTTTCCATGTTTTCTAATGGCAGCGGGTGAGCACAAGTATTTGGTCCTATTAATTGAGCAAGTATTGACTTTGCATGTGTCCATGAGTAAACCCAGTTCTCTGCAAGCCTGACTGGGCTGACTGAAGTGCAGTGTCGCAAGAGCAATCGCACAAGATGGCAGCCTTGCTGCTGTCGCCGAAAGTGCGTTTTATCAAGTGCGTTTTATTTGTCTGTGATCGGCTACGTAAATTTGGCGTCATTTACACTGTATGTCAAGAGAGAGAAGAAAAAATATCAGAAAGGTAGGGAGGTTGACTAGACTAAGTCCAGTTTGCTACCCTACACGGGGGAGAAGAAAATGAGGGACAAAAAGAGAGAGAGAGAGGAGGAGGAGATACACAATGCACATAACACGCACACTGCACACACAGCTCAGGTTTCACAGGTGGTCGCACAGTGACGTTGCGCTCAAGAGTTGTAGAAGGGCTCGTGTGGCTTTCTGGGCTAAAGTACATGAAGACCACGCACCCAAGATCTTCTCCAGAGCTCCAGAGTAAAGGATCGATCATCCATCCTCCTTAAGTCACACTGGAAAGTCAGGCGATCTTCTTTAAAGTCTTGACAATAGCGCAGGACATGTTCGAGAGTTTCTACACAACGGCAGTTATTACAGATGGAGGAGTCAGCCATACGAATGCGATGACTCAATCAATTGGTGAAGGCAACGCCGACGCACAACCAATACAGTATTATAGCGTCGCGTCGTGAAGTCTTTGGTGCCAGCTGTAATTGAAGTAATGAAGCGAGGTTGTGTAGGCGTCTGGTGGAGTTTTGTGCAAGATTTCAATGCGTAAGTGCGGTAGTATGCGCGATGCGGCGAAGTTCTTTTGCAGCATCAACCCTTGACAAGAGTATGAGCAGTGTGGGTGCTCCATCGTAGGCACAACGGGCAGTGTTGTCGGAGAGATGGTTAACACCGATCCCACAGTGACCAGGTAGCCATAGAAAGATTATGTCATGTCCTTTTTTAATGGCGCGATGACAGATTTTATTGATTTGAGATACCATCTTATGGTAGTTTCCGCGTCGTAAACTACGCATACATTGAAGGGCCACCTTGGAGTCGCAGATGATAGCCCATTTAGCAGGGGATTCTTGCAAAACAAATCTAATTGTGGCTAGAAGGGCGGCGAGCTCGGAGCCCGTATATGTGACGTGTGAAGTCTAAAACTTGACGGTGATTGACCGAAATGGAATCACAAGAGCGCCCGTCAAACTTCCCGAGACTGAACCATTCATATGCATATGAGTTCGGTTTTCACATGGGTCACACAGGTCCCGTTAATTAGGGAGGCGATCGCCGGGCTAATTCCTAGGGCCGAAGTATCGGCCCCCCGAACCGCACGACGAAAGCGTGGACAATTTAGAAGTGGTCCTTTTTGGCGCGCCAGCGGACGCCGGCTGTGGCCCAAAGAACAAGTCAGAGCCGAGAGTTGATAACCAAAACAAAATTATATTCTCAGAAATGGCAGATCGAAAACAATACACAAGAATGCACACTCCACAATAGTTACATACAATACGTCACCAATCAAACAACGTACTACACAGTACAATCAGCCACACTCAAAACAACGGACACAGACAACGATACGCTCTACAATGCAGTCGCATGCATTGAACAACCAAGACACTTAAAGACTAAAGAGATAGAAACCTATCCAATCCAAAGTTCTTGGAAGAAAAGTCTGGATGATACTCTTCCGAGAATCACTCACTCAAAGTCCAGCGTTGTTGTCGTTCCGCGCCCTCGAAGTTTCTCTTCCAGGAAACCTCGCGCCTTCAACTGGCCACTCTCCAAGCTTCAAACTTCTTCGCCGAAAATACGTCGGCTTCACACACGCAGCTGTTGCCATGCGTCTTCGCTCAATAGCGGTAAACACACACTCTTGCCGGTAGCTCGAGTCGTCACCCCTCAGGTGGAAATCATCTTCTTCTCCTGCTTTGTCTCTACAGACAAAACCTTCGCCGACTACACGGCGGTATACCCTACGCGCTCTGGCGCTCACTTCCGTCTTCTCCTGATCTCTCGTCTCGGCTGCTCGGTTAAATACCTTCCGCGCGTCATTCCAGAAAGTTCTTGCATTTCGTCGACGCGATACGCAGCGAAGGCTGGGGAGAGGCGCGAGACAGTACGGGGGCCGTCCCCGAAAGACGACTCAATCCGGCATACCCGCCCCTTTCCTTCTGGAAATTTCTAGCGCTTGCCCGGCCGCCGCTGTGGGGTGATGAGGTTCATCGGCGAAGCCACGCATCCGAGAGGAGAGGCGTCGCCCGCCCGGGGAGCCTTGAATGCTTGTTTTCTCTTTTCTTTTTTTTTCGTTGACCTCGCCGCGCCTCTCCGGTGCGTTATCTCAAGAATTTGACGGCGCGCCCATTTTTAGCGCTTGTTCTGTGACACTACCCCACTTTAAGAATATTATCTCATAATATTCAAAACCACACAAACGAGCGCGAACAGTCACCACACACTCTCACAGACTGTAACACCATCCGTCGCTCATGACACTTCACATTCACAATAGATCACCTAATACAATTGTACATTGCAATTCAATCTCAAACACATGAAATATAACCGCAGGTACATGAGTACAACGCTTCATAACACATTCCAAACAATACAAACGTACAAAGTTCATTCTTTGCAACAATTATGCAACACTATACATCACAGCACAAACACTTCGACACTTGTGACACCGGATAACACAACATTAACACAACATATGGCACTCAGCACTGCCAAACACATTCTGATTCGACCTCGACACCTATCCGATGCACTCCGAGCGGCGTTTGCGCCCTTTCTTGCGGTGCTCGCTCGATCTCTTCTTGTTTTTCCTGGTTCTTTTTCGGCGAGCCCTCTCCAACGACAATATCTGAGGCGGCGTCTCAGCCATCATTGTCACTTCCGACACTGCTAACGGGTCATAACGTTCAACGGGTCCTATCGGTTTATTTACCAGCTCGTTCATGTCATGGCATTGGGCTTGGCTGGCCAACTCCGTCACCATTACACTGTCGATCGGTTGGGGTCGTGCCGACGTACGTCCAGCTGCCCAGCACGTGAACTCATTCAACTCGATCGTCTTCTCATTCACTGTCTCTCGCGCCGCGGCTTCACCTTGGGCTCTAGTGAGATCCGTCACGGGATGCTCCTCCACTGTGTCTCGCGGTCGCTGGGTTGGCGAGGGCTCTATCTTAGGGTCTTCTCCCAAACATTCCGGATCATTCGCTCCTCGCGCCCCGTCGATGTTTCCGATGACGAGGTCGTACAGGGGGGTCGTCATACATAGAGCCGTAACCTTCCCGCTGAAGTATGGCGTTTCAACCTCAATCTCTGCTTCGGGAAGCATCCGAACTGTACGGTCAATTAAGCAAAGCGGTTTCGTTTTGCCGGTTAACTCACTTTCCCGTACCAAATTTCTCCGCACGATAACCGTGGAGCTACCGGTGTCTCTTAGAACCGTAATCTTCTTGCCCGCAACCTTTCCAGGCAGTGTCGGCATTCGCTTCGTAACACCGGTTGACTGTTTTGACATTACAGCACCAACAATAGGAATTTTCTCCCCATTTTTCAATTCTACGAATCCGTCGGTGACGGCATTATTATCGGATTTCGGCTCTGCTTGTACACAGGATACCTGGTGAGTTTGACTCGCTCCGTTTCGACATGCATCTGCTTTGTGCCCAGTCTGACCACACTTAAAACATTTTACTACCGTAGGGTTCGTAAAAATCGTTCGACAGTTTTTCGCGCGATGACCCACACGGTTACACAGAAAACATCGCAGGAATGCTCTCTGGTGCACGCTTCTTTTCTTCGGGAGCCAATTTCTTCGAATCATCGGAACAATCCTTCTTGACCTTGGCCAAATTAGTGCCACCTTGCGCTTCCAAGAATTGATCAGCCAATTCAAGCATGTCTTCAAGTGAGTCAGCCTTCCTCTCTTTCAAGTACAGTGACAGGCTTGGGTGGCAACTAGTAAGAAATTGCTCTCTAATTAGCAGCTCTCTAAGCTCATCGTACTCCTGCGCTGTCCCTGAAAGTTCAATCCATCTGTCGAAATAGTGGCAAAGTCGGGCGGCATACTGCGTAGCTGTCTCACCATCAGCTGGCTTTCCTGTCCGATATCTGTCCCGGAAACCTTCTACAGTAAATCTAAATCGCTTCAGCAAAGCAGCTTTCACCTTTGCGTAGTTGGCTGCATCGGTCGGCGTCAGCCTTCCGTACACACTGAGCGCTTCACCACTCAAGCAAGTACTCAAAGCAGTTGCCCATTGATGTTCCGGCCAATTCTGGCTCCTTGCAATCGTCTCGAATCTGTGAAGGTACGCGTCAAGGTTGTCCTTCCTTTCATCAAACGCTACGAGCAGCTTGCTTGGGTTCAAGCGGAAGCCATGATCTTCCCGTTCGCTGCTTTGAACTCTAACTTGGACGGGAGTTTCGCTTCGCTGTTGCAAACGGAGCCGCTCGAGTTCAATTTCGTGCTGCCACTGCCGTTCCCTTTCAGCCATCTCCGCTTCTCTTTCTTCTCTCGCCCTTTCAGCTGCCAACCTCTCTCGTTCCAGCTCAGCTGCTTTTTCTTTCCTGGCCCTTTTAGCTGCCTCTTTCTCCTTCTGGCTTACCCACTTCCGTAGTTCGGCGCCAGAAAGACCCATCTTCTCACCAAGAGCGACTATCTTTTCGAGATCCATTGTGTCTCGCAACTAAAAGCTCGCCGCGTGCAAAAAGTATCTGCCTAAATCAGTCTATCGGAACACTTCCCTGCACTCGTTAACGAGAACACTGAACAACCCACAAAATCGTTCCGATAGCACTATCAACAACTCGAGGCTCTTTCTCACTACTTTGGACACACTGTGCACCAAAAGGTCGTGTCGCGGGCGCCAGAATAATTGTCACACAGGTCCCGTTAATTAGGGACGCGATCGCCGGGCTAATTCCTAGGGCCGAAGTATCGGCCCCCCCGAACCGCACCACGAAAGCGTGTACAATTTAGAAGTGGTCCTTTTTGGCGCGCCAGCGGACGCCGGCTGTGGCCCAAAGAACAAGTAAGAGCCGAGAGTTGATAACCAAAACAAAATTATATTCTCAAAAATGACAGATCGAAAACAATACACAAGAATGCACACTCCACAATAGTTACATACAATACATCACCAATCAAACAACGTACTACACAGTACAATCAGCCACACTCAAAACAACGGACACAGACAAGGATACGCTCTACAATGCAGTCGCATGCATTGAACAACCAAGACACTTAAAGACTAAAGAGATAGAAACCTATCCAGTCCAAAGTTCTTGGAACAAAAGTCTGGATGATACTCTTCCGAGAGTCACTCACTCAAAGTCCAGCGTTGTTGTCGTTCCGCGCCCTCGAAGTTTCTCTTCCAGGAAACCTCGCGCCTTCAATTGGCCACTCTCCAAGCTTCAAACTTCTTCGCCGAAAATACGTCGGCTTCACACACGCAGCTGTTGCCACGCGTCTTCGCTCAATAGCGGTAAACACACACTCTTGCCGGTAGCTCGAGTCGTCACCCCTCAGGTGGAAATCATTTTCTTCTCCTGCTTTGTCTCTACAGACAAAACCTTCGCCGACTACACGGCGGTATACCCTACGCGCTCTGGCGCTGACTTCCGTCTTCTCCTGATCTCTCGTCTCGGCTGCTCGGTTAAATACCTTCCGCGCGTCATTCCAGAAAGTTCTCGTCATTTCGTCGACGCGATACGCAGCGAAGGCTGGAGAGAGGCGCGAGACTGTACGGGGGCCGTCCCCGACAGATGACTCAATCCGGCATACCCACCCCTTTCCTTCTGGAAATTTCTAGCGCTTGCCCGGCCGCCGCTGTGGGGTGAGGAGGTTCATCGGCGAAGCCACGCTTCCGAGAGGAGAGGCGTCGCGCGCCCGAGGAGCCTTGGATGCTTGTTTTCTCTTTTCTTTTTTTTTCGTTGACCTCGCCGCGCCTCTCCAGCGCGTTTTCGCAAGAATTTGACGACGCGCCCGTTTTTAGCGCTCGTTCTGTGACAATATGATATATGCAAAAGGACCAATGAAATCTGCTTGGGGGCTGCAGTTGACAGGCTAGCCTTTTTGGTGATCCCCATGATTTCAAGCTGTATAGGGGTCATTTTAGGCACTACTCCAGGCAAAGCGGCATGGTTGCTGGTGAAAATCTCCAGGACATGGAATGCTGGTTAGCCGCCACCACTCTAGAGAACTCTGCCTTCGATCTTTCCAGTGGCAGGCTAGCAAGGTGGTGGTTAGGCCGTCTGGATATATGGTGAATGTGCGCCCGTAGTGTGTCGATAGTTATATAGCTCGTCATAGGCTAGTCTTTGACAAAGGGAATAGTTGCGACCATATTAGTACTCCAAGGCAATCTCAAACATGTGTGATGAACTTGACTTTAAATGCTTTGCTGGAGCCGAATGTTGGTTTTTCGGGATTTGGAAGTACGGGTGTTCTATACCGAAAATTTTCCAAGAAGAGCGCTCTGCACAGGTCAAGCATGGATGACGCAGATGTTCCCCAAGTTTTACCGGCGAGAAATTTCATTAGATGGGTGACAGAACTGAGCCTCTTCTTCAAGTGCGCGATGTGAGCACTCCACAAAAAATCTCTGTAAATAATGATGCCCAGGAATTTATGATATCTCGTATACAAAATTTGAATATTCTCAATGGAAACAGGACACTAAAATATCGCCTTGTGAGTGAAAGAACTAAGGCGCATTTCTCACGAAAATTCGTAGCCCCTCAGCATGGAGATACTTTGAAGTTGTGGTCGCTGCTTTTTGGAGCCTTGCCCGTATCTGGGGTTGCGTCACTGCCGAAACCCAGATGCAGATATTATCTCCGTGCACAGAAAGGTTACCTGATTGAGGCGGAACTAGGGCAAGTCCAATAATCGCGTGGTTAAACAAAGTAGGGCTGAGAACGCCACCCTGTGGGACGCCACGAAAGGTGTCATGGTCTATTGTGCGGCCTTCTGCAGTGTGCATGAAAAAGGGTCTCTTAAATAAGTAGCTCCGAATCCAATTAAGCTTTTCTCAACTGATTACAATATTTTCCAAGTCATTGAGAATGGAGTCGTGCATTACGTTGTCGGAGGCACTTTTCACGTCAATAAATATAGCAACGGATATGCGCTTTAGAGATTTCTGTTGTTGCACAAAGATTGAAAGGTCGATGACATTGTTTATAGAAGAACGGCCTCGTCGAAAACCAGCCATAGCCTCTAAATATATATTGCAGAGGTACCAATCAAGTCGTGTAAAAACCATTCTTTCCATTACTTTTCCCATGCACCCGGACAGCGCAATAGGTCAGTATTATGCGAGGTCAAGTGGCGATTTTCCAGGCTTGAGAATCAGTACCAAGTGGCTGAATTTTCACCTATCAGAAATGACGCAGTCAATCTATAACTGGTTGTAGCATTTCAGTAGCATAACGTCCTCCAAAATCGCATAACGCAGAATACATGATGCCATCTGGCCCACATTACGATGAGCGCCTTTAAGTAGCTAGGGCCGCGTCCAGTTCCTCAAGTGAGAAAAGCACATTTAGTTCAAGGACACGTGCTACAGGAGCATTTCCGAGAACCCCATCCCTCATGGTGACCACATCACCCGCAGTCATCACGCAGAAATGTTCGCTAATGTCAACTCGCAGGCGGCCTTGTAGCAGAGCCAATGTGCTGAATGATTGTCGTTGTTGGGCATTCGTCCTAAGGCCACGTACCGTTCGCCAGATAACGGACATCGGTTTGCAAGGATCGAGTGATTCGCGAAATTTCCTTCTTCGTTGGCCCTTCAGCTTGTCCATTCGTCGTTGGGTTTTCTTTTGCAAACGTCAAGCATCTCTGAGGTCATGAATTGAATTAGTGCGCCTCTACTTCCTCTAAGCCTGCCTCCGAATCGTACGTAATCGCTAAAGTTCCACATCAAACTCTGTGCTCTTTTTGATGTGTGCGTAATGGTGCTCCTAACCATTTCCATTATATTTACAAATACCTCCTCCAGGCCACACGTGACACCTTGGCATGCCTCATTCACCTTCGTCTTATACACTGACCAATTAACATTTCTGTAAGCTTAAGAAGAGTTATTTGCGAAACCTGTGACCTTCATATACGTTGTAATATGGTCACTGCCGTGAGTCTCAATATCGGTGAACCATCGCACTTCTTCAGTGAGTTGCCGTGACACCAGCGCCGAATCCAAACAACTGGTGTAACAGAAACCAGTTATATACGTTGGACTTCCGTCATTCATAATGTGAACGTCGTGGCGTGAGGCGAAGTGACCACGTTTCCAACCCTTAAAATCAATTTTGGTGCTACCCCAAAGGAAGTGGTGAGCATTAAAATCTCCATTGATAATGCAGAGACCAGATGTAGCCGTCAAGATGTCATGCAGTCGTTCACCGTAGAACTGAACAGATGGAAAGATGTAAGCTCCGATAAGCGTGAATGCTACCTTCCGTTTTGTAACACGGAGGGACACGTACTTATTTCCGTTCTGGGGTTGCACCAACTGAGGAATGTAGGCTAGATCTCAGCGAATATATACCAATACTTTGCCTGGTTTGCCACGAGTCGATGAAGTGAAGGATTAACAGCCAGAGAGCTTAATCTGTTCTGATAGGTTTGGCCCACGTTGTACTGATGTAGTAAATTTATTGCAGAAAATATTCCGGGGAAAACAGGAAAACCGTGGTTTCAGTCCTCTGGAATTCCACTGGAGAACCTTCGCACTACGAACGTCTTCGCGGAACGAAGGTGGCGGACGATCCATTGTGTGTACACAAGGTTGGCAAGCACTGGACTCAGGGCATCCAACCCTTACACTGCTCATTGTACTGTTGGGGTGTTTATATCACCTACAAGAGTGCGTATTGCATTGATGGGAGACTTGATCATCGTCGAAATTTCACGGTCACGCTCACAGAGCTCATCTGGATGAGATGCGGAGTGCGGTGCTACCGGTACTTTTTGCACCTTATCTACAGTAGTTATTCGAGAAACTGATGGCCATGCTTCTTCCACAGTCTACTTTTCGGGTGTTGTATTACCAGTGCACTTGTTGTTTGTCCTCGGCGTTACTAACGATGTAAATTCTGCCAAAAAAGGCTCTGCTGCAAGCATGCTTTGGTAGATAGACTTTCTTGATGAGCGTCTGCGATGAGAACGATGTCGTCTGACTACAGCAGCTGCTTCCCGGCGAGTCGAATGATCCTTGGCCATTTTCTTGATGCAAAAATATTATGGTCTACTTCCTGTCCATGAAATTTACGGATCCGCGCCTTGAAACGTTGTTGGTTTTTACTCTTAATACTTTCTCAAATTCATGCAATGGACGGAATAATTTTAAAAGTTATTACAGAGAATGACGCAGGAGCCAATGTTTTGAAGAGGAACTACGTCAAGCAACGCTGCTGCACTGACAAGAAGTCAAATTGCTGAAACATCGCTTGCAGCGGCGTTTTCCCTTGAACAATTTTTGATCACTTCAAGCCTCTTCGTTCCACTGAACTTCTCTCGTTTGTTACGAAATAATTCGATAAGAAAACTGTGTGTGCCGTCATAACAAGTGGGACTGAATCAAATACGAGGTTTGATCAACGTGAATGTTGATAATTTTAGTGTATATATTATTACATAATTTTTACATAAACTATGTATTCAGTTTTTGCTAAATATGTCCATGTATCGTTTTTAAATAAAAGTTGCTTTTATATATTGATACTTTTACTTTGCGTCTATGTCTGTGTTTTCTACACAAAACATGCAATAAAAAGTGTTTTATATGTGTCAATAGAGTTTAGTCTCCCTGAAAAACTGGTCCACTTTAGTTTCATTGCTTCAGAACACGCGTTCAAATTAAAAAAAATAAACAAAAATTTTCGAAAAGTCACATCGTCCAAGCAACCAGCAGACCTCTAAAGAGGGTACTGCTGCATTCAGCTTGCATGTAAAGTCGAAAAGAAGGGTTGAAGCTTGTTAGGAGGGCTTGATTGACGCCAAACAGCGTGGTAAATGAGGACCCACAAAATTAAACAAAAACACGCATTTCTCGCACTGTTTCGATTATATGAAAAAGGAACGCTTCACGGCAACTCTCCTCCTTCCAATTTCGCATCTTTTCCTCTGTTTGGTGACCTCATCTGTGACGTGAGGAAAGAAATGTTCTGTTCCTTATCTATTTCTAGTTGAATTCTAGGCAGCCGCCAGTGGCAAAAGCGGCGCGGCCAACGCGTGTCAATGCGGGAGGGCGCACTATGGGAGGTATGGAGAGCATTCGCCCTAAGTTAGATTCACTGCCTTTCCCATTTCTTTCGTTGCTCCTATTTGAACTAGTTTTGATTGTGCACTTTATGATTCTCTAGGGCAGGTTTGTATTTGTTTTTAAAGTTTTCTTGAAGGAGGAGAAGTTCATCAGCTGTGTTGTCTATGGTCTTTGCGTCGATAAATAAAGCACTGTTTATAGTGTGCCCGATCAGAAATAGGCTTCTGAAACATGCCTGCTCAAAGAAACACCAGAAATCACAAAACAATTGCAATATTAAATAGTTTGCCAGTACCTAATGTATTGTCTATGAGGGCAAAATACTTGTGGAAAAAAGTTCCGTCCATTAAAAAATTAGCAGAGATGTTAGGTACACTAAGAAGTGAGAAGCAATAGCGACTATGAGACAATTCGAGTGTAATAATTTATTTAGAAAGCTGTTATACTGAGCAGCATATTCCAACATGACACGAGAACCGAAGAAAAAAACAAAAAAAACTGAGCACCAGCATAATCACTTGCGCTGATCGTGGAGTTGTGGAGCCCTCATAAGCACTGCTTCTATTAATACCGTACTGACACTTATGCTGCACGTCATGTCACCATCAGCTCCTGTTTTTGTGTTTGAAAACGGCTGCACGAGGTTCACCTTCGACAAAAGAGGCATGGCAAATTCTTTAGAAATTCTTTAGAAAACCACAATCTGGAAACTCATACAACAACAGAGTAAAAGTACTGTTTTATTAATTTAATTGGTATGTCGGTTTTTATGTCCCAAAAGTGCCAAAAGCTCTCAAGAGGCACCTTAGTGGAAGTCTCCGGTATTCCGACTACCTGCTGTTACTTAACGCTCACTCCAGCGATTCTAGAACCATGTGAAGGTAATGGTGTTTTTATGTTCCTGAGACACTCCTGTTACGAGCCCAGTTATTGAAACGCTCTTGAATTTCTAAAATAACTTTAATATGCGAAAGGGTACAATACCAAAACCGAAATCAAAGCTGACACCCTGTGTGCGTTTGGCGTACTATTTCGTAATAACCTGTGGCCGTATACTGGTTCTGCCGGCGCGGAGTATATAAGTGGAAAAGCCAGACAAGCGAAGCGCCGGCCAAACACCCCAGAAGAAGGAAGAAAGCTTTTCCGTGCTATACCCGAGCCGAACACCACCGCCGTCACCTTGTGCCAGCATAATAAATGCTGTAGCGGTCAAAGCAGCGATGCCATCGCCTTCGTCGATTCCGTTTACATGCCAAACATGACGTGACAAAGATAGTGTTGCCAATAAATCTGGTAAGCGAGGTGAGCTTTTCAAAGCAATCTTTAAAACTTATTTGGAAACAATCAGCGCATCTCTAAAGCGTGTAATTTGGCATAAATGACGGAAATGTGCGAAGGAACTTGCTTGGCGAGTTTCATTGAGTATCATTGATCTCGAAAAAATGCAGGATTTGGCCTTTAACGCGCACCGAAATCCTAGCACACGGACGTACGACAAGTTCGCCTCCAAGCATACAGAAGAGTAAAACGGGGAAAGTAAGGTCTGAGACCTGTCGAATAGATCAGGCATTTGTCGGCTGGGAAGCTCGCAGCTTAGGCGAAACGATGCAGTGAGTTTTTGATTGGCAGTTTTCAGGTGGGTTTATTTTATGCTCAAGTACAGTAATGCACCAGGTTATCTACATGTTATTGAAGGGGGAAAGAAATTACCGATGGCTTGTTTATCTGGCACCATTTGATTGAAAATCAGCCAGTAGTGAATTAGATAGGAAGATATGTCAAACTCCATTTGTGTACTATCATCTTTCATTTTAATGAGTATAATATGTTGGCGACAAAAGTAATGTCAACGATAAGATATTTTTCTTGTCCCCTTGTGCACTTATCAGGCACCTAATTCTATGCGAACCTTGAAATAGTTGGTCAGTGCCCCTGTTAGCCAAAACGGTGAGTGGTGAGCACTCATCGTTATGGCTAGTGTGGAACAACCGCCATTGTCACATACTGGCGTCTACTAGGCTAGACTTTCAACCGCGATTAGCAGGTAGTCATTACCACTTCTATTCTTTGACAATACTCGCAAACAATCTAGGTGGTATATAAGTTTTCTGATTTCCTGGCTGACCTCCAGAGTGCAACCGTTAGAACGTTTTCAGGCATATCAACATTTGTCTTAGTATGATATAAAAAAAGGCTTTGGCCTTTGCCTAAAGCAAAACAAGTGGTGTACGAACCACTTTCGTTCGCTCTAAAGAAAAAGATTGAGCTACAAAGCTGTTCTTTTTTTTTCCCAGAACAAAAATCTTGATTAGGATTTCTTGCTCTTCCATCCTTGAAAATTGGGCACTGACCACTTTCCTATCAAGAAATATAAGCCACGCTGATAGCGCGCATGCCGTCTGTGACCTGAAAAAACCGGGCAACGCAACCTGGAAGATTATTATCAGGCCTGCTCAGTGCCGTCATGACGTCACCCGTATCGCCAGAGTTAGCGCACGTACGCGAAGTTCTCAATCCAATGCCGCCATCGTCTCCCAATAAAAAATGCGCAAGTTTAAGTGAAGTATTGCGTTTTAACCCTTTGGGCCCTGGCGGTATAAATTGAGACCACCGCACCACATTTACCCTTGTATCTCAGAAACGCAACCAATCCTGCTCATTCGTGGGGGCAGAGCTCTTCAATTATGTCCACTGCAATTAACATGAATATTTCGGCACGTTTGTTGAGAAGCGCGACCGAGGTCTTCAGTGAAGCCGAGACACGTAAGGTGAGGCGGGTAAGCGCCATTTCCGGGATGACGTACCGAAGCTGTTTTAGTGAGAATTTGCCTGAGAAGAAAGTAATTGGTTGTTATTTTGTGTGCACAATTCATTAGCAGGGAAAAGAAGCCATTTTTTTCATTTTCCGATCACTCAGCCCTGATGATCTATTTTGATGCCATGTTAATTATTGCAAAGTTCTTGCACCAGCGGCTCATTTTTTTTTTCGTTTGTGGCCTTCTGAGGTCCTAACTACAAAAAAAACACGCACAACAAGTTTAAGCGACTAAAATAAAAATTCGGCAGATCCCACGCACCTGGGAATCAACGTTATGCGAAGCATGCGGAAAGAAGGTGACCGTGTTGCATTATTTTCATTGAGCGAGACGTCATGCAATTACTAAGTAAAGGTACAAATGTTGCACGCACAGACATAAGTGGACGAGATGCAGATGTATACATAACCAGTTGTTTGCACTTGCGCAAAGATGCCAACTTGGACATGCGTATTAGAAACACCAGAAGCTGGTATAAAGCATTCATGCTCGCGAGGATGGTGGCCCTGAACACTGCTACATAAATCAACTTCAGCGCATATGGCACCTGACCACAATTGACGTTAACCTGACGTCACGGCTGTATCAAAGGAGTACATATGTAATGTTTATAAAATTGAGTAGGCAGCACTGCAACCACTATTGATGTTTCGCGAAGATTAGTGTATATTTGAAAAGTAGTTCCGAGACCTGGCGTAGCTCTGTGGTAAAATGCTTCATTGTCCACGCAGAATGCTTGGGTTCGGTTCGAGCTAGGACCCTGACAATTATTTTTTTGCATTCGTCGGGTCGACGCTACCGATGTCGGACATTTCTTGACGCTCGCGTGTTAAAATTGCGTATGTGTGTTCTCGTCGTTCCTTAGTAGATAATAAGTGTCAGTTATCTGTGGCACATACCCGCATACCAGCGGCACATACCCGCCTCTCGGTATGTGCCACTGTCTGGCGGGAAGTGTTTGACGACATACCTGACGGGATTGTGAGGTTATACATGTTTTGACCAGCGCATCATATTCGTCAAAGCATCTTACTCTCCCATGCTAATTTTGGTTCGCGTCACATTAAGGGGGTGACCACGACAGCGCCCAAACGTAAGCGGATAGATACGCTCAAAGTAGCCGAAGTTCGCTAAGAAATGCTTCGAATTTTAAATCCAGGGCTGACAGAGTTAAAGCATCTGGAGATTCAATTGCGATCTATTTCTTCTGCAAAAAAAAGCCAAATGGTGTGCGCTATCAAACGTGTGGTCAATCTATATGACCACAATTTGATGAACCAGCAATGTGACGAACTAAATAAAGAAAATTTCATTGATTATTTATTTGCACACACAGCACGCACCCACGCGCACACACACGCGCCCACACACACACACACACACACACACACACACACACACACACACACACACACACACACACACACACACACACACACACACACACACACACACACCATCTAGAGCATACAGAGAAACTGTTTCTGCAAATTTGCGAAGTTTCTGTAGTCTTTTTTTACAGCGAAAGCTTTCATAAGATCACAAGTTAGGTCTCGCGCAGCACCATAGTTGTCCGCCTCCGGTGTCCATTACCCCATCGCTTGGCATTAAAAAAAAAGCTTTGTACCAACGACACAATGGGGCTCAAATCCGCATTCGCTGGGGGCCAGCCCAATATTATACCACTGACCCATCCTGGGTCTTGGGACTTTTTGGCAAATTTGCTTTACGCAAACTTGATGTCGGGAAAGCAATCGCGGAAATATGACTTATAAAGCGTTTTAAAACAGCGAAAAAACAAGGCGGCGTCGCACAATGCGAATAACGTAACGACTGGGTCGTGCAATGCTCCAACCCATTGCAAAAGCTTGTTTTCGTTCAGCTAATAACTGTGCGCACATGGATTTCACATATAGTTTCCCATCGTCGTGAACAATTGTCACAAAATTCCTTGCATTAGTTTACTGGATACAACGCTTCTCAGAAGAATGACAAATAAAAATAGCATAGCGAATGACGGCCTACTACCGTAAAATTTTATTGTTAATGTCGTAGTGGGAATCAAGCAAGTGTGTTCGCAGCAGTTATCCAATTAGTGTTTAGAAAAGGCTTCGAAAGGCTGCTCTTCTAGCCTTCGCTGAATGGCACTGCGCCTTCCGCGCAGGCATGGCGTTTTTGAACTCTTTTGAACATCAGCGCGGATGTTATTCAGCACAATATAAGGGTGATGACCATTGCTGGAAAAACCAAAATCTTTCATTAAACAGAAATCTTTTGGGACTGACACAAGGAGCAGCGTTTCCTCTTTAGCTCTGACCCCTCTCGCAGTGGCACGTTTTCAATCATATGACATAAGGCTTGAGAAAATTGTTAGTACTGGATCTACATGAAACCGTGTAGTACCCGTGGGCGCTTCTACGGGTACTACTGGATCGGTATAACATTGTAGTGGTTCTTAAATATCTTAGTTTGGAGTAAGGCTCACACAGCTGAAACCCAATTATAAGGAAACGCTTTATCGTATGTTTCTACACGCACATGAATTTCTAGGAGACATAATTGACTAAGGTTCTGATGAGCCTGACACAAAATTATATAACTGCCATAAAGTGGTAGGAACACCTACAAGTAAATACTATGCACAAAACCGATGCACCAAGTGATACAACAGGATTCCTTTCATTTTTCTCAACCAAAAGAAAAAGGTAATGCAAGTCCGCCACGATGATCGCCAAAAGCAAAATGTTTACCTACCCTGAAGAAAGAACGCTTGTTATGAAAACGTACTGCCACGCGCGTTTATTATTTAAATGCCTAGGCTTACACAAACAAGTCAGAAGCACACATGACCCCTTTCCTTTAGAGGAAGAACGAAACATGGAGTAGATTGGGCCATTGGAACGACTGCAAAATATGTAGTAGGGACACACGTACCTTTGGGTCAAGACGAAGATGGATGTCGACGTCAGCATTACGAACGACACACTTGCATTTCGTTCTCCGGTTGCCTTTTAAAAACGAGTACACTCACAACTTTAGTCCCTTTACCGTGACGATTCTTCACGCAGTAGCACTTTATGCAGTAGCGCTCGGATTTGCAGCCGTACAGATTGCGAATGTTAAGGGCACAAAACGCATTATATATCCACGCGTCAGTTCACGAACACAGAAAAAGACGGTCTTCTCGAGTCGCCAAAAAGCACACCAGCAAGCCCCGAAAACGTTCATCGGACTGGGCAATCCATGTCTGCCGAATGATGAGAGCACGTCAGTGGAGAGAAACCACGGTGCAAGAATACTTTAGGTGAGCAAACGCGGCGAAGCAAGATCTTGGCGGAGAGAAACCGAAGATGGTCCCGTTTGCGGCATGGCGATAGATGGCCTGCCGGATTGAGCACCGTTGCGGGCTGCTGGCGAATTCCGCAAAGCACGCCCGGCACGTGAGCGATGGTTTCGAAATCTAAGGCTGGGTTATCGCGCCGTATCAACCACGCGGCACGCATAGAGTGGCGCCGCGAAAGAGGGGGTTACAAGGGAGGAAGTTGATGGTGCGGCGAGGGCGTTGTGGCGACGACGGGGCTTTCATACACCGAGAAAGGGGGGGGGGGGGACCAGTGGCCGAACATAAAGCGCCTTCATATTGAGAAAGTAGTGACACTCTCCCCTATATCCTCTCCAAAGAGTTCAACCCTCCTCTCCCAAGGGTCCAGGCCTAATCTATATCCTCTCTCGAACAGTCGCCGTGCGGGCGCCAGCCCTACAACCGGGCTCGTGCCACTTTCTTATCAAGGATGCTATGTCACGCTGATAACCCATGCGATGCTCGTCGTGGCCTGAGAGGCGAGAGGAGAGAGAGGACTATGGGCAGCGCGGCGGTTCGGTTAAAAGAGTGGCGGTACTTTCCTAATAATATTCAGGGACTTTACCAGGGCAGAGTTTGTAGCGCCATCTCTCGGGCTCTTGGCGAAGCAGAACATTATTGGGCAGCGGATAGTCCGGCAGTTCGCTCACCTAAAGTATTCTTGCACCATGATCAAAACATACCAGACAAAACGGAGTGACGTCACAGCTTACTACAGACACAGTGAGCAGGCCATAAATTAAGTAGGTGGAAATGGCCGGACGCGCGGTGAGAACTCCTAGAAAAGAACACTATAGAAATGACGATTCTCGTTCACTCTAAAAAACTGGAGTTCTTGGGGAATGTTGTTACTACACAACAATAATTCTGATGTATTTCGACTACTTTTCTTGCGCTATCACTACGGTTCTGGTGCTTCGTGGTCACGAACGTCGCGCGTGTGAACAGTGTGACATAGTATTCCCGACAATAATGTATGTAGTGCCAGGTTTTCAAGAAAAGAAATTTGAGCAAGGCTGGTAACGAATATTGTTGTGTGGCAAACTGCTTCCCGAATACTCCGTTATTTTCCTAAAGTGTTGTGGGACAAAATTACACCCTTTTAAAGACGATAGTTTTTCTTGGGGACCTCCGATGCAAAAATTTTTGTCTGTCTGCCTCTCTTTACGTTTGTCCACCCTTAACGGTACCCTAAACGGCACCAAAGTGACCAAACGATACTCCAAAAGGCCGACCCCATCCGCAGCGCCCACTAATAATGGTCAAGCTTCAGCGTTCGTACTTGTGTGATTGTCAATAAAAAGCAGTCATTGCGCATATCTGAGGCACCATTACAATACGTCAATATTGTGTATGTGTATTTTTCTACTAGACAAGGCATACATAAGTAATTGTAAAGACCGTATTTGCCTGGCGTTACTTTTGAGTGTATCTTTTATAAAGGTCAACGGTGTGTCCTTGCTGTGTGTGGCCGCCAAAGCTGCTGACTTATGCCGTGGTTTCCGATTTCAGTATGGCCAGCACACCGGTTGGTGCTCACGCCGACTGAGGGCGCTTCAGTACAGTAGCGCAGGAGTGCAGTCATGTAGGTTTACTTGATATTTTTCTTGTGGGCTTCTCCTAAACTAAAAAAAAAGAAAAGGACCATACAACATAATGAAAAGATCTTGCCTCTACATTGAATACTAAAAGTTTTTGCTGACTATTTTAGTTTTAAAAATTAATAGGCGCGTCACAAAAAACACCACTACAAAACCCAAATACTCTTGATTTTTTCCATCAGCGCTCAGACACTTTTACACATTTGGTTCTAGTTGCTTGACTCACAATATATATGAATATTACATATCGCTTAAGCTTATTTAGTAAAGTTTTGCTTGTTTTAAACTAAAGAGTGAATACTTGATGACTTCTGTTATTTGTTTGTGATACCTTTCTATTTTATAGTTTTCGAACTTATTAAAAAATCAGTAGTCATTGCTAACTTTAATAGAAAACGCATGCAGTTCAATTATTCTGCATACTATTGGATGTTGTTTTACATTTACCTTGCAATGCATATAGCTGTGCACGGGGTCATGACGCTGGCGAAGGCCGAGATAGCGTGTCCAAAATGAAACTCCTTGTTCAGCCTGACTTGCTACCAGGAAATTCTAAACTGAAACGGCTAACGGGAAGTCAGCTTTTGATAAAACTGATCACCGCTGAATCGCATCATCTTTTATATACTGGGCATCACACTTTTCGGACTCGCATTGGTTCCGGAATAAGCGTAACTGTTCTCGTCCTGGGCAAAATTTTAACAAAACCATCTACTACAATCATGAAGTTTCACGTACACAGAAACGTGATTAGCACCGAGCATTGTTGACCGTATTTGCTGGTTTGAACCGAGCACAATAAACTAACACCGTGACATTATGTCAATGCCAAGCTTAGTGTACCCGCTGAACGTTTATGATAGCCGTGTCCTTCATAATGAAGCCTCCCGAACCCTGATGGGCGGTGCCCCCACTGTGGGGAGACCTGTGGCATCTTCCACATGGTGTGTGTGAAAGATCTCCATTTGTCCCCTTCTTTTAAAACTTTCTGAGAGGCATGGGAGGCTGCCTTCCTCAACTGTTCCTAGCTGGAGACTCAACGAACTCCAGTGAAACGGGCGCAAGTCGGGACCTCGTCATGCGGTGTCCCAGGCTTCGGACTGCGACCATGTAGCGGCTGGTCATGATTTGGCCCCCAAACTCAATTTTCTTAACAATAAATATTTTCATCTCTATCTCCTTCTCATAACAAAGCCTTGCAGCATACAGCGCTCCCAAAATGAAAAACGTAGACTGACCACGCAGAAAGCAATAAGCTTGGTCGTGCACTCTATGCGATACAACAGTTACCGATAACCTATAACAAAAAGTAGCTGAAAGGTCGATGACTGTATTGCTACAGCACATTGCATTAAGGCCTCGAGAGAGAGAACAAAACATTTATTCGGTGCTATGAGCCAGAACAAACGTGAGTGCGAACGTCGGTCCAGGAACGCATAACGCTGAGGCGAGGGTAGCACCACCTACAAGTGCTGTGAGTGTACTGCTTTTCCTGTCTCCTAACATTTCGGCGAGAAAGCGCAATCATTCGATGCGCTCACGTTCAGAACGTCGCGGCAGCTGGCGCCACTGTTCAACCACCTCCCATAAACGTTTATTTCTCTCTCTCTCACCCAGTTTCCAGCCGTTTAACATCGCGCACGGTGAGCGCCTCGGTTACGCCATTCGCAATTGTTACAAACAAAGTTTTTTTCCTCCGGAATAAGGAAACGTGTTGGACACTGTACTAAAGGAGTGGTTCTAAGTCAGGGATGTTTGTGATGCCTAGATAGTGAACCAGCGAAAGTGACGAGGAACCCATTGCGGAGAGAAACAAAGACAAGGGGATGGGGCTCACAATCTAACACATCATGAGACTTGAACCAGATTCTTTTTTATTTTGCCCTGGCAAAGAATGGTTGAGCCAAAGTGCCACACCAAGACGACGTCAACAATTGTTCAGTAAGTTGTGTAGTCTCACTCCACGAGCTCCTAGCTCTCTTTGCTCTTGAAATATGCAAGCCAAGAAAAAAGTAAGCTGGCAGGCATGTGTCGTAAAAAACTGCAATGATAAGTTTATGGCTGTTTCATGG
This sequence comes from Rhipicephalus annulatus, assembly GCA_013436015.1. Taxonomy (NCBI): domain Eukaryota; kingdom Metazoa; phylum Arthropoda; class Arachnida; order Ixodida; family Ixodidae; genus Rhipicephalus; species Rhipicephalus annulatus. The sequence goes on along the minus strand of WOVY01011379.1, from coordinate 166,433 downwards.
AGAAGGGAAACGTACGCAAGCCCAGCTGCTATAAGCATGTGTTGTGCGCTGAAGTTGAGCAAGAAGCGAAGGGTGGCTGCTGTCACGGTATATTGGTGTGCCTCCGAAAAATGTGCTCCCGCTTATTTTTTTTTTACCAAACATTAGTATCGCCAAACGCCAACAATGCTTCACTGACCCTCTTGAGTCAGCCTTACCGCCTTTGACAACGGCAGCTGTGAAGACTGAAAAAAAAATTCTGGTGATGGAATCACGCACGTCTGTGTCTTGGTGTTCATCGCTTAGGCTTTGTATTTTTCTGTCCAACCTGGCATCGGAATGGTTACAGGGATCAATACCCAGCATTTGTACACAATTGTGGCAATAGAACGCGTTCATTTACAGCATGGAAAATGATTTCGAGAGGTACAACTCAGAGTAAAAAACAGCTAGCTAAGCGCGCCGCTCGCGAGCTAATGCCACGTTGTCCTCGTGCTCTTTATCGCCTACCGATAGGATGTTTCCATAGACATTTGCATAATATGTTTTTCAAGAGAATGACAAAGTTGCAGTAAGCCTTAGTGATATCTTCATAGCACGTGCCTTAGAACATTTTTATCCTTCTCGACATTTCTTTTTCATCACGATGTTTCGCTGGAGCCTATTTGTCTAAATATATGCAATAATGTGTACGGGAGATGGCTATAGCATTACCTCAGTTGGTAGTTATTAGAAGGCCACAGGTTTGACCCTGCTCTGGGCAAGGAATATTTTTATCCACTTTCCATTCATAACATTTACATTGTATTTACTACTAAAATCGCCCCCTATACATTCCTTGACAGTGGTGTCTCTTAGTTGCAATATTTACTGTGTCTAACAAAGGAAAACGAGCCCTTTAAATACCCACCTATGACTGAACGTGTAGTATATAAGAAAAGCCATTCATGCGCTGGCTATAGGCTTTGAAAGTCATAGCTTGAGAGCCTACTGACTCGTATATTGCACAAAGACGTGACCCGACCTCATGCTCGGCGCTTCAATGGGGTCTCTGAATGCAAACGTATACATATATAGGCTTTACCTACCCACAACCGACAAGGCATTGTAGCGTCATGCCGAGAAATCTTTTTAAGGGGGGGGGGGAGATTGTACGCTTGCCGATGGTTGTGCGACGGGGGAAATAGAATAGGGGATAAAAAATGAGAGAAGTAGAGACTCCAAAGAGTGTGCTGCACCCGAGAGTCAATATTGACTCAGAAATATGTCACTGATGTATGCAGCATGGTCAGTTGCTGAGCGTAATGTATGTATTTTAGCTTAGTGGCGGACGAAAAGAAGCACATCGGCTTTCCCCATACGTGCCTATTTTATCCTTCAATATATTACGCTAAAGGTGGACCTGCTCTTTCTATCTGCCACGTGCCAGTGCTGTAAACTACTGTTATAAAGGACAATCCACGCACTCTCGTATTCCCTTGACAAAGAACCACGCTGTACAAAACACGTGGGTGATAGAGCACAGAAAAGCAGAATAAAACAGCGTTAAAATGCCTGACAAAAAATTTTGTGGTATCAGTTTTCTGACGCGCAACGGAAAGACTGCCGTTCAGAGTGTATCATCACTGAATGGCAACGTGCGAAACGCCGGGAAACATTCTTATTACATCACCTTCAGCAGATTGGCTCGATATGCGGTGACAGTGAAGTCGTATACAAGTAACGCTCGCCGCACAGATCTCAAAGAGTGTGTGAGAGCATGCTTGTTTGTGCACATGCACCCCTGTGCGACAAGTTCCCCTCGTTGTAGCGAACTCAGCGCCGCTTTTTAGGGTGTGACTCGTTCACCTCGCAAACAGCCCCGCCGCAGTGGTTTAGTGGCTAGGGTACTCAACTACTGACCCCCAGGTCGCAAGACAGAGTTCTGGCTGTGGCGGCGACAATGCTGTAGGCCCGTGTGCTCAGATTTGGGTGCATGGTAAAAAAAACCCAGGTAGTCGACATTTCAGGAGCCCTAAAGTACGGCATCTCTCATAGTCAAATGGTATGATTTTGAGACATTAAACCCCACACAACACTGAGTGCTTCACAAACAGCACAGAATTGAACAAGGACCAAAATTCGGCAGATCCCATGTACCTTGGGAATCCATGTTATGCGAAGAGCGCGTGGAAGGGGACTGTTGTTCTCTTATTTACCAAAACGTCACGAAGTGGTGCAAAAGCACTGACTAGAACGTCACGCACAGCAATACCTTGAATCGATGCATATGTTTTATATAAGCACTTGTTTGCAGTTGCGAAGCACTTCCAACAACAAAATGGTTATAAGCAACACCAGGCGCGTTAAGCTGTTATAAACCGCTGGTGTTCGCGAGTAAGGTATAGCGTTGGACGCTGCTACGTAAATCAACTTCAGCAGATGACACATAACTACAACTGACGTTAGCCCAACCAGACGGCTGAATCAAAGCAGTTCATATATGAAGTATATAAAATTTTATATCGAGCGCTTTACGCAGAATTGACGTTTTATGAACATTTGGGATCTATTTGAAACGTACTTCCCAGAGTTGGCATGGCTCTGTGCTGGAATAATTCATTTCCACACAAAATGCTGTGTTGAATTTCTGCTAGGACCCTGGCTATTGTTCTTTGAATTGATCGGCTCAACGCTGCCGATGACAACTGTTTGTGAACACTTACGCGTTAGAATTTCCCATATGTGCTCGCCGTTTCTGTGGCACATACCCGCCCACGGATGTGTACCACTGCCTGGAAGATTTTTTAAGACGTACGCGACGGGATTGTGACATTGCTGATGCCATGAACAGCGAGTCATATTTGTCAGGTCATCTTACCTTACCATTAAAATTTTCGTTTACCCAAAAATAAGGGGGTCATGACAAGAGCACCCACGCGTAGGCGGCTAGATATAAATAGACAGATAGATAGATAGATAGACAGACCGATAGATAGATAGATAGATAGACAGACAGATAGATAGATAGATAGATAGATAGATAGATAAATAGATAGATAGATAGATAGATAGATAGATAGATGGATAGATAGATAGATAGATAGATAGATAGATAGATAGATACTTGAAGTTGTTTAGGTACACAAAGATATGCTCCGCATTTACTAATCATGCCATACACACTCAAAGTATGAGCCCTAATTACGGTTCACACGAAACCATCAGACTGCGTATAGCAATTTCAATGATTTTATTATTTATATTCGAGGCTCTCTCCTGCTAGGTTGCGTGACATGCCGGTTTTTCGTGTCATTCACATGATATTCTGATTGATATGTGGGGTTTAACGTCCGAAAACTACTATAGGATTATCAGACACGCCGCAGTGGAGGGCAACGAAAATTTCCACCACCTGGAGATTTCAGTACTTAGCCTCCATTCAAAATGCAGCCGCCGTAGACGGGAATTAATCCCGTGACTTGTGGGTCTAAACGCCATCCTGAAATTTAATCCTGCTCTAAAAAAGTTTATTTATTAAGTTACAATAAATTACGATGTTTTGACATACACCAGGAAACTATCACGTATTCTTACCAGTTGTCGTTCCCTTTGACATAAGAAGTATACCTCTAAAGCCTTTTCTCGGCAAACACGAAACTGAACAATCATTCCCTCAGAGCATGTGAAGGGGAGTAAGAAATAGTCTTCGCCTTTACATCGAACGAGATCTTCGCAAACTCGTGTCAAACGGTTTCCTTGCGCCGTTAAATAGCCCTCAAACTACCCCTGAAATTACGAGGAACAAGCGTTAGCGAACGAGAAACAAGCGCGTTATTCTACCCTCGCGTTTCCCGAGTTGGCCGTACAGTTTGTCACGCCAGCTATTCGTTCACGTGACATCAGGGTGGAATAGCGTCTCCATTGGTCGATTCACGAGAAATATTTGTTGTTGATGGTCAACTACCCCACTTGCCTGAAGCTGCATGTCTGGGCTTCCTTGTCTCGCATGTCCATCGTATATGTGATGAACTGACTTCACTTCGTTTCATACATTTGCGACTGCACAGACGGAGATAGCAGCGTGTAGTCATAAAGCGCGAAATGCTGCTTCGCACAACTCTTAATGCTGACATTCCAAGTGTTTTGGAAAGAAATATGCGACTACGAAGAGATGGGGCTTGTCGGAAAAATAATGACTGTCAAAACTTTGAAGTCGGTCTCGTTCAGGGACCCTTTAAGTGAAGCATGCACCTTTTTTGTGAATGAATTGCGCATTCGCTTGCTTTCGTGCTTTTGTGTTTTCCCCCACGCCTACGTTTTGCCAGCTGGCGGTCGCACTTACCGTAAGTTAAGAACATTTCGCTTGAGGCACGTTTCATTTTTCTCAGACAATGTGAGCAAATCATCCACACCCAGCCTAAATGAGAAAAAGAAAACTTTTCAGGACAGACATCGGCAATGATTGTGATTCCAGCACTTCGCTCGCAGATGATTGTCAGCAGGGGGGACATTACGCAAGCATCAACGGGCCTGTGTTCTCTTTCTCGTGTCTGGACAGGAATACACAACGAGTGCTCCAACACGCAATAATGCAATTGGATCAGCACAGTTCTTAAAGAAAAAAAAGAACATTTGGGGCCTATTGCTTTTTTTCTTAATTTGCGCTTCAGCCGTCTTCCCTTCGGTTCATATAGAAGTATTTTCGACGCGAATGAGTACATAATAGCCATCAATATATTTGAGACTATGTTTGCCGTGACATGATGTTGTTATCTCAAGAAATCGCTCATAACGTTTGATATTCTGAAAAAAAAGATATGTAATATGCGTTCGTGAGTAATGTCCTTGCAGATCCTATGCTATTAGTACAGCCCTGCCTGATCAAAGGCCCACATAGCCTTACGCATGCATCAAACAATTCTTTACAGAAAGTTTTTATAGCAGGCGCCGTTCTGAAGAATCGTAAAATCAAAGCAATTACCTTTCTAGATATCTTGAAAAAGCTGAAAGCATTATTCGTGGACCCAGTAGTTTTCCGGTATACTGCAGGTCTCCTTTTACTACCACCGCTTGAAAACAGTAGTGAATGCTCAGCTCTCACAAACACGAAAATTTAATGATGATAAACTGAGGAACGATTCTCGATTCCCGCTGTGCCAGTTCTGCCGAGTTTAAAGCCTCAATGACGGAGGCAGCGCACTCGCGTCTAGCAAGCAACCGTAATGTTTCGATGCTCAGCTTGGCCTCTAACTGTTCGAGTGAACCAACCGTGCACGCCGACCGTGGCGAAACGAGCGGCTGTAGCTCTAATCACGGAATTCACAGTGCGGGAGCATTTTGGGCTGTACGGTGCACGGCAAAGGAAGCGCTGTCATCTATGATGAACGATAGTTCAGAACTCCGCGCACGCGGCTCTTACTCTCGAAGCATGGCGGGCGGCGCAGCAATGCGGTGACGCGTAGAATTACTGTATATGGTACGTTTACGTAGCAGAGTTGCGCCAATTTTTTCCGGGTGCCACTCGCTCCACCTCCAGCTGTCCAAGCACCACTATTTGCCGAGTGCCATCACGTGGTCAAAAGAAGCTCCTCTGCACTGCGGAGAAGCCGACATTTTTTGCAGGCATTGCTAGCACACTTCATGATCTCGCCGTCCAAGCTGGGGCAGATCTAGCGACTCAATTTAGGGGAGGCGGCCGCCTCAGCTAACCCCGTCGAGCGAGGGGGGGGGGAGGGGTTCTGACTTTCTTGCGTTTAGCAGAATAAAAACCTCGCCGTAGCATCATCATCATCAGCCTGGCTACGCCTACGGCAGAACAAAGGCCTCTCTCATGTTCAGTCAGTTACAACTTGGTTCTGTGCTTGCCGCTACCACTTTACACCCGCCAGCTTCATAACCGCATCTGACCATCTAACTTTCTCTCCCCCTCACCCGCTTCCTGGTTTTTGGAATCCAGTGTGTAATCCTTATGACCAGTGGTTATCTTGTCTTGCCGTCATAGCATAAATACTGTTCATTTTTTCTGTCCCACTCATGAGTACTAATTGGTAATAGGAGGTGGATGACAAGCACTTAGGCAAGCAAAAGAGTGCTGGTACCGGTTTCGGGGTGGAGGGCGATCGCCCCTACTGCCCCCCCCCGGATCCACCATTCCGTCCATGTGTAATGCCATCGGGCAATAACACTGTTATTATTCTCGCTGCTGCTGCTGCTTCGATTCAACTTATCGAGGTATGTGTGATCTAAGGTGTATTATCTGGTGAAATGTAGAAGAAGTTGTCAGTTTTGGGTTCTAATGTCTCGAAGCGGGTAGTGAAAGACTTCTTAATAGATGGTTATGAATAATCTTATGCACTGTAACGTGCACTTCAATCGCAGAAATGTGATACCACACGCCGGCAGCCCTTTTCCTATATGACGGAGTGTTGTGCGATGAACTATCATTGACCTAGTGAAAATAGTAAGACAGTGCCGCGAGTGAAATCTTCCACACGCCACAGACTGGTTCAGCACTGAAAGGCGATTCTTAAGAGTCCTCAATTTTTCGTTAAACATTGATAGAGCACCAGAAGTACTTTCATGTGCAATCGTTCGGTAGTCTCGATTTTCGCAGCAGGTGCCTCCACAGAAATAAAATATATAATGTCTTCAATATGCATGAAACAATATTACAGTAGTGCAGAAGATTCACAATTTATTGCGGGCACAATAACGTTATAGGCAAAATAAATGTGAAATACATGTAAGCTTAGTGAGCGGTATGTGCCGGAAACATGTCGCATACCACCACAGGTCACTGAACTCACACTTGAGTCGACTCACTCGTACTCGCTTGGACTGAGATAGACCTGTAAGTAGGAGTCTGAGCGAATCGTGGTGAGCAATATTACATAAGCGCGAAATATTATTCATGAGGAAGTCTTAGCTCCACAGTTTTTGCCGACCTACGCTTGCAACACGTCTAAGTTCGCTCATGGCACATGAACTGCGACCAGAAAGTTTAACTCGAACCTTCGGAATAAAAAAGTGGGGCAGCTAGAGTGATAGCGTCAGCGTAAAATCGCAGCTTGTCAACATGAGCCGACCAAAATTGTTTCACTGACATTACAAACAAGGATAACCCAAAAAGATTTAAATGTGCATCCAATTGCTAGACTTTCGCCCCGCCGTGGTGGTCTAGAGGCTAAAGTACTCGGCTGCTGACCGCTGGTTGCGGGATTGAATCTCGGCTTCGGCGGCTGAATTTTCGATGGAGGCTAAATGTTGTTGGCCTGTGTGCTCAGATTTAGGTGCACGTTAAAGAACCCCAGGTGGTCGAAATTTCCCGAGTCCTCCACTACGGCGTCTCATATTCATATGGTGGTTTTGGGAAGTTAAACCCGACATATCAATCAATTGCTCTACTTAATTACTTCGAATGTGTTCGTGATTCATGCTTTAAGCCCGAGCAATGCTGGAAGCGCCAGCGTGCTTGAATAGCGCATTCACATCTTTCAGACTTTCGAGCTGCTATCGCGTATACATGCACGCCAAATTTGCAAGTTGGTCGTTATCGAGCCTGCTTGGGCTAAAAATTGTCCACTACAATTTACTCCCTTCCACAGTTATCTCAAGAGAGTCAAAAGCGATGGAAGATAATGCGATAGTTTAGCTCGATGATAAATTGAAGTGCGAAGGTCGAAAGTTGTTTGAGTTATAATATTTGTGTTTATGTTTGTCACTAGCAGCTTTTGGCACATTGCATACTGGGAACATCAGCGTAAAGTCATGCCTCAACAACATTAGACAGCCATTCTGGTTTTAGTAATATCACAAGAAATAGCAAGAAGAATAAAAAAAAATATATACGAACAACGTACGCGAGCGTAGCTTCTACTTTGACGGAAAGGGGCTTTCACGCTTAGCGACAGAGCCCAACAAGGCGTGCCTTGGCCCAACTCTGCTAACTAAATGTAGTATACAGAGGAGCTTCAGTAACGCGTGAATGCAGTCACATATCTTTGTTTCGTATTTCGAGGGCTTTTCTTCGGTGACCTTTGAGAATCACCACGTGGCATGTACAGGTTATCGAAATAAAAATTTGATTACCCGTTCTCGGAGGCCCTTTGCAACTTAACGAAGTGCTTTTGGACCTAAGAGAAATATTGAAGAACTTGCCTAATACACTCTTGCTATTTAACAAGTTAAGCGCTACACAAAAGTTGCTCTATCGCCCCCCTCCGCGATGAAAAACCTTATGTCGCCTTATGTCGTTGTTTGTATTGGTTTGCGGGTAACAAGTTTTCAAGTTAAATTGATGGTCTTTTTTAGGTGAAATACCATGCGCAAAATTGGCAGAGTCGAACTGCTGGCAAGTTGATTGGTATGTGAGGTTTAACGTCCCAAAACCCTTTTATGATCAGTAGAGACGCTGTAGTGGAAAGCTGCGGAAACTTTCACCACCTAGGGTTCCATAACGTGCGTGCCAAAATCTGAGCACACGGGCCTACAGCATTCTCGCTTCGATCGAAAATGCAGCCGCCGCAGCCGGGATTTGATTTTGCAACCTGAGAGTCAGCTGGCAGCTGAGTACCTTAGTCAATAGACCACCACGGTGGGACTACAACTGCTCCAGGTCTAGAAGAACTCTGGGAAAAATATAATAAAAAAGTGAAAAATGCCAAAGCGAGCATTAAAACGGAAACGAGAAACAACTCAGCGACGTTGGGAAGGACATAGGAATGAATAATAAAATTGCTTCCTTCTGTGACAAATTGCATGATAAAAAAAGAAAGTTAGTGAACATGAAGAAGTATTCTCTTTCTTATTCATGTTCATTTTTTTGCGCAACATTGCCTAAAAGCAATGTTGCGCTCAAAAGAAACAAGTAGTGCTCTAGAAAATCACTGCGAACGTATGTAAACATGTATGAAGATCAGGAGCAGAGAATGACAAGAATGGAGCAATATTCCCGCTGAGAAGGCAATTAGAAGGAAGGAATCGTGCGAGCAGATCAGGATTATTTAGAAAAGAGTGTTCGTCAGTTCGGCACTCTTTACTAATGAAATTTATGTGTGCAAGAGGATTAGGAGCCGTAACAAGTTTGAGCCACCGGGCACATTTTGTGAATAAAAGGTCGTCCCAAAGTTTTCAAGAAAGCCAAAAATTGTGTGCCTCTCAAGGTCATCGTTTTGTCATGCCTTTTCATCCTTTAAATGGCTTCATGTGTAAGTCTGTCCAGCACTGAAAAAACAGCGGGGCATGACCAGTAAGAAAAAAAAGGAGCCTCGAAAGTGCAAGTTTCTACTGACAAGAAATGGTGAAAGATTCGCAAGGAATTACAAGTATTCAAATGTGATCAAATTACGAAGTCTACGTCATATCAATAAAACTTTGCGGTCTCGCATTATTTCCAGTCATGTACTCTTTTTCTCTTCTTTTACCAATGGCAATACGGCCTGAAGGTGCATGCATCATTTTTAGTATTCACAATTCCAAAGACTTGACATGCTTTCCTTAAAACACACTTTAAGCTCTAAATGTTGTTTGAAGACACGTAGTATGTGATATAACACGAGACGGAAGCGGACCAATAATCCTTCCAATACCACCTCCTGTAATCAAGCCTGCCAGAACGACACCTTAGCTGTCAATAGAAGAAAGTAAACTTGAGGGCTAGTTTTCATTCTTGAACACAATAATAAGCAAACGTAACGTACAATAGCATCAAAAGTATTGTACATGATATTATAAGTAATTGTAAGGCAAATGTGAAGAAAGAAAAGGGATCTAAAGAATAAGTACCACTGGGAGGATCCGAAACTGTGACGTCTTTTCTGGGACAACACGCCCATTCGATTCGATGGACTTTTCGGTAGAGATTTTTCCAAAAAAGCAACATAGGGACACCGAAATATTAGGAGTCATTTCCTCGCACATTATTGATTACGTTGCCTAAATTTTTATTCCTTAGGTCTCGAAATTGTTGCATTATATATTAACGAGATAGCGTAAAGAGCTCGTTTCGCAGAAACTTCGGCGTCGGTATCGGCGTCGGCGTCGTTGGTTATGAGCGGAAAGTCGTCATCTTTGCGTGACCGAAAAATTGAGAAAGTTGCAAGTAAAATATTAATAAAAATTATTTGTTGCAGCGAGAATTAAAGTCCGGTCGTCTGCGTGGCAAGCAGGTGCATTACCACACAGCCGCGGCTCTGCTCGTGAATACAGTTAAAATAACTTTTTCTGCTTGAAAATAGAGTGAAAGTAACTTTCATGCCTCACGAAGACATGTGTCCTGTATACATTCTTCACAATACAACACAATACATTATGAAATATTGCCGTAATAATGTGTGGTACAAGCGTACATTGCCATGGGGCGTCAGATTATGAGGTAATTATAAGCTTGGACCCTAATAACTTAGTAATACATTATTCTTAGAGCATTCGAAAAAACGAAATCAAAATAGGCAATTACGTAAGCTTCTTTGAGGTGTCTGGCAGACTGAATAGTCAAACATATTTTTAAAGATTACAGATGTATGGCGTTTGAAGTTCAGCGTTGAATCTCGTAGCATCGTACCGCCAAGATTGGAAGCGACGTACGTAAATAAAAGGCTAATTAGTCTCGCATAGGTCCACAGTTAGAGAAGCTTCATGGGGAAACATTTTAGGTACATTACTATATTTAATGCTGTTACGAGGTTGACTACGTATATACGTGATACGAGATATATTTACGGGAAAACACACATAAGAGTCAATTAACATGGCTGGCCGACACACTCACGCTTGTCAACCTTTCCCGCTCTTTGCCTTTCTCAACTTGACTTCCGTAACAATATATACTTGAACGTTAAGCAAGTTTTCAAATTAAAATTGTCTTATATTGATGATATGACAATCCTATTCTTTTCACCTAATTTTCAAGAAATCTACCAAATATGAGATAAATGACGTTCTCAAATGTCTCACAACACGGTGCTGTTTGAATTCATTAAAATGTAAAAAAAAACGCAATTGTCTTTTTAACACACACAAAAAAAAGGATTCTTCAACAGATGACCTATTTAGGGGAGATGCCACCATAGATATTATGGACAACGTTAAAAGCCATGAAGTGCACTTACATAATTTTCTTGTTTGGGGCACCACAAGACAAACAAACATAAGTAGATTATATGCCTATGAAGAGAAAAAAAAAGCTATCTTCCACGTATGTAGAGAACACTACAAAGCACACGCGCACTATTATTTAGAATTATTTTTGCAGTTTGTCCTCACAGCTTTTTAGCATACAACTTAGCCCTTAGATACAAACAATGTCCTAACTTTTCTGATTTAACAATTCATACCTTAGCCTGCCTGAGAAAAAAATCTCACTCTTAACCTTTCTGAAATAGAGAGAACTGGATCATTTCATACACCCGTTCAAGTATGACTGAACAGAAGGCGCTCAAACCTTCTAAAAATTTGATAAAAACAAAAATTGTTATCAAATCTACTAGTAATGAACGATCAAGAGACTTTTTGTATGTCTACAATAGTTTACACCAGTGAACATTGCACGATTATGTGTGTGCCTCAAATGATCTTACTTCCTTCGTTCACAAAACGTAAATAGGCCTAAGCTTTTTCAGTGTTTGTATTTCACTTCAGAAGTATAGCATGTGGATTTGTATCTTTTATGTGTCTATGAGACACGTTTATTTTACATAAAACAAAAAAGACGAAATTTTCAAACTTGCGTACTGCGTTATTACAAACGCATCTATTTTTGTTGTTGTAGCCTTTTCTCTTTCCTGATTTTCTTGCACTGAATACATTGTCACTCGGTGTGCATTATAAAAGTGAAGAGTGTTTCACTTTTTATTAGGGCCTCCTCTATTTCTTTTTCGTGTATATCAAGAAAAATCGAACAATATATATTCGACTGAATTGACTACGGGAAGATATTTTTGGCAACGGAACTATCACGCCAAGCACAAGATATACCATGATGAAAAGTTAACCCGCTCATAATATTACTACAGCCCGGCTCCCTAACGTGGACCACACATAAAAAGGTTATAGGGTTTTTCAATCTTTCATAGTTATAAAACAATGAGAAAATCAGGTGAACATTTTTTGTTACGGTGACCATTATTAATGCCCCTTGCGCACCAGTATAAGCCACGCATCTTCTGTCGGTCTCCAGGCATCTAACTTACCATGTAGGAAGTGGGGTTATTAAAATAACAAATAAATGACGAAAATATTACACTATTTTGTACTCAGTTGAACGGGTACGAAATTCTCAATAACAATAGTGTCGTCTCTTTTCGAATACTATTTACCCCTCCCTTCACACATCTGTAGCTATAGCTTCACTACAAGTTATAATTACGATGTTTTCTTTTATGATTGGCGCAAACCTACTTACGGGGATTGGCTAAAATTGGGCGGATCATTAAAGTCTGTAAACTTTAAAGGGCAAATAGGGGTTCCAGATACAGTTACAAAGCTATAGTGAAGTATACATTTTGTATGGAGGCGAAAATACCGTAGACCCGTCTGCTCCAATTTGGGTTCATGTTAAAGAACCCTGGTGGTCAAAATTTCCGAAGCCCTCCAATACGGCATCTCTCATAATTATATGGGGCTTTTGGGACATTAAACAAAACACACATATAAATTAATCAATCAACGAAGTATTTGCTTTAATTAATGTCCACTTTAGGTTACACTGTGTGATGTAGCCTCCTCGTGACCAAAGGTCGTTTTACCAGGATGACAATCTTTGGAATTATAAGCGGTTGAAGCAGCCTATAAATCTATTTGGTTTGAACATTTTCACATGATCGCACATACACCTCTTTGAGTGCCCTAGTGTAGAGGTACCAAATGAGAACAGCATAGTTTTAGTCACTGTTAGGCAAAGTTGCCGCAATATAATTTCGACAGTTAGTTTTCTGTAGCAGAAAACGTCGGCAGTTCTGCAAGAAGTGGCCGATTGTTTCGGCCTCATTGCAAAGACAGAATAAATTAGAGTTTGCCAGGGCAGCTATGTGCAGATATAAATGAAGATTAGATATTTTACATTGCAGTCTCATCGTTAATATATACTACGGTGCGTTTCCTTTTAGAAGCGTCACGGTCCTCCACTTTTTTCTTGCACCGTTGAAGAAGTTTTTACATTATCTCTTCCAACTTTGAAACAACCGCACTCGTTCCTTTTATATCTGTCTACTCATGATAAATTAGTGTTCGACCTATCACGTGTTCCTCTAATTTTGGTCACCGTACGTTGTTATTCTTTACTGCCCTCGACCATTAAGCATCTGCACAGTAAAATATAGATTATGAAATGCGTAGAACCTAGCGATATGCTTGCTATTTCGGACGAACATACGAGTTATAGAGATGAAGTTTGAGAAAAGCATAAGCAACAACTGTCATAACGCTGGAAAACTGTCCCAGATTTTAGCGTGTCCTTAAAAAAGCAATTCGTTTAATATAAGTACATATTCAATCTGTAGTGACGCCCTGAAACTGTGTATTGCGTTGTTCTCTACGGCTCCTTCTTTACCTAACGCCACTCATGCTGGAAATTCGTGCTCTGTCTTATTGTTGCCATAAAACACTGTTGCTGAGTGCCGATCTCCGAGCATATTTGTAAACGCCTTTGCAAAAGCAAAACAGTTCACATGGCAAATGTGCCGCGAAAGCTTGCTTGGGGACCATGAAGTGGACCTTATACAATCGCGAATCTTTTTTTTTCTGTTTTGGGCCATTGTGCACAACCTTCAAGAAGTATCCAAGACTAAAGCATCGATAGCCACAAGAACACATTCTGTCAGTTTATCCACGAAAAATATAGCGCATAGATGGTTCTCTAAATTGTGTTCTCTAGTGTTCTCTAAACTGATGATTTAAAATAAGACACGTATTTCGGAAGTGCGAAATGTATATCCTGTGTACAATGTTTTTTTTTCCTCCGTACGTAATAATATACGCATGAACTAGGCTTCAGTGGCAGACATTGTCGACAAGCTGCTTTCTCTGCGTTAGAAACGCGACGTGGGTGAATAATCCCAAAAGTTTTGACTGCGTTGCATATGATGGACTAAACAGTGCAGTCACCTGAAGTCTCATTTAGAAGCCACGTACGTGCACTCTGTCTGTAGAGAACGCCTTCAACGACATATTATTTTGTGTGTGTCGGCAGTTTGTACTCTAAAATAGGTAGCTTGATAGTTTTGAATAAAAGTACTCTCGCTATTGATAGCTTATGATAGCTTATGAACAAACCGCCAACTACATTTATAACTTTATGCGTACCTACCCTTTTCAACCTAACTCTCATTGGTCTAGTCGAGCAGCTAACTAGCACTGTAGAACTTTCTGTCTATGCTGATGACATCTGCATTTGGACATCAGGTGTGACAAGGCCTCAGCTTCGCACCCGCCTTCAGAAGGCTGCTACAACGACGTCATGTTATCTTCGTAAACAAGGCCTCGAGGTGTCCTGCGGAAAATGTGCAGTGGTAGCGTTCATGCGGAAACCAATGTCTGCTTACAGTATATCGATTAATGAAGAATACATATCGTTCAGCAGAAGCCACAGGTTCTTGGGAGTCATAATTGATAGAAAGCTGTCGTGGACTTCACACGTGAACTATGTGAAGAAGCGGCTGATCGCAACATGCCACATGTTCAAATTGCTTGCACGAAAGAACTGGGGAGTGCCCATACCATCCATGCTACAACTGTACAGAGTGCTGTTTATCGGATTCTTACGGTACAGCTTACCTGCAATATCTAACACCGGCAAGACCTACTTGCGCGCAATTCGGAGCATTCAAGCCCAAGCACTTATATGCCTTGGATTACCCCGCAGTGCTTCAACGGCTGAAACCATTGCCATCGCTCAAGATCACTCGATAATTACGCATAATATTACCGAGACAATGCGCATGCACCTCAGGCATTATGCCAGGACCCTTTCTCACCACCTGGCGAGCCTAGCTGCTGAAAGGCCCCGCACGACATACGGCACTACTGTCTACAAGCATCCTTCATCGTTTGCTGAGACATACGCACCTGCATCAAAGCCACTGCTTCCTCCTTGGAGCAGAGCCGGCCGCGAGTTCACTTATTGATTCCAGGAATGAGGAGAAAATCGGACTTACCGACACATGCCCTCAAACAACTGAGTCTATTCCTACTGGAACAAAACTGCAGTAACCACGTGCACACTTACACGGATGGCTCTACGACGCCTCTAGTTCAGGTGGAGCAGTGGTTATAACATCACAAGGGGTAACTCGGTGTTTTAGGACTTCACATGTGACAACTTCAACGACGGCAGAACTAGAGGCTCTGCGCAATGCACTGGAACACATCAATTCAGAAGAAAGACCAGGTAAATGGGCTGTGTTTTCTGACTCAAAACCAGCGTTACAGTGCCTGATATCAGTTCTCCGACGCGGATGCTACGACCAGTTGACCTACCAAACCGTGAAACTTCACCACCTTTTAATACAAAAAGGTCATGACATCGTCTTTCAGTGGTTACCTGGGCATAGTGGTATAGGTGGCAATGATTCTGCAGATCATGCTGCTCTTACGTCACATAAAGAAGCAAACAGCGTTCCAATTCCGCTTTCAAGAGCGGATGCGGCGAGGCAGATTCGTCAACTGGCTCGCAGTCTCACATTGACTGAGTGGAACACACCAAGCATACGACGTACAAGACTGCACGAGCTCGACCTTTCACTACAACTCCGGCCTCCACCCGGCCTACATCGACGTGCAGCTTCGCTTCTCTATTGCCTTTGGCTGGGAGTCACTTTCACGAAAGCTTATACCTCATTAATTAGAATTACTGACATTGCGGTGTGCGATGTTTGCCGCACCGACGAAAATATCGAACACCTGCTGTGCCATTGACCTCGATTTGCCTCAGATAGACAAGTACTTGCCAACGCAATGTGGTGACTGGATGATCGGCCTCTTTCTGTGCAGGTGCTATTACAGCAACGTCCTCATGCCTCGACAGCCCACAAGGCCGTGAAAGCTCTGCTGTGTTTCCTGAGAAAGACAGGCTTGTGTGAACGCCTCTGACATGCGGTAGAGTTCTACACGCTGCAGTGAAATTACTGTCAGTCTCTCCCCCCCATTTGTTTTCTTTTCCCTCTCTTCTCTGTTTCTCGTCTTTCTTGTCCCCTTCGCTAATCCCCCACTGTAGGGTAGCCAACCGGATGTCTTTCTGGTTAACCTCCCTGCCTTCTCCCTTTTGTTGCTTCCACCTTATGCGTACCTCATATATATTGCTCTCCGCGGATGTTCTCCTGTAATAACTAAGAGCGCAAAAGGACACGGCACTGGAAACATACACGGCAGGGTGGACACCAACTAGAAAGAGAAGGGGAAAAAGAGCGCTGCAATTAGCAGTCTTCTACACGCGTGCGCGCCGCAAGATAGTGCGCCCATGTATGCCAAGGGTATTATTTTCAACTCTACGAATCTTTTTTCAGCACTGCGAATGCTGGCGGTCTAGCTGTGCCAAACTTAAACCATTACTGATGTTTAGTATTTTTCTTGGGTATAACCTGCCTATGCATATACACTACACACTCACAACTTTACCTCAAAAAAAGTATCAAAGACATGCATAACACCCCTCTATATGGCCCGCACATTTCCCTTTTAAGTGTTTTTTTTAATCTTTGAAGCCAGCTTTTTCTGAATAAATGGGAATCTTTGCATTTTATATGTTTCTAGTTAGCATTATACATTTTAATGTTCATTTATTCAGATGAGTGTAGGCTGTTTTCCTTCTCCAGTTATGCATTCAGTGTTTTTTAAGGGATAAATAATATCTTGTTACTCTACACATTTTCTTGTTTCCCCGAAGGGCCCCCCCCCCCCACCACGGCTTGAGGACACGCGCTGAGTACAAAAAGTTCCACGTGTACAGCTGAAAGGGCGTTCGCATTCTGCAACAGGAAACATTCGCTTTAGAAAACTAGGAACGCAACTACTTTTCATGTACAAGATACTTTATTCGTGATTACATCCTCTAAGGCTATTAAAGCAAAACCCTTCGATGCGTTATCATTTGCGAACACTGGCGTCGGTGTCTATGGACGTCGACGTCAACACGAATGCTGTAGAAATCATGAACTTTCAATAATGTCACATTATAGCTCCATCATGATGTCACAGATCGTCGAATATTATTACCTATGACATTGCATGACGGACATCTTACCATCACACAATCATTCACCGTCCTCGCTTAGTGAAGCCGCGGGGATCATGCACGCAATGCTAAACAACATTAGGTGCACACAGCTTTTGAAGGCGGCAATGGAGGATCAACGCAGCGACTGAGGGGCAAAACAAAACCATGGTTTTCCCCATAAAATCATTTTGAGGACAATAAAGGACACAAAGAGTGCCAGATAGATGTGACAATCGCCAATTGTCACATGCAACAGCACGCAAGACAATGAGAGCGTTGTTGAAAATAATGTGGGCAAGTGGTCTCATAGACAGACTGCAAGCAGTGTCGTCCATTGTACTGTTGTCTTTTTTTTAAATGCAAAGCATTTTTCATTGAACTTCGGCTACTTTGAGCGTATCTATCTATCTATCTATCTATCTATCTATCTATCTATCTATCTATCTATCTATGTATTGGTAAGCTAGAAGTTTAGTATCAGAATTGGCGAAATGTAGGTTACGTCTGACTAATCCGAGGGATGAATCCAACGAAACAAACGCCGGCGCGAGCGTGCGCCGGGTCACGTCGAAGTGTCTATGCACCTTTTGAGCTTCATGCAGTCTTGTTCTTACATGACACGCATCACATGATTATCATGTTTGCATCAGTCACATACCTTGATCACCAATTCGCGTGACGTAATAACAAAGTTGGCACATTTGATGCAAGCGAAATGGCCGCCAAGGCATCGTAAGTGAGGATGTAGTCATGTTGCTACCAGACACGCTGCCATGATTATCATGTTTGGACGTGCCATTTGGCTACGTCATCCAATCACGTCACGGACGACCGAATTTAGTACGTGTGAAGGTGACAAAACTACCACGAGCACATGATGAGGGTATTATGTTGTCAAGTTGTTACATGACACGCATCTCATGATTATGTTTGCAACAGTCACACACCTTCGGTCTCCATTCACATCCAAATTTGATGCATGCGAAGCTAGCGAAAGGGCGGCGAGTGCACCATAAGAGTGGCTTGTAGTCATGACTACGACTTACATGACATGCATGCCATGATTTCCACGTTGGGGTCTGTCACTTGCGTTCGCCATGCAGTCATGTCATATCATGCCAGTTTTTCAACATGTCTTGTGAATGAAACCACCGCAGGTGCCGCAAGACATAGAAATGTAAATAATGATACTCATCACATACATATCATAATAATCATGGTACGACTAGTCAACTACGCTCATCATAGAGGTACGTTATGCCATACCAAGTTTAGTATCGATAAAATTATCTAAATGGCCAGGAGAGATAAAAGTCCTAGGTGGCTTGACAGACAGACAGACAGACAGCCAGACAGACAGACAGCCAGACAGACAGACAGACAGACAGACAGACAGACAGACAGACAGACAGACAGAGAGACAGACAGACAGACAGATAGATAGATAGATAGATAGATAGATAGATAGATAGATAGATAGATAGATAGATAGATAGATAGATAGATAGATAGATAGATAGATAGATGGATAGATAGATAGATAGATAGATAGATAGATAGATAGATGGATAGATAGATAAATAGATAAATAGATACGCTCAAAGTAGCCGAAGTTCGCTGAGAAATGCTTTGCATTTAAAAAAAGACAACAGTACAATGGACGACATTGCTTGCAGTTTGTCTATGAGACCACTTGCCCACAATATTCTCAACAACGCTCTCATTGTCTTGCTTGCTGTTCCATGTGACAATTGACGATTGTCATGTCTATCTGGCACTCGTTGTGTCATTTATTGTCCTCAAAACAATTTTAAGGGGAAAACCAGGGTTTTGTTTTGCCCCTCAGTCGCTGCGTTTATCCTCCATTGCCGCCTTCAAAAGCTGTGTGCACCTTATGTTGTTTAGCATTGCGTGCATGATCACGGCGGTTGACTAAGCGACGACGGTGAATGATTATGTCATGGTAAGATGTTCGTCATGCAATGTCTTAGGTAATAATGTTCGGCGATTTGTGACATCATGATGGAGCTTTAATGCGACATTATTCAAAGCTGATGATTTCTACAGCATTCGTGTTGACGTCGACGTCCATAGACACCGACGGCAGTGTTCGCAAATAATAACGCATCGAAGGGTTTTGCTTTATAGCCTTAAAGGATGTAATCACGAATGAAGTATCTTGTACATAAAAAGTGGTTGCGTTCCTGGTTTTCTAAAGCAAAGGTTCCCTGTTGCAGAACGCAAACGCCCTTTCAGCTGTACACGTGGAACTTTTTGTACTCAGCGCGTGTCCTCAAGCCGTGGTGGTGGGGGCTTTTGGGGGAACAAGAAAATGTGTAGAATAACAAGATAATATTTATCCCTTAAAAATCACTGAATGCATACTTGGAGAAGGAAAACGGCCTACACTCATCTGAATAAATGAACTATAAAATGTGTAATGCTAACTATAAACATATAAAATGCAAATTTTCCCATTTATTCGCATATAGTTGGCTTCAAAAATAAAAATAACAATTAAAAGGGAGTAGTGCAGGCCATATAAGGGGGTGTTATGCATGTCTTTGATATTTGTTGCAGTAAAATTGTGGGTGTGTAGTCTATATGCATAGGCAGGTTATACCGAAGAAAAATACTAAACATCAGTGATGGTGTAGGTTTGGCGCAGCTAGACCGCCAGCATTCGCAGTGCTGAAAAAAGATTCGAAGAGTAGAAAATAGTGCCCTTGACATACATGGGCGCACTATCTTGCGGCGCGCACGCGTGTAGGAAACTGATAATTGTAGCGCTGTTTTTCCCCTTCTCTTTGTGGTTGGTGTCCACCCTGCCGTGTATGTTTCCAGTGCCGTGTCCTTTTGCGCTCTTAGTTATCACAGGAGAACATCCGCGGAGACCAATATATATGAGGTACGCATAAAGTTATAAATTCAGTTCGCGGTTTGTTCATAGGCTATCTTAAGCTATCAATAGCGAGAGTACTTTTATTCAAAACTATCAAGCTACCTATTTTAGAGTACAAACTGCCGACACACACAAAATAATATGTCGTTGAAGGCGTTCTCTACAGACAGAGTGTACGTACGTGGCTTCTAAATGAAACTGCATGTGACTGCAGTGTTTAGTCCATCATAGGCAACGCAGTTGAAACTTTTGTGATTATTCACCCCCGTCGCCTTTCTAACGCAGAGAAAGCAGCTTGTCGACAATGTGTGCCGCTGAAGTCTAGTTCATGCGTATATTGTTACGTACGGAGGAAAAAAAAGAATGAACCCTCTATATACAGTTCGCACTTCCTAAATAGGTGCCCTATTTTAAATCATCAGTTTAGAGAACACTACAACAATCTATGAGTTTGAGTTTAGTTTGAGTTTAGTTTATTTACCACGTACAGTTGTACACTAAGTGGCTGGGACAGAGGAAAAAAGTTGTATAAAACAGCTTGACAGCTCAAATATGCGCTTGAATATGCGCTATATTCTTCGTGGATAAGCTTACAGAATGTCTATCTGAGGCTATCGATGCTTTGGTCTTGAATACTTCTTGAAGCTTGTGCACAATGGCCCAAAACAGAGAGAAAAAGACTCGTGATTGTATTGGGTCCACTTCATGAGCCCCAAGCAAGCTTTCACGCTCATTTCCCATGTGAAGCGTTTTTTTGCAAAGACATTCATTTATCCCGAAGATTGGTACTCAGCAACCGTGTGTTTTACCCTGATTTACCCTCGCCTCGTAACGTTGTGCTGCTTTTAAAATAACATATCAAGCTTCCTCATGTTCCATTTTTTTTCATTTAAACATATATTTTTTCACATGTTCAATTGCTCTCATCATTTTTTCAGCACAGGGTAGCCAGCCAGCCTGAAAACATGTTAACCTTCATGTCCTTTCTTTTCCTCTCTTTTTCCTCCTCCTCGTTGCTATATTTGAGTACAGTAATATTTGATTTTTGGACAAAAGCTGCAGTGGTGTGTGTGTCAGTGTGTGTGTGTGTGTGTTTGTGTGTGTGTGTGTGTGTTTGTGTGTGTGTGTTTGTGTGTGCGTGTGTGTGCGTGTGTGTGTTAGAGAGAGAGAGGGAGTGTGTGTGTGTGTGTGAGTACCTGAGTGCGTTTGTCTTCTTTGCGCACTCCTACAAGCGTTTTGTCACTACCCAGCACCCAAGAAAATACCCAGCCCCTCCACCGAATTGTTGCGAATGTATTTACTACCTTAGAGTGTAAAAGTGGTGTAGCAGTCCAGATGGCAGCCGATGTGTATATTTGAACTCCAAACACGTTGTCGTCCTCTTCTTCGCACCACCCCGCGTAGAGATAGCCGCAGCTAGCCGCAAACATGCGACAATATTTTACCAGCAACTGATACACGTTAGCTTCTTTATACCACTTAGACTTATGCACACTCTATATTGTACTGGCCGGAGTAATCGTCTTCGAAATATAAAGTAAGTAATACAAGTAGGAGTGATGGTGCCAACCACGAGTTTCCCAGCTTGCGAGAGTGGAAAGTTTGTGTATTCTAATCACTTGGCTCAGTGTTATGGAAATAAGGTGGGCGCTGGCGTATACTTCATTCTTGATACACTATGTCCAGTTGTACCCCCAAGTACGTTGCGCACTCACACATTTGTGGGTTGTGCTAATACTGAAATAACTCAGCAAGTTCTTTCAGGGGGAATTGAAAACGAACTGGATTAACCGTCACTAAACCGGTACCTCGCCACGGTGTAATAACACACTGTTATAATCCTAAAACCGGTTAAAGGAGATTACCTTCGGCAGGATACCATTGAAGTGTGTTAGACTTTGCGTCAGCCACTGGGGAGTCTTTTAGGGTTAATACCACAGACGTCATCTCAATAATTTGCCTGCTTTTTATGGTTATCTCTTAGAACTTCATATCCATCACGTCAATTTAAGTGCTCTTATAAATATCTATTTTCTCATCTCATGAATGGTACTCCATTTATCGCCAAGAAAAGTATTTGTGAATCGATATACTCAACGTGATGGCTTCCAACCAGAGCGCAGTGGTCCATTGGGCATGCTTCACTTTTTTCTGGACATACATAGCTTTTTGGTTATGCCAACTACTGCTTATAGATAATTGCAGCTCTTACACGCTAAGCTTCCACAAAATTGACTAGTTTTTTTTTCATTCTGGAAACAAACGTGTAAGTCATAAGGATACGTGTCGTCTCTAAAACATTTGTTGCACCACAGCGCTACTCCACGCGTTTCATTGACACCAAGCAATAATCAAGCCCTCATCAAACTCCAAAGGCTCGTGTTCACGTAGATAATTTACTTATACGTTTTCCAAAACACTCAAAGGCCAATGAAACTAAAAAGAGAGTACTGTTATGCTAAGTGATGGCAGCGGAAGATACGTTTATTGATAATGCATTTTTTGAGTCACTCTAAGGGCTCCGAGAAGGAAGTGAGACAAAATTTTAACATTCATAATAGTTCAAAAATGAATATAAAAGCATATTTTTGTATCACAGAACAGTCAAACAGGGCCTCAAACTTGAGTAAAATGAATTGGGAGATTCTTTTTCAATTGCTTTGTGATACGCGGTGAACCGGACTTAAAATTTTAATGTATACCCTCGACTATTGCACATTGTTTTTAAAAGACGAATATGATACAAATTCTCATTCTGTGATATTTACTTATCTTTGATAATCATCCATCAGCTAGCCCGCTCATAAAAGTCGGATACATTGCTCCATTAACGGCAATTTAAAACCCTACCTGTCTCTCTGTTAGGTTTCTTCGAGCTTCTGGTTTGGTACGTACGATAGGAGCGCCTGTAAAGATTCATGTTTTTTTAAATATAACCCCTTTTTATGTTGTGGTGGTGTTACACAATTTCAATGATTAATTTTGATTCTCTCTGTGTGGCCAGGACCGCGTTTACATCATTCGAGTATTACGATCCTCCTGCAGGTTCGAGAGAAGAAGTCCTTGCAATCAAAATTATGGCAGAGCAAACAAAATGCCTAAATATCATGTCCTGCCTTGCTAGATAGGTGCATAATAATAATAATAATAATAATAATAATAATAATAATAATAATAATAATATAATAATAATAATAATAATAATAATAATAATAATATTATCACGTCACCAAAAAGAGGATCTACTTCACTTAGCTTTGCGCAGAGAAATAGTGGTGTGAGCCATATTTTAGTTATTACAAAGTTATTATAGCGATAATGTATAAGCCAAATCGCGCTCCTTCTTCACCCGGCCAACATAAATTTATACAATTATTGCTTCCTAATGACATCGCTAATGAGAAACATAAAAAGTAACGAAACACTGATTTTTCCTGGTTTTTATGCGAGGGACTTTATATGGGACACTTTATGCAGAGGAGCGTTCGAATGCTCTGTTAAGGTGATATAAATACGGCGCTTTTCGACAAACATATAAAAACGTCGACATAAAAATAAGTCTTTTTTCTTCTCTCATGAAAATAGGGCTTGCAGGCAGCAATAATGTGGTTTTCACAATGGCCCTGAAAAATGAGTTTTCGTAACATTCCTCTAGCGATACGTTCATGTAGCGTCAGTCCACAAGATGGGCCCCTGTTCTTTCGGTATGATCCCTAATTTTTTAGCCGGAAGCGGAACAAACTGGCTTCAAATGACACAGTCGGCAAGAGGTTAAAACGACCCAGGAAAAAAATTTGGGGACCCTAAAGTTCGCCTTTAGGAGTTGAACGCAATACCAATATTCTGTTTGTAGTGCGTACTTCAAAGTCTTAGTGCATGAAACCTTTACAAATTTGCTAGGCACCCATTAAGCACCTATGCACCTTAAAGGATTAGTCGCAGTAGCCTGTGCGTCTTTTGTAGTGGGATATCGTCTTGCAACCCGGAAGGAGCCATTATATTAATCACATATTCTGATGTATGTTGGCAACGGACGCTTCACTACGCATCATTACTGCGAAATTTCATGTTGCAGTGTGAAGCATACATACAGGACAAGTGTGTTTGTGAAGCACGAAAGCTACTTTAACTGCATATCTAAGGAGAGGAAGTCATTTTCACTTATTCCACAAGCAGAGGCATGGCCGTGTAGTAGAACATCCGCTTGCCACGAAAATCACGCGGGTTATCCCGACTTGAACCCCAAGAACCCTGGTTCTGTCCCCACTCCGCTCCAGGGTTTTTTATCATTTATTTATTTTATTTGCATCGTTCTCGATTTTTCGGTCACGATTAGGATGATGAGTTTAGACGCGGATGCATCTTATACTCGCGCCTTGTAGTGCGCCGTCCGCGCCATCCGCACCGCTTTTCGAACAATCGACAGCTGAAGCGCGCGCATGCGCCGTCGCGCCGTCGCCCACCATTTGTGCCGCGCGCGCTTCTCCTTCGAGAACATTCGACAGCTGACAGCGCATGCGCCGTCGCGCTGTATATATACTCAAGGTCGGCGCTCGCTCGCTCAGTTGCCGCTCGTCCGTGGGTTTGTACGGCGCGTCGACGTCCCAAGTCGCCGTGAAATGAATGCCAACGAATCCACAAACAGAATGATCGACGTCCCTAAGCCATCGTCCTCAAAGTTCGTCGCAATAAATAAAACACCGCCCTTTCGCATACGTGCCGTACGTGTTCACTCACTTAACACCCCATTTCACAACCACGTTAACCAATTTAGCCATCGACCCAAGTAAGTCGCAATTTAACACCCGTTAACCAATTTCCGCATCCTCCTCAGTGTTCCCCCGAGGGAAGCTGCGGGCAATTTTTTTTCACTCGCGACCAACGACGCTAACACCGGAATTTCAGCGAAACGAAGTCTCTAAGGACATTGCTTTAAAAACGTAACACTACAGAAGGGGCTAAACACACGAAGAATATATCGTGTGAACTAGCTTGCAGTAAGTGATGCCATTTCTTGAAAATGGAGTGTTGGGTCATACAATTATGAGTAATTTTATATCTCCCGCTTTTGCATAAGCCGCAAACGGTGTCTCGCGCTTAAACCGAAGCAGCAGCAGTACTTGGAAAACTTGCAATCATAAGTGATTTTGTTGGCTATCATGTGCACGAACGACGGCTCTTAAAACAACGCTCCGAGTTACATTCCGTGCAGCATTGTACCATGCTCTTCAACTACTGCCTCAAAACCTTGTAGGCACCTAAGTATTATCCACTCATTGCGTTTGATACAGAATTGTAAGTGTTGTTTTTATTTAGCCCACGTAACTAAAATTTCGCGGCGACCAATAAACGAGCGAAAACTGACAATCCTTCTGTGCACGGTCTTAAGAACGTTTCGCTTGGTTCAGCGACTGGCGTTGAATTTTAGCTTCTGTTTTATATATTAGATTTCCTAACTGAGCCTTTCAGATGCTTTCAGTAACATAATTTGCCTCGTTTTGTGAAAGAAATCTTAATTCAGATCGAACTGATCATCCGCATACCCGCTGTGCCTATGCACATTTATATAAATCTTTTATCTACGTCCAACCAATACACGCTTTATAGAGAGTGCTCAAATGCTACTGAAACATAACGGGGGCTAACTAACCAGGATTCAGAGGAAAGCTCATTCTGTGTACCCTGAAAAACGGGTCTCGTGAAATAGGAACGTCTGTGTTTATGGAAAACAACGCAGCGGCTGTTCAAAAGCTGCCGACCAAAAACGCACGAGAAATATTGAGTTATATAAAGGTACGTTATCTTCCTCTTCTAAGTTTTCGCTAGCTGAAATGACAGCCATTTCGCGTGTGACAGACGTTTAAAAAATGCTGTCACCATCGATGCGCATTTTCGCAGACTATCTTATAACAAAAGTGAAAGACACTGACATGTCTGGAGCATATCCTAAAAGGAATACGTACAGACAGCGTCAGCTGCTCATAAAAAGATGTCACATGCTGAACGATAAATATATATATATATATATATATATATAGATATATATAAGTATATATATATATATATATATATATATATATATATATATATATTGCCGTGGGCTGGTTCGAATCCTGCCCACGGCAAGCTATATTTTCACCCACTTTTCCTTCTTCTCATCTACATTACAATTGGCCTAATAACTTCCCTATACTTTCCTTGGCAATATTGTCTGTTATATCTCATGAATATTGTATAAAACACGAAAAACGAGCCCTTAAGTACACACTTGTTTCCCTCATTCGTTAACGAGGGTCTTGTACTGGAATACTTGGTGCCTTTAGGTAGTATACGAGGGGCTATTGGTCGGCTGCCAGTTAGTAATAAGTTCACGGGCTACGTGACGCCTAACAGGCTCCTGAAGAGTGTGACACGCTCACAGCCATGGCTACTAGTGTCGCTGACTGACACTATTACGTGTAAATTGACTTAGATGCCCAATTAAGTGACTGGGGGGAGGGCTGTCGTAGCTCAGTCGTAGAGCATCGAACGCGTTATTCGAAGATCGCAGGTTTGGATCCTGCCCACGGCAAGTTATCTTTTCACCCACTTTCTTTCTTCTCATTCACATTACAATTGGCCTAATAACTTCCCCTATACTTTCCTCTGCATTATTGTCTGTTAGATCTCATGAATAATGTGTAAAACACGAAAAACAAGCCCTTAAGTATACACTTGTTACCCTTATAAATATATATATATATATATATATATATATATATATATATATATGGGGGAAAGAATTGTATACCTAAGGGCTCGTTTTTACTTTTTTTGACACAATAGTAATGAGATCTAACAGACAATATTGCCAAAGAATGTATAGGGGAATTTGTAATGTAATGTAAATAAAAAGGAAGAAACTTGGGGGAAAATTTAACCTGTCGTGGGCAGGAATCGAATCTACGACCTTCAAATTAAGCGTTCAATGTTATATATATATATTTGTGTGCGGCGATCCCCGGCTAATTAAACAAGCCGAGTCACTTCAACGCGAGCATGAAAGGGAAAACTCTTCCAAGACAATGCTGCAAACAATTCCTCGCACATGCGTTCATGTGCGATTAGTCGGTGCCCGTGTGGGCGTTGCAAACTAATCAAGATATTCGAAATGGCACTCAGCAAACAACTACTTAAATGTCATTGATGATTAAATTAGGCATAAAATTTACATGAGGGCTGTATATGTTGACTTTTTACGCTTTTTGTTGCAAAAGCCTCAGACTCTTCCTAAAACATGATAGATGATCATCAATGTCGGCGAAAACACAAGTCAAGCGAAACATCATATTCACGTGGAAGTGCCGTCATATGCCGTCACCATGACCTCACACATTGGCAAACTTGTGTCGTCTCTGTCACAAAATGAAGACGTCGCTTCGACGTAGAATCACATCTTTGATGTCATTGTTTTCGCAAGACATGGTAGCTTGTCTAAATGCCGGCTGATCAGGAAGGCTGCATGGTGAAATGATATCAGTCACAAAACTTGAACGGAAAAGTGGTCGAACGTCAGTTGAAACGAAATGACCGCCCACCGACGACTGAATCGCGACTAGGTGAGAAGAAAAAATAAAGGAAAAAGCTCTCCAACATCTTTTTTTCTAAACTCATGACTTTTTCTATGCCAACGTAAACTATGAATTTACTTTACGGTTTATCTCACACTTGGCTAAATAGTAAACTTCCCCAAGTTTTTTTTTTGTTTTGAGTGCCGTGGTTGGGGGGCGTATGTAGGCAGTCTGTTCTGCGGGCTTGTGCTTAGTTAGGTGCACTGTGCAGTCAACGAGCCATTACTCACTTTTGCTCCTTGGATTCGTGCGTATTTCCCGTAAGTTGCTCATTTGCCCATTCATTGCTCATAGGTGTAACCCATTAGACAAGCTGAACTATAGCTCATGGAATGAGTAAAAGAAGTCTCTTGCGACTGCGTAACAAATTCGCGGGCGCACGGCTGAAACATGCCTTCACTTTCCGAGATCGTGAATACGGTATGCTAAGCAAAAAAAAAAAAGCTGTACTCTCAGATTGCCGAAGTGTATTCCCAAATTTATTGACACACTGGATGAATTTTCCCAAATTAGGCAACGTTAGTCTACAAAATATTGTGCTATTGTGTTAGCGAACCATAGTGCCAATATTTTCTTCATCTGCAGAGAGTTCTGTGTATATCGCATGCACACTATTTGGACACTGAAAGAACATTTTTTATGCTTTTGAAGTTCATTTCTTGTTGATTTTTTCGTTCAAGCACCCAGCTGGGTGGCCACAAAAATGCCATCAAATTGTGTAGTTACCGAAAGCATGTGAAAATCCAGTCAATCACTAAAAATTTGATTTGGCACCTTGTAGTGCAAATGCGCTAAGACGCTACTGGTTCTAGTTGTGGTGTCATTTTATATATATATTTGGTTTGTAGTAAGTTCGGCCCGTTATGCATAGCTGGTGACAGTTGCAACCAGCTCACAACAGCTTGAAATATGGGCAACTATGGATGTTGCACGACAAGTTTGATATAACTTGAGGTAGTGGAAAAACCGTGTGAGGGCCTGCGATTCTGAACAAACTGCGAAATCACGTTAGGTATAAAATCTTTCATACAGGTTGCCAGAACATGATAAAGCACATCAATTGAAGACGGATTTCGCGTTCGAGAAGTTGTTAAGCTGCCTAAGTGGCCCTGGTAGTATTTCAGTCATGTAACTGGTGATGCCTTTCCTTACCTGTTTGACAAAATTACTAGAAAGGTATACAAAGGAAGCAGTGAAGTGATACGTGCACAAGCGTCTCGTTGAATGAGGGGGGGCTATTCCAAGAGCACAGTATGTGATGGGACCCCTTAGGAAACACTGCTTATTGACAGAGATGTTTTCAGAAAAGATAACGTTGAGAATATTGGAATGCTGGGTAAGTTAGTAATATATCTTAACGATGGTTTGTGAAAAAAATGTAGCACAGAGGAAAGGGTGAGAAACGCAGCACAGATGATGAGTTGAGAACTCATTGTAATAATATCTCAGTTGATAGTTTACGCTGTGCCTTGTATTCCTTCCTCTGTGCTATATTTGTCCCACGCATGTCCATTTAAAAGAGATAACATTGTTGGGAGTAGAAGAAACCTTACTAGAAGTGCCTTTGTTAATAAACGAAAAAACAGGTTGTGGAACATCATATGCTGGGCACCACGACCGTGCTCCACAGGCCTCGGCTGCTCATTGAACATGAGCCAAAATAAACAAGTGCACACTCGTATACTCTGAGCTGGTGACCTTGTCTCCCACTGCTGCTTACTAAGTTATTATTTTTCCTTATAATATCTGTGGCTGCGACTTTCTTTATTACACCGTTGCAAGGTATGATGCAATGTCGGTCTGCCACCGTGGCCCAGAAATGCGTCTGAGGACAGTGCTGAGTAAATTTTGTTAATTTTGTATATATCTGAATAGGTGTTTGCTTCAGCACTATGGAGATTGACTATTTCTTCTCCGTTAACTGCGCTGTAAGGTACTCCGTGTGTTTGTAGCGTTAGACGTTAGTGAGCAAAAATTCCTATGCGAAATTTCGTTAGGTTAAGAATTTCGGGTTGCGGGCACGCCGCTCTGCTACAAAAAAAAGCGATCCTTTAGAAAAATTCCGCCCACATCTTCGCCATGGCGAATTCATGTAAATGTGTCCCAATATGAAAGGGGTGAGGAAGGGTATTTCGCGTGAATGTTGTGTATTAGGTGTGGTTTTGTAATGCATATTTGTTATTTGATTTTTATTAGTATTCTTTATAGAATGAAAAAGAAGTGTTGCCTTCAACGAGTGGTGGGACGAAGATATGCGATCCAGTGCCTACGCATATGGGGCGGCCAGTGAATGCCTGTGCAGCTCGAGCATTCGGTTATTAGTATACTCGGCGACAACTATTCGCGGCAGCACAGCCAAAGTTACGTGATAGGAGCTTCTGCACATATCTGTTACTACGCCAAGGAGTTCGTATTCTTGCGATTTCGGTTTCGTTTTCACAAGCACATCAAACATGTACTATTTCGCATAACCACCATGGAATGAATCTTACATTTATATAAAAAGAAAAAAATCACATATCATTTTTAGGAGAAAGAACATGAAGTTTTTTGAAGCGTTCAGATTTATTTATTAGCAGGTGCTGGGTGATTGGAACAATGTAAAGCGAAACAATTATTTCCTAAATTTCAGCGCATACTTGGTCGGCATAATTGTTTTCCTTCTTTTAGAGACGCAATAGCTTTCTAGGGACGCTCTCCTTATATTTTTGAGGGACGCGAAGGCAACGACGGGAAGCAGAAATCTTGGCACCAATCAGTCATTAGTGGGGGTCTCACGCTTGTAAGTTCAACTAAAGAAAATTCAATCTTTTCTCGGCCAAGAAAGCTGTTTTCGCACAGTCAACAGGGTAATATACAAGAACGCGTCTGTTACCCAGGCAAAGCGCTATGAATTACTCCCTCTGTAGACGGAGCGGTGTTACGGTACACGATCTTCAGCCTTATCGTATCAACAATATTAGGCAGCCGAAACACCGACCACTTATGCAATGCAATATTGAAAAAGGTTCATTGGTTTTAGGTACAGTTTCCAATCGCACTGTGTCTTCCAAGCAGCTAGTTTTGCTGAAGACTGGAAAGTCTCCGGTGTCCCTTTCATGGTGCCTTTAGTCATTAGAGTCTCACTTCCGCTGATGATATCACTTGCACAGAAATACTCGGCGATTGCATGTACGGTAAGCTAAATATTTCACGACGTACCGCTGTCTTCGTTTATACCTGCTCGATGAATGCACATCACCTGACGAACACGCGCTCATACTCGCTTATAAGCTTTGATGTGAACTTGCTGTTACCCAATGAGGTTCTATAGAACCTCTGGAGTGGCAGTTGCGGCCGCCGCCAACAGGAACAAGTGAAGGTGCCGGCGGCCATAATGCTAGAGGAAAAACAGGGCAGAACCGCCATATACCACAAGAGAATACGCGTGTTGCGCGCGTCGGTTTGCAGTTCTACGATAAAAAATGAGATAGAAACCACTATTAGGTTACACCAACGAATAAATGCCTCTTTTTGTTTAATAAATGACTCGGATATCTCCTACGTAAATCACGAGCGTGTTTTCCTGTGCACGAGAAGCCAGACAAGACAGCTCAATTCGTACTTCACAATTTGAGACTCACACACATTGTTATGTTGTACTGTGTTTGTCAGATATGTTGTTCTACGGTACAACTGTCTTTCTTCGTACTATTCATTGAAATATTTCTTCTGCTAAGCGAGGAGGAGTAGCCGATGTTTTTTTACATGCACGAACCTATCTTCATTATGTAAATAAAGGATGTGAAGAACCACAGATCACTACTGCGGCTTTTTTTTTTCTCTCAGTCCAATGAACCCTGCGTGTAAAGCCTTTCATAATTAGGGACTGTTTTCGTTCACCTTGCATAAGCTCGCCTCGCAAGATATGTAAGGGTTGATTATCATTGCATGCTCGAATTCTTTCTCAACATGACATAAAATGATTAATAATCCTAGATTTTGCCCCATTATCTGCCACTAGAAAACGTTATTAGGGGCGGCACATTCACGCCTTCCTTCTAGCGGACCGATCACTTCTGCATATGTGCAGCAAATTCTATTTCTTGAACTTCCATTGCATGTTGTAAGCATGAAGTGTCTGGTAACGAGTTCAACAAAGAAGGAAAATGTTAAAGCAGGTGCAACGATGTGTTCTTTTGCGTGCGTGTGTTTCTTAACAAGAAGATGTTAACAAAAGAGCAGTCACATGCCGCAGCAATTCTGCTCAGCATGGCATTCCAGCATGTTCCAAGAAGTAGTACCGTAGGCCTGTGCAATGTCATTGTGGCTCCACCTGCTTTCCATTTCCTGTGGAGGCTTGAACACATGTGGACGTGTTTTATTGTGTGCTGCTCACGTTGGAGATGTGTGGTGCGTACAACCTCAACAGGTGGCCCGCATCAATGTTCGGTGGGTCAGGCATGGCTGGCAAAAAGAACGAAGCTCACTCATTGTCACTTAAGAAATAGATTTTGTGGAGTAAATTCATCGATTCACCAAGCTTTTTATCAAGTGGACTCAACCGGACTCAGGCTTGCTCAACTTTTAAATTGGAATCATTTTTTTACTGAACTTCGGCGACTTTTACCCCATCTGCCTGTATTTCTAACCGTATAGCTGCCTACGATTTTTAGCTCTCTTCGCCGTTTCAATAATAGTATCTAGACCAAAATTGGTACCCCATAACAAGACTCTATGGAAACATAACTGACTAGTCATAACATCAAAATCATGAGATGTATGGCATGAATCTCATGATTTATATTTTCGTGAACTTGCTGCTATTGCGGTTATTTAGTTAACGTGGCATATTGCGAAATTTGTCGGGTGTGACATAAATGCGTAGTGAACATAAGTGACAAAACCTAACGTATAAATCATTGCATGCACTTCATGTAAGTCATCACTACACGCCACGCTCATGGTGAACTCGGGGTCGTTTCACTGGCTTCTCAATAACGCAATTTGATATTACGGTACGTGAAAGAATGACCAAGGTGACTGGTCAGAATGACTGGTGCAAACAGGATAATCACGATATGCGTGTCATGTATGAACATGACAACATACGCCACTCATGATGCACTGGCGGCCGATTCTCTAGCTTCACATATACTAAATTTGGTACTACGTTACATGAATAGACGACAAAGGTTATCGACCCGTCTAAACACAATCACCAAGACATGCCTGTCACGTGAAACACGACTACATGCTACCCTCCGCGCACTGGTGGCCGTTTTATTAGTTCCATCTATACTAAACGTGGTATCACGTGACATAAATATACGACGAATGTAAATTACACATCCAAAGATTATAATCACGGCATGCGTGTCATTTAAAACATGAGAACATGCTATATACACAATAGCACGCTCGTGGTCGTTTCGCTAGCTTCACGTATGCTAAATTTGGCATCACGCGAAGTAAATAGACGACGAAAGTAAATGACACGTTCAAACATAATATTCTTAGTATGGAAGTTACGTATAGCCTAATTGACGTCCGCCTTGTAACGTTGTGCTAATTCGTATGTGACAAATCACCTTTTCTTAACCGTGCTTCGCATATCACCGATTCCCACTGTACGTGGAATCTGCCAATTGCTTCCCAACCAGGTACGCTTGGATTCAATCTCATGAACTTTACTACTCTGTAGAACTCAATCAGATTGAGACTCACTTCACCTGAGTGTGAGTGAGCCTGAGTGACTAGACCCAAGAGTGTGTTAGCGAAAAATATGCTTTTCGACGATAATTTTAAATGATCTTTCCCGCTAATATCTCACATATTTGTTGTTATACGAAGCGCCTTTTCATCTCATACCTTCATATGCATTTCTAACCTTGACATGCATTTGTTGAGAAATGCTTGAACATATAATTTATTCCCACGTATATCTCCTCCGGAGTTTATTCATTTTTTTGCTAACCAGCTTCGCCTCAAGAAGGCCACGTCATGTGACACCCAGTTACTATAATGTACTACAGATATAACTTTTAACATGAATCATAGCCTTCAAATACATTGTATTTTTTCTTGACTTCTCCAAAGCCTTCGACCGCGTAGTCGACTGCAGGTTAATTTTTAAATTATCAAATGAGATAACTTGACGCTATCCTGGATACGCAACTTTTTAACAAACTATGGACAGTTCACAATCGTCAATCATTACACGTCATCGCTTGGATATGTCACCTCTCGTGCAGCACAGGGTAGTGTGCTAGTAACATTGCTCCTTCTGATTTATATGAATGATCTACCTAATAAAAATTTATTCTACGTGCGCGCATTTGCATATGACTGTAAATTATATCGAGAATCTAGAAGCATCGACGATCATCTTATTTTAAAGTGAAAGTTGTTATAAGTTCACAACACATGTCGCGCAAGGCTCCATAGTTGTTTGCCGCCACCTCCGGGGCCCGTAATCTCTATCACACGAAATGAGAAACAAAAACTTAGTAAATAAAAACACCATGAATATAGACGGATTTAAACCAGGTCCCCTGCGTTCCAACCCAGTAATCTACCCCAGAGTCGCGCCGGTGCTTGAAGCTCCGTCGTTAACTGGCCTTAAATAGGCGTAATGTTGGAAAAGCAATCGCGGTAATGTGGCTTATAAGTAATTTTAAAACATCTAAAGGACAAGAAGGCGTCTTCAAATGTGAACTGCATAACGAGTGGGTCATCCAATGCTCCAACCCATTAAAAAAGCATGTTCTTGATCATCTAATAAACGTAGCGCGTACTCACTTCAGGCATAATTCTTCACCGTCCTCAGCCACTGCATAAAAAGTTCGCACAATATTATTTGCAAGTGTGTAGCAGATACCACGCATCTCCAAAGAATGACGATGTAAAACATGGTGAATAGCGGCCTAGGTATCATAGGATTCGGTATTATTCGAAAGGCCTTAAAATTCATATCCTCAATTCTTGGCCAATTCCCCTGAGTGGGCAAGAGCCAGTTTGAAGGCATCATCATCATCATCATCATCATCATCGTTATTATCATCATCATTATTAATTTCCGGCCTATACTACACAAACGTTATTGTAATTAAGGCGTAGTGGGTACCCAGCAAGTGGGCTGAAAGCAGTTGCCCGAAGTGTGTTTAGAAAAGGCTCTAAAAGACCACTCTTCTGGCTTTCACTCTGACTGTACGGCGCGTTCTGCGCTGACCTGGCGGTTATTAGAACATGACCTTGAAAAATTTACAAATTTATGTGAAACCTGTCAGATGAGACTCAACTAATCTAAATGTACCATAATGACATTTTCGTGTAATACTTCAAATCATAAGTTGTCGTATTAGATAAATATTACCCTAATTTCTCAGGCTTCATCATACAAATACCTAAGCGTAAATCTTACACCAAGCCTTTTCTGGATTTCTCATATCACAGCCATATAGGCTAGTATTTCCAAATTTCTTGGATATGTTGCCCGTCATATATATAAACGCCCATCTAACATTTGTAAACTTGCCTTCCCAACAATTGTACATTAGCAGCTTGAATTTCCGTCTCCCATATGGCCTCCTTATCATGAATACTGACTTCGCACGTTAGAGGCTACCCCACATCGAGCTAGTCAACTTATTTCCACAATTATGATTAGGCAAAGTAAACCTAATATTTCGCTTCGAACTTTAAGTAGTCGCCTTGGCATAGCACTCTTGTCCTTGTTCCACAGATACGTTTATCATGATAAGCCATTAAACTTGCCTACGGTACGAGCATCTTGCACATCCCGACATCTTCAGAATGACTTCCTTTATAATCACATATGGGAACACAGACGTGTATAATACAACAACCGTGGCACAAGCTGTTTGGTAATGGAATTCACTTCCTAACAATACTGTTACGCAACGAAATAGGCACATTTAGGGAACTCCTAACTCTACAGCTCTCATGATACCAATATTGACATTCATCATGTATGTATTCTATTTTGTAACAAGCAATGTAAATTCAGTTTTCTTTTTTCCTCTTGTTTGAAACTGTGTGCCATCATGAAACTGTATTTTTTGCTGGCTGTTTATGAGCGTTTTTGTTATATTTATCTCATTTCAGCAGTGTTTTGCAGTCTTCTGTAGTTTATGTTTCGATGTTTTTCTGTGTCCTCACGCTATGTGCATTTTTAAATATTTTTACGCGACTATGCACCACTCCTTTTGTAACAATTCATCTGAACATTCATTATTTTTAATTCATAAAAGTCATAGTCACCTTACTTTATCTTTACATCACATTGCCTGCACGTTATTATAGTATATTCTTTTCTCAATGTATTGTTTTCTATATTTTTCTTCTTTGATGCTCCCATTACTGAATATTCATCATGGGGCCTGCAAGGAACTTTAAATAAATAAATAAATATATAAATGACAAAATAAATAAATAACAAAATAAATAAATATATATATAAGCATACCACCTACAAGTGGTTTCAATCATGCCAGGGCATTTTTACTGAATACCCAACGCAAAGAATAGGTTTTCTCGAAAACCTCACCTTGACAGAGTTTGCAGAGAGAGATCAAGGCACCCAAAACCCTAGCTAAGCGTCTGATGAATGAATATTTATGTGACGCATCTACACTAGTACGTTGGGATGTGGCTATTTTAAGAGACGAGTATGAACGTAAGATTTAATAAGGATCAGAGTAATGGTGGAAATGTGTAAATGGGGGCATAGGTCGGCAATGAAACGTGGAGCTCACTAAGACTCATTCATTTTTATATTTGAAGCTTAAAACTAACTCAGACTTCGCCCAATCTTTTCTTCAACTGGTCTCATTCGAACTTAATCTCACGAGAAAATTCATGACAGCATATCCATGGAGTGAATGATGATGAATGGAACGAAGCGCTGGGGAGTTTTATCGCTAAACCGAAATCATCCGCGAATATCGCCCATTGCAATATGAAAGACACGACAAACACTATAAATTCGTACAATCAGTTTTATTATTCGTAAGTGGAAGCTATACGTCGCTTTCGTTCGACATTCGCTATAACGGCTTTCTGGTTGATGAAGTGATAGAACATAATGAATGATGACGAGTGGGCCATCGCTCTAGGTATAGTAGGGGCTACCCGCGCGTTGCATATAATGTAAGTTGAGTCAATAAAGTAACATGAAGTGACATAATGAGTCGACGACAAAGCTAACTCCTATGGTTGATGTTGTGCTTGTTTCATATTGTTCTGTTACAATTAGGATCGATATTAGTCTATTGTTAAACTTTTTATCATATGCTTTGATTGAGGGGTGCTTGAACATAGGTGTTCTTACAGCGTTGTGTCCTTTTATTTTGTTTTGGTTGTCAACCTTTTAGTTTGTCCTTAGTTAGTTGCTTTTGTTAACGTAGTTGCTTTTGTTAACTTCTGACACTGTGCTGTGCAGTACCACGACGAACAGCAGAGGGGCAAGCCACGGCATTATGATGCTTCACCCTTAATATAGATCACCTAGACTGACCCAGACTCACACTTACGGGCTGATCGAAGCCTGAGTGAGACTGGGTGAGCGGACTCAGATTGAGTCCCCGCCGCTGTGACCTACGCAAGTTAGCGCTATGTACGCATGTCCCCCAAAACGTGGCCATAATAGGAAAATGATTCTTTCCAATAGTGACGCTAGTTAGCTTACATTTTGTCCAAACGCAGGCCCGACACCATCTCCCGTTTTCACCATCTTAAGTCTCCTATCGCTTTCATGAATTTAAATTTAAGGGAGAAGTACCAAATGGTTTCCGCTTGTTTGTACGTGATGTCATTGACATCGTCATTCACAAAGAGGTATGTGCCACGAAAATTGAATAAAAACTTCAACAGATCCCGCGTAGCTTGGGCATTGACGTTATGCAAAGCATGCGGAAAGTAGTTGACCATTATTAAATTGCACTACTCAGCGACAGGTCTTTAAATGACGCTAAATGTATTTATAAAAGTGGCACACATGGCGAATTGCACATGCATATATATAACCAGTTGTTTGCACTTGTGCAACAATTACAACAGCGATAAGAGTATTAGCAGCGCCAAAAGCGATAGGCTGATATGAAGCTCTGGAGCTCGCGAGGATGGTAGCTCTAGGCACTGTTACATTAATAAGGTCACTCCTGTACGCGTTATTGTTCCACTGTCCTACCTACGTGTATTTTTGCTTATGCTGTTGAAATTGTATTTCATGCGCGCGTCTTCATTCCACTTTCCGCCGCAATTGTTATTATCTTTGGTCATAATGTAGGCATATATACCTCACTTAATCCTCGTTTGAGTAACAGTCAATC
Source organism: Rhipicephalus annulatus (assembly GCA_013436015.1). Lineage (NCBI taxonomy): Eukaryota > Metazoa > Arthropoda > Arachnida > Ixodida > Ixodidae > Rhipicephalus > Rhipicephalus annulatus. The sequence continues at coordinate 128,423 of WOVY01011379.1, read as the reverse complement.
ATCATCGTCTGTTTCGGCTCAAAAATACGCTGCAAATATATTTCCTCTTTATTACGTAAAAAGGCGTAGGAAACATGCTGCCAACCACTTCCGTAAAAAGAAAATATTACACCAGAGATCACGTAGAACACATAGAACGTACAGCCCGTTCAACTTTCATGGTAATCTACGCAATGAAGAAATAAAGCAACGGCTGCTACGGAACAACACCTCTATTGTAGGGCCATTTCTTACACATTATTCATGATACTATTGCTACATGGTGGTAAATAACAAACGTGTTTGCATGAGATTCAACATGAGACACACGTAATCAGCAGATCTGTCTTCTGCAAGTGCAAGCTCATTCAAAATTTCCATGGCCACTATTCCAACTAATACTGTGGCAGCGTCACGTGGGAACATTTGACTGCACCTGCACATGCTAAAAAATTTACGAAGTGAATTCAAATGTTTGAAATCCAACAAGGACAAGTTTCTTGTTCTCTGAAAAAAAAAGTTATTTTTCCATGATTGTAAAACGAAACACAACACAGACAAGCTACGAGTTGTATGAACGAAAATTGTCAAAAAATTTATTTTATTTCGGCGGCTTTGCATTTGGAAATACAAATACAAAGAAGGAATATCATAGCTTCCAGATGCCCTGAGCACCTGTGTTGTTTCCCTAGTGGAACAGTATTGTGCAGACTTTTTTCTGAAAAAGAGGAAAAACGTTTTGTCGGCACAACCACACCAGGCGAGTACAGAGCAAAAAACAGTGCGAGCGCAATTATTTATTAACTTCATGACTCCTAATAGGCCTTGTTAGAGGCACTGACACAAAATTGACTCATAATAAATAATAATACTTATCATACAGAATGAAATAGCTGAAAGCACCAACAACTTCATAAACACATTAAAATATTGGCTAAAAATATTAGTTGAGGCAGAAGGAGCAAAGGAGTTTTCATTGTATTCAACAATACAATGATTAGAGTTATGCCATGCAAAGTCACCCAGCGTTTTTTTTATAATCACGAATTCGGCAGAAAAAATTTTCACGTTTCTCGAAGTTCGCAACTCGTCCTGGTAGTTTAATTCGTTGCGAAAGTGTTTGCTCCCAAGTTATGAGTCTTTAGTACGGCGCCGACTGAGCTAAGTCGTCAAACAAGAATTTTTTTTTCAAAAGTCATTTTGGAATGCACACGATACACGGCATTTCCAGCAAGGTAATGAGGTGATCTAACTAAAAAAGAATGGCTTACATCAATTCTTCAGAAGCTTTTTCTACGAGCAATAATAAACATTGTTGCCAGGTTCGGGATTTTTTTTCTGGTACCATGGCAAATTGTAAGGCTACAATTGAAAAAATGTGCTGGTGACCTTTTTGAGATACTAAAATCAAAAATAATTTATGCACTAAGCTTTAGCAGATTCACAAAAAATTGTTAATTGAACTTTTTTTTTGGGAAAAGCTCTGTATTCAGCATCAAAAAGCCTGCCTTGTTGGTCGGACAAAAAATATGCACAGCATTTCAATTTGAAGCTTCATGTATTACATATATAGTGGTAAAGTTACTAAATGTTATTATATCTTAAACTCGCGAAGTATTTTTTTAATTATGTATCTAGTGGGGTCACGACGAGCGAGCACCACGCTCAAAATATAAAAGTAAGTGTATATGGGCTTAAAAAACATTTTGAAACTAATCACCTTAAGCAATTACTTGCCCTGTGTCATTTCAGTTCACTCTGAAAAAGATTAAGGGCTTTCCCATTCAGTATACAAAAGTTGGCACTACTGCAACCCATCATGTAAACCGTTTTACTATTTACAAGCTAGTAATGACCAAAGCACATAGACTTGAGAGTGTGCAAAAAGGCATAATTTTTGTGAATGTGGAAGCTTTCGCTGAAATAAATTGTAATTTTTTTCAAGTGAAAAAAAAACAATTGATTCTATTTCAGTCACAATATTGAGGTATCAACTCTGTTTCCAAGTGAAAAAAATGAATTGATTCTATTTAATTAACAACTTTAAGGTATCAACTCTGTTCTTTTTAAGGTGGAAGTGACATCAAAGATATTAAGTAGCTCTCACTTTGCAAACTTCAGACAGAACTCAAGAGCAAGAAGACAACTTTTTATAGAAGTTTTTCCTTAAAACAATCAACTACCTTCATGACAAGTACCACACTATGATTTAAATGTTTCCTTTTCTCACTTTTCCTATCTTTGACCAGCAGTCTTTAACTGGAGATAACACCAGCCATATAATTGGCAAAGGCTTTATTAAATGCCAGTAGTTAGCCGTGTCTTCGTATATTTTTTTCATCCTGCGTCTGAACTTTGCTGCAAATTTTCAAAGGCAGGTAGCACCGCATTGTCACTTTAATAGCAGGCATTGTCCCTTCAATACAGCTGTATCGGTTCATGAAAAAAAACATATCCTTTTTTATGATTTAAATAGATCCTTCTCTTAATTGCGGTGTTCTTGCCACTTCCAAATCGTATCGCACAGGTAATAGGTTCTTGCATGTATCGGTGTCACCCTCCAGTGTTGCATAAGCACACTACTCGAACTGTTAGAAGATAGCTGCATGTGGTTATATGCAACATAGTACAGTTTGGATTTCTATTTTATTATTGCAGGCTAGTACTAATTAGCAAAATCTCAAAGTAAGGATGGGCAAAATTGATATGTTGTCTAAATGTTCATCATGCCTGTAGCTAGTACTCACCACTAGGACACATTGCTTCAAGGTATAAACATGGGCAAGCACGGAGTCCAGCAACCACATCAAAAAAGTTTTTATCACTTAAAATAAAAATTGATTTGATGACTTCCCTAAACAGTAACCAATGAAGGTTAATACTAAATGTGTTGTTTACCATAGTTTGTTACTAGGACCACCTCAATGCTAAATTTACAACCAAACATGTAAAAACCCACAACTTTCTAACCTTTTCACCAGCTGTAAAAATTATTTCGCGCTGTACACATATCGAATAACTTTTTGCCTACAAAAAGAAAATTCTGATAATCAGTTAATACGAACTAGCATATTTCTCTACATATCTACATATTTCTCTAAACCTACATATCAGTTCATAGGTTTTGGCTGGGAACCACAGGACGGCATTAAGCTCTTCAATAGTAGAGTACCAAGTACTCAGCACCATTAACCACTTTTTCTAAACAACCCCACTCATCAATCTTTACTGAAGCTCCTCTTGCTCACTGATGCTACTGGGAAAATCGGTGGATGAAACCGGATGTCGTCAAGGCTGTTTGTGTAAACGGTGAAAAGGTGACACAACACCGAGTACCCTCTCAAAAAGTCCGCGGGATTGAGCTTATGAACGTGAAAGATTTCAATGCTTCTTCAGATGAAACACGAGGTGGAATGCCTGTGTGATGCACAAAAAAAAACTAATTGATAATGAAAACAAATCAAAGCATATCCACGGAGTGCATGATGATGAGTGGGGTGAAGCATCCATCAGTCTGTCATTGCTTCCGTCCATGTGTCCGTCTGTGCGTCCATGCATGCGTCTGTGCGTCCGTGTGTGTGCCCGTCCGTCCGTCCACGCATCCGTTAATCTGTCCGTGCATCCGCTTGTCCACTCGTTCATCCGAGTGTCCATTCGTGCGTCCGTGTGTTTGTGCATTCGACTGTCTTTGCTCCCATCCATTATTGCGTCCGTCCGTGCATCTCACTCACTGACTCACTCACACAGGTTACACAGCCTGAAGTCCTAAATGAGCGTAGAACACAGTGTGTAGAATGCCCGGAAAATATCGTCAAGGTCGAGCAGTCATAGGTTCGACTCCCGGCTTAACTTTTCCTGTAGTTTTTCTGCTATCTGTTCGTGCGTTTAGAGCCAACGCCATTTAGGAACGTAAACGACAATCAAACTACCTCATATTAATAAGTCTTCTGTAGTGCAAGGCTCTGGAAATCCAGATCGCTGTCAGAGCATAAAACAAGTTTTAAATTCGAAGCATTTGTTAGCGAACTTCGGCGACTTTTACCGTATCTATCTATCTATCTATATATCTATCTATCTATCTATCTATCTATCTATCTATCTATCTATCTATCTATCTGTCTGTCTGTCTGTCTGTCTGTCTGTCTGTCTGTCTGTCTGTCTGTCTGTCTGTCTGTCTGTCTGTCTGTCTGTCTGTCTGTCTGTCTGTCTGTCTCCGAGACGGGTAAGAACGCACGTCTTAGAACCGCACAATTGGTTAACTGCCAGATAGCGCTCATGTCTCACGTGTGACTTCACTTGATGCGCTCGTTCACCTCCCATGCTCGCTCGAGCCACTGTGGAGCGGCGCTTCTAGAATACTATTCATAAATTTTCTTGCACAGAACATCAAATGAACGTTTTCTTCACTCTGTCCAAAAGCAAGACTATCTTCTTGTTACGACATTTACAGAATAACATGCAGGTACGGGGCCTATTTTTTCTGCTGATATTGTTAGACTTTGCGTGCGAAAATAGTCAGATGCTCCCAACGCGCTCCTTTGTATCCTTGCTCGAACTTGTAAGCGTGCCAATGCCGATGCCCAGGCACAAATGTCATCAGCGTATACTGAAAGACTGAGTGTTTCTGAGAGAGCTTCCGCCAGGCTAATCAAGGCAAGGTTGAAAAGAACTTGGTTTAAAACACTACCTTGCGGGACCCCATGGCACGTTCAAAGTTCTAAGGTCGGGCCATCTTCAGAATATACAAAAAATGGCAGCATATCCACGGAGTGAATGATGGAGAGTGGGACGAAGCAATCGTCCGTCCATGCGTCCATCTGTGTGACCGTCCATGCGTCTGTTCGTGCGCCCGTCCCTGCGTTCGATCATGCATCCGCCCCTGCGTCCTTTCATGCGTCCATCCATGCATCTGTCTGTGTGTCCGTTCGTTCATCTATTCAACACTCCAAGTCCCACCATCTCAGCATTTTTTATCATATATTCTGCATATAGAAGCACCGCCATTCACTGGACATTCTAAGGACTAAACTAGAGGTGGCACACGCACACTTTCTTACGGCTTGCGCTTCGGGTCTACTTCCCACCTTCAACCACCTTGAGTTCATGGTATATACTTGTTCACTGTATTCATGGCACTGTGGCGCAATACTCGGCGCAATAAAGAGTGCAAGTGCTAGTCGTTTCATGAATTTCTGCTGTTCTACCGAGGACACCAAAGGGATGACGTTGTCAGTAGATCAACAGCCTCGTTGAAATCCCGTTATGAAGTCGAAGTAATTGTTGTGTCGTTCAAGAAACCATTCCAGGCGCATGAGAATCATTCCCTCCATGAGCTTCCCAACGCAGCTAGCGAGACCTACAGGGCGGTATGATGTCAGCACTAAAGGTTATTTTCCTGCTTTTTGAAGCGGCAAAAGACGGCTACGTTTTCATTTTGAGGTTCAACGCCATTTACCTATGATTGATTAAGTATATTTAGCAGTTGTCTAGCTGCTTGGCCTAAGTGACGCAGAGCCGTATGCGTTATCCCATCGGGCCCTGGTGAAGAAGAACGCCTACACAGTGTCAGTGCAGCTTCTAGCTCTTCCAAAGAAAATGGAGCATCCATACTGTATCTCGTGGACCGGGGATATCGCATAAAAGCATATCGAAGACTAGGGCTGTCCCGCCGCTGATGTTCACGCAAACGTCATCTGCAACGTGAATTTCACGGTGGTATAAACGAATTACGAGAGGCTTTAAGAGACGACGTAGCATGGCGCCTGAGCGAAGACCCTGTAGATTTCTCCATACACGAGGCAATGGCTTGCGTGGGTCTAATGACTCGCAAAAACTTTTCCATATTTAATCCTGCAGCCTATCTGTTCGGCGCTGTATTTTTTCTGCATACGCCTTGCTACTCTGAGATCAAGAATAAACATGGTATACATGTATCTTCTCTCACCACGCCTACGTAACATCCGAAGCCATTCTAATTCGATGTCAAGCTCCATGCGCTTCTGTGAGTGTATGGAGCGGTGCGTACAGTTTTTTATTGCATCTGCAATTACGTCTTCTAGCCCATACGAGGAATCATTTCTGCATGTGTCCTCCATTTGATCTTCAAAAGTTTCCAGTCTATGTATCGATATACCGGTGAGGATGAAGTCTCTGGGCGATCAATGCTGACTTAAGTCAGAATGGGATCGCTTCCATGAGTTTTGATATCTGTAAACCACCGCAATTTTGAACTTAGGCAACGCGACACCAGAATAAGGTGGAGACAGCTGCTGTACGTCGTTCTTCGCTCGTATGTCGGGCTATCATCACTCAGCAGGCAGTTGTTCTGGTCTGGCGCGTACGTTATCCGTGAGCGGCCTTAGTTTATTCTAAGGCTTCCCCATATCGGATGATGTGCATTAAAATCACTTGTTATAACGCAAGGGCCCGGAATAGCTGTTATAATGTGCGTTAGTCTTTTAAAATCAATTGGACGTGCGGGGAATATATATATATATATATATATATATATATATATATATATATATATATATATATCATTCGCCATTACGAAACATCACTTAAAGCCATTCGTAACCAAGAAAGCCAATTGCTTTCCCATCATAAACTCGCCATTCATGAATGCGCGCTGCTGGCAGCATACCAGCGAAAAAAATCAGATGAAGTATATGCAGCTAAAAGAAAGAAGCTTGTCAGGGACAAAGTTATTATGCCTCATACTCCCCCGATAAGGCATACCGCTGAAATTTCTTCAAAATCTATCAACGCCAGACCTCTAGGTGACCCCCTATCATCACGTAACGTAGTCAACCTGTCTTCCTATGAACTTTCCGCTGATGAAATTTCACTATTGTCACGAGGACTTAATTTTTGCCCAGTGACAGGAGGTTTTAGCGAATTCAAGCTGATGAAAGATATGGACACTTTTGCCAGAAATGTAAGACTGAGAGAATACTTCCTCGTCAAAAGCCCTGCTAATGCCCCTATTTCTATTTTGCCATCTTACAAACATTGGACCCCACCTACCCAACGAGATAAGTGCCTAGACCTCTATATCTCAGCCGTTCAACGCGATGTGCTACATATTTACCGCAAACAGGTCCCGTTTAAGAGAAACCTTTCGATCAACGAAACCGCAGCAATGCAGCAACTGAAAGGTCGAGGTGATATCATAATTGAACAAGCTGATAAAGGGGGAGCTGTGGTACTACTAAACAAACACGATTATGACAGCGAAGCTTCCAGACAGCTTTCCAACAGCACTTTTTACAGGCGGCTAGACGAAGACCCCACTGAGCAGCTCAAATGTGTTTATACGCACGCTAACTAACCTCATTGAAAAGCAAGAAATTCCCAATTCGGCTCTGCATACCCTCGTTCCACTAAGTACAGTCGCGGGTCGCTTTTACCTCCTGCCAAAAATACATAAGTCAAGAAACCCTCGTCGGCCCATCGTTTCCGGCATTGGTACAGTTACGGAACTTGTCTCCCAATTTGTAGATACAGTAATTAACCGAATGCCGCCTTCTTTTCTATCGTACATCAAAGACACAAACCAGTTCTTGTCCGACATCGTTGACCTCTCTGTCCCCCCTGATTCACTCCTGGTTACCCTTGACGTAGCGTCCCTATATACGAACATTCCTCGTGCGGATAAAATACGAGCAGTACTTCACTCATACGAGTCTGTCTGTGACAAAATAATTGACAGCTCGACTTTGATGACCCTTTTAAAATTCGTCTTGGAATCTAACAACTTTGAATTTGACGGCACTCATTACCTTCAAGTTAATGGCACCTCGATGGGTACACCCATAGGCCCTAATTATGCCAATATTTTCATGAGCATGCTCGAAAACGAATTTCTGACAAGCCGTTCACCTAATCCATTGTACTACAAAAGGTACATTTACGATATATTCATGATTTGGCAGCACGGTGAACCTCTTCCCTTATCATTCATTCACGATTTCAACAACGCTCATCCGTCCATTTCATTCTCTAATACCTACTCAGGACAAACTATCAACTTTCTTGACGTAACAGTGACATTGTGTGACGGCAAGCTTGCCACTAAAGTTTACAGAAAGCCAACTGATATTCAACAGTACCTTCATTTTAATAGCAACCATGTCAAGCACTCTAAAACCAGCATAGCCCTATAGCCAGGCCCTTCGTTTTAAAAGAACATGCTCCCAAGAAACTGATTTTAATTCCAATTGTGCGCAGCTTCGGAATGCTTTATCAAAACAGAAATACCCTTCCAAGATTATAGATGACGCCATAAAAAGGGCAAGTAACCAGAACCGCAAAGCGCTTTAAGCGCCAAGAATAAACAGCCGGTCTTCTTCTGCACTAACCTTGTTCTAACATTTTCCGCGCCTGCGCAACACGTAAATGCCATTTTAAGAAAGCACCATAACATACTTCTACAAAGCAAAAGACTTAAATCAATTTTCCCAGAACCACCGCGTGTGACGTAGAGAAGAACGCAAAATCTGGGTGACCTACTCATGTCGTAAAAAGCGTACGCAGTAAACCTACTGGCTGCCGTCCTTGCAACAAACCTCGTTGCAAAGTCTGCCAGCATATGACCCCTTCACTTATCGCAAACAGCACCGCATCTAACTTCAGCGTGAAAATAAATGGTGACTATAACTGCGACACGCGTGATGTAGTTTACCTCCTGGAATGCTTGATCTGTGAAATGCAGTACTTAGGCGAAACCGAAACACCCTTCTGATATCGGTATAACAATCACAAGGCTCATATCTCTTCACTTCCTCCCCTTCCAATATCAAAGAATGCTAACGCAATGGGCCACTCATTTGAGAACATTACAGCCATGATTCTGGAGTCTGGCTTCCGAACGCATTATGACAGGGAAGTGCGCGAATCATTTCTCATCTTTAAGTTCAATACAATCGCAGGCGGTTTAAATGAGAGTACGGGGAAACACAGCGTCTTGCACCAGTGACCGCTGTAGATGTTAGTGCTTGTACCAGATGTAATCCTTGTGCGCGTGTCGTGACTTGTTATTTGATTGCCTATAAGTAGGATGTGATAAGGGGGCCCCCATATAGATTTCATGCCTGATTGTTGTACTTGTTTTTATGATGTTTGCACTCACGTGATTATTGCAAGCGAAACGTATGCGCTTATAAGGTGTTGCACCACTGTTAAATCTGTCATTCTGACGAAGGCCGGTCCCACGGCCGAAACGTAAAAAACCTTTTCGTTTTTCGACGTGTGTCTTCTTTTTATTCATACTATTTACCGGCGTCCAAGAATTTATTCCCTGCAATTATATATATATATATATATATATATATATATATATATATATATATATTTTAATAAGTGTAAAAGACAACTTATTTTTCAGAGTAATGCACATGTACTCGTTCTCTTCATCTGGTGGTAAAGCATGGGCGAAATAAGTTAGATAGTTAGGTCCTTGTGAATGTATACAATAACTTTGCTGGTCCTTCCATTTGTGGTTCAGACGAGAAACTCGTATCCTCATATTCTTATATTATTCGATGAGTTCGGCTCACAGATTGCCATTATCGGGAAGCGGTTTTCAAAGACGAACTGCCAGAAATTTGATATCCCGGACCTTAGGCCTTACACATTCCTTTCAAATATGTAAACATTTTCAATATGCTCTGCAAACGATAGCTGTTTCTGTTGACAAGCCATGCTTCTGCTGTTAATCTTGTTAAGCAATTGACTTCTGAAGGCTTGCTAAAACCGGACTGATAGCAGCCAGCAGCTGCAACACGTTTCGTGCTATTGATGTTTGCACCCTCTCCACGAGCACACGACTGGTAGTCACGAGGAAGCAGACCATGTTGACTATTTGTTTATCCTCTTCTGTTGGCTTAGAGAGTTTGGACGAGAAGTGCTTCATTGCAGGTGTCTGATGGCACTCTCTGGTGACGTGTAGTCGAGAAAGTTACGACCATGAGTCAGCTGAGTCGCTGTTGGAGGCTTCTCTATCTTTATCCTTGTTCTGAAAGAGAGAGGTGGAGGCGACTTTGAGCGCGGTTCACGAGGTAAGGCGGTCTTGGAGGTCGGGAGCGCCGTCTACGATGCGATCGAGGTCGTCTGATAGATGTGGCCGCTTTCCGATGAGGCGAGTCATCTCGAACCATTTTCTTCAGCATAGCCGTTCCCTTCGAATAATTGGACAGTCCTTCGAAGATCTATCATGAGGCCCATAACAATTCGAACATTTCCGAATGTTGGACTGACATGTGTTAGTGGTGTGCGGTCCAAAGCCTCGGGTACAAATGGTGGTGTTCTTGCACACGCTGCTCACGTGGCCCAACTTCGTACCTTTCCTGCACTGAAGTGGCCTCATTACGAAAGGACAAACAGCGTGCCGAAAGTGTCCCGCCTTCACGAGTAACGGGAGGGTTTCACCCTTGAATATGATCTTCACGCAACGTGACGTGCCGAGACCAAAAACAGTTGTGCTGATGGTGTCTTCTGTAGCGGGCTTGATCAGGATTTGAAAGTCTGTGTTGACGATGGTCTCGTCAACATCATAAATTACTCCGGTGTTGACTTTTTTGCCGAATGGTTCATGAGAGTGGACTGCCATGTCATTGAGTTCTGTGGCCTTGCGCAATATATCCAGTGCAGCCGCGTACTTGACGTCAATGGCTAGAGCATTTTTGTGCGTGTTCACTCTGACGTCTTTGATTTCATTTGGCACCAGTGCCTCCAGCTGTGCACACAAGGCTTGCCTGTTGAGGCGCCTCATATTGTCAGTGGTGACCACAGGCATGAAAAAGACGGTGAATTACTCGACACTACACAAAGCTCTTATGATGGACGCACTGGAATTGGTAGGCGTGCTCAGAAACCGTCTCTTAGCTTTGCGGCTCCTCATCAGCTTGAAGGTGTCGTCACCGGATTCTTCACTGCTGACATAATAGATCATGGTATTGTCACTGTCGTTCTCGGCGCCGTTGCGCTTCCTGGAGGCGGTTTCCACGGGGTTCGTAAGGTCTGGCTCATGCGTGTTTGACTGCATCTCTATCGCACGCCGGCAGGAACCCACACCTGGCTGGTGAAAACAATGTCATGCTCAATGAATATAAAAACTGAAGGACTCGCCGTTCAGACCCAAGTATACTGCGTGTAACTCAAACATTCTACCACAGAGCCTTAATTTGGAACTACTTTTCAAATAGACGCTAATCTTCGTGCAACGTCAATAACGGTTGCAGTACTGCCTACCCAATTTTAGGAAAATTACATATGTACTTCGTTAATACAGCCGTCACGTCCATGGACCATTAATTGTGGTCAGGTACCATGCGCTGAAGTTGCTTTATTTAGCGGTGTCCAGGACCAGCATCTTTGCAAGCATCACCGCTGCATATCAGCTTGTGGTGTTGCTAAGACGCATGTTCCAGTTGACATTTTTGTGGAAGTGCAAAGAACTGCTTATATAAACATCTGCAACTATTCGACATATGTCTGTGCGTGCAACATATGTGCATATAATTAGCGGCACTTCACGAAGAGTCACGCGATAAAAAAAATTTCTACATGGTCACTTTGCCTCCACATTCTACGCATAACGTCAATTCCCAGGTACGTGGGATCTGCCCAATTTCTTTTTTGCTACAATGCCCAGTCTTTCAGAAACGGCGATTTTATTACTGATTGTACTGTTGGATTTCACCCTATGTGCTCTAGGAGCAAATCTTTAACAAAGTGCGGTAAGCACTTATGAGGTTTTCTTGTACTGCTGTGCACTGGTAGAGGGTTTAAGGGCTTTACTCTGTATAGTGCAAACTATGCCATGCGAAAAACCAGGTCTCTTATACTCATCCACATATATTGCCCAGTCCTTCCGGAGAGCGTGGTGTGCAATTTCTAATGTACCGTTTGATAGAGCTGCAACGCTTTGATAATATCTGTCGCAGTGCCTACAAGAAAGCTTAGTAAACTAAAACAGAAAAATTTCAGAACCTACTTAGCGATGGAAGGAATGCGATACACTCCAACGGCGAGTAGTATGTCAGCAGGCTTCGCAACCGAGAGAAGTAGAGATCGTTGCGGATCCTTTTCTCAAATCCACTGAAGCTTCCTGGGAGCGAAGAAAGTAGTCACAGACAACTGGATCAACCTGACACGTATAAGGTTGCGTAAATCAGTGGCTTTCAACAAACACGGTAAAGAAAAAATGGCAGCATATCTACAGTGTGAATGATGGAGAGTGGGGCGAAGCATTCGTCCGTCCATGCGTCCGTCTGTGTGACCGTCCATGCGTCTGTTCGTGCACCCGTCCCTGCGTTCGTTCATGCATCCGCCCCTGCGTCCGTTCATGCGTCCATCCATGAATCTGTCTGTGTGTCCGTTCAACCATCTATTCAACACTCCAAGTCCCACCATCTCACATCTTTTATCATATATTCCCCATATAGAAGCACCGCCATTCAGTGGACATTCCAAGGACTAAACAAGAGGTGGCACGCGCACACTTTCTTACGGCTTGCGCTTCGGGTCTACTTCCCACCTTCAACCACCTTGAGTTCATGGTATATACTAGGTCACTGTATTCATGGCACTGCGGCCCAATGCTCGCTCAACCTTCTAAAACCAAGAAGATTACGCCCAGCGAGTATAACGTAGCAACCTTTTCCTATCAGATAGTGCTCAATGTACATGCCAGTGGCGGCTAATGTGAAATGAGAGACTGGAGGATTCAGCTTTTCATTTCTTACGGCTTGCGCTTCGTATCTGCTTCCCCCCTTTAGCCACCTCGAATTCATTCATGGTATATACTAGTTCATTGTATTCACGGCCCTGCGGCTCAACGCTCGCTAAACCTTTCTAAAACTAAGGAGGTTACACCCAGCGAGTATAATGTAGCAACTTTTTCTTGTCCGATAGTGCTCAATGTACATGCCAATGGCTGCTAATGGGGATCGCAGCGTGCGCGTTGACTAAAAGCCGAATACTCCGGTCTCTCATTCCCCATTAGCAGCCATTGGCATGTACATTGAGCACTATTTTTTATTGTTAAACAACGCACAGAAGAAATCTCTCACCGGCACCACCTTGGAGTTCAAATGTTAAAACTATTTCGGGAATGTGCCACTTACTGGTGGTTACGTTCTACGAGGGACGCACAAGCCACGCCATAATGAGCGACTCTATTCGCATTCTGGGGCTTGATTATACTTGCTACGGCATGTCAGCGTCCTTGTGGAATTCAGTAGTCGAAGATATAAAACGACACGTCCAGGAAGCACAAGAGTATGATTTACCGATGCTCGAAAAAAGGTATTTAGCACAGACGGTGTTTTGCGGCCGTGCATGGTATATATCTCATGTCTTACAGCCCCCATTACAAATCACCAGGTCGTTGCAATCTCTCATTGGCTCTTTTTTCTGGTCGGGTGGAACAGAGCTGGTTTGCCGAGCAGCTCTTGGGCAACCGAGAAACTGCGGTGGATTCGCATTCCCATCCGTCTCTGTTCGCTGGCGGCTACTTGCCCTACGATTCTTACTTCGGTTGTTGCATGGTGATCAGTGCCCCGCGCGTGATCTTGCCTGTTATTTATTAGGCACCAAACTACGCTATTTACTACCAGATGCAAGGCTTAATTCTGCACCGCAAACACTTCACGTACCTGCATTTTACTCAACGGCAGTAGCATTTTATCGACACGCGCAGTAGGTTTGTCCCGATGTGGACATACTTTAAAGCCGCATTGTAGATACAACGGTGGCTCTTCTCCTTCCTCTGGTTCCTCCAGCCCGTCTAGCACGATCGAGACATGTCTCGTGGAGCGCGATAACGGCATCGTTTTTGCCTGGTCACCTCCGTGATTTTATGGGGCGTCTTGGATGGAGAGTACTCGCAACACGGGACACACTGGAGAGGTGGGGCTTGGTCCCATTTTCCATTTGTCCTAACTGCCCGTTACAGGAGTCTAACCAGCATATGCTGAAGCAATGTGTCATTTCAAAGGTGTTTTGGAAGTCAGTTAACGCTAGTTTTCGTGGAATAGGTGTTAATTGCTTTGTAACATCTGGTCGCTGCTCGCGTAGTCGCTTTGCACGCCTTCTAATAGTTGCGGGGGCTTTTTGTTTATGGCGTAATAGGTGCGAAGCTGTTGCGGCAGGTCATCGTCGTCGTGCTCTTTTTCTGATTCTGGAACGCCTCTACTCTGAACTCTTATCGTTTCTGTCGGAGGAATTGTTCTTCCTTGGGGAGGAAGAATTTCTGCGACAATCGTCGTTCCGCTTTCTGTCCGTAGTTGACAGACGCGTTCGATTAGTCTTCCACCTGGCCTGGTTTCTATAGCCAGGTCACCTGTCAATGTCTGATTAGCGCATGTAATCACTATGTGTTTACTATTTTTATGTGTTTGTGTGTGTTCCATATGGGTGTGACCTCTCCTATATATGCACTTAATTCTAACACTGTAAGTTATGTAACCTTTATGAATATTGCTACCTGTTGTACATATTTTCTAACATCTTCACCAAGTCTTGTAAATTCTGTACATATATCATCATGTACATTGTTCATATTGTGATTAGTGCATTTATGTAATGTATGTACAGTTATTAGTACAATGGACTATGGACATCCTACGGACTTGGACACTTTTGTTTAAATGTGTAGTGTATGTTGTGCTTTGTCTTTTGTTTGTTATTGTGCCTGTTATACAGACGCTTGTCTCTTAGGTTTGTTGCGTCCAATGAAAGAATAAACTTTTTCTAAACAGGAGCTTCGCCCCCCCAAAAAAAGGCAGAATTCATCAATGTAAGCTGGCAGTCGATGAATATTCTTAGTATGTTCACGCATTAAACATACAAGTCTCTGTTTCAAAAGAATTGCCCAGTTTAATCAAGCTTATAGCCAGAGTTGTGTAGGCATATGCACCAGCGGCCTCAATACAATTTGAAGGGCATCCCAAATTGCAGTTTTTTTCAGGCTTATTTTTTGTTTTCTGTTTATGTAAGCTTTAACAACATAATATCCGTGGCGCAATCGCGTCAATAAAGTTTTGGTGGACCCCTTCAAAAAGTAATTTCGTATTAAAAGCGTGCGACTCTGTGCGTTATTTTGTTTGTTGAACGTAAATAATTTTCTTGTAGCCTTGTATAAATGTATTACAGAAGCATTTGGCCTTTCTATAGTGCTTCCGTATTGCGCTTCGGTCATTACAACAACCGACCTAGAACCCGCCAGGATGGTCTAGTTGCCATGGTGCTCCGCTGGTTGCTGGTGGCAGCAACCATGTCCGGCTGCAACGGCCGCATTTTCGATGAAGCGAGAATGCTTGAGGCAGGTGTACTTAGGTTTACGCGCACATTTAAGACACCCAGGTGATCGATTGTTTCGGTGCCTTCTACTACGGCAAACCTCATAACCATATTTAGGTTTTGCTGTAGGACATCAAACACCCATAACAATTCTTATAGAATGTAGGATCGTTCAGTGAGGTTGTCGTAGTCAACGTCGTTTGCTGGCACGTAGGTGTATTTTATCGTACCTCGACAAAAAAAAAAGCAGCGAAATCATTATTTTCAAATTCGGAATAACAGGCAGTTCATGGTCGCTCGTCAGCAGCGTTATGTCGTAAATAAATGGGATGGATTTATAGTACACACGGACTAAAACAGGCAAATGGGAGACTGTGCGATTCTCGTATTGTCATTTTCAGCGTACACCGTTCAAGGCATACCGCCGTAATTCTGACAAAAACATTTACAGAACAGCTTTAGCGGCCATATATACAACGACATGACGCAGTTATTCTGAGTCATTGATCACGGTAATGGTTACTTCAAAGAATTGATATCGCGTTTTACACTGTGGTGCCGTACGTATAATTTTTCATTTCACGAAGTGCAAAATACTTCTCTGAGGCTTAATAAATAAAGATACTACAAGCACGGCAACATTTGCCTCCGCCATTTACTTCAAGAAGACTGACAAAATGGGCAGCATCGCAGCGCTTAGGAGATTCCCAATCCAGATCAAGTTCATAGAGGTCTGCTGTCCTAATCGCCAGTACAGTTGAGTTGATGAATCTGCGCTCGAAACAGGAAAAAAACGTGATAGAGCGTTAAAAAAGAAGGAAAAATAGTTCAGAAATAATTGTTCAGAGAATAAAAGTAAATAGAGTGAATATGAGAACAAGATTATCAAAACATACAACACGAACGGAATTGCTACAAGGGCGCTCTTCTGTGCCTGTCGTTTCTCTTGCGTATTTATATCTAAGTGACCATCTTGACAACATTAATGTGCGAAATGTTAAAAAAACGTTCTTTAGCTTTCAATGCCGCTCCTGTGGATGCAGCCCTTGTTGTACAAAAGCAATATTATTGGCAGACATCAGGACCAGCGCACTCGCGAAATGATTCAAGCCACCCATAACACGCAAGAGGGTTATCATGCATCAGTACACGGCGGCTGCTCTATGTGCATTTACAAAGGAATTATGCTTTCCGACAAAGCACGTGGGATCTTTCCATAAAGTCTTAAAGGGGTCGTAAAACGGAAGTGCAACTTCTCTGTTGAAATTCTCCCTGAGTCAATGAAGATTAGACATACCGACTCCAAATTATTTCGGCAGAATATCCAGCGCGGTAATTTTGGACTCCCTAGCGACCATGCAACACCAGTGGCCGCAATAGGTACTAACAGGTAACGCCAGTGAAATGTCCGAGAAAGAGAGCTTACAAAAAGAGCTTGAACTTTCTTTTGCTGTAATGTAAAAATAGATTTATATAAACCTAGAGAAGAAGAAAAAATAACTGAATAAGTTTTGCACTCTGAGTTGTATGCTGTCCCATTACAGCGAGTGAACAGCTTGGTTCTGTTTTCAAGTGCAACCGGGCTCTGTCACGTGTGTATACATTCATTCCTGGTGGTTTCCTTGGCTCGTTCGGAGCAGCCAGTGCAGTGTTTCAGCTTTTCCTTGTTGCCTCAGGTTGTGTTTTACTGCGTGTTCTGGTTAGCTTAGTCCTTGCTATGCCAACCGTGTGCTTTGTGAGACAGTGCCGCAGGACTTATCAAAGAGGAAACAACGTACGCTTTCGCAAGCTGCCCCGCGAGCCTTGGCGCAGAGCATCGTGGCTTCGAGCTATCATCCGCGAAGGCCCCGATTATACGGGCCCACAGAGTGGAGGCTCATGGTCGGGGCATCCACAAACGGGGGTTCTGCCACGCGGTCTCCATTCGAGTTCTGCTAGGGCGTAGGATTCATCGCCGCTGCCATGCTCTGACCATGACCAATCTCGCACTTGCATGGGTGCGTCGGCGTACGGTTCCGCTACAGCAAACGACGCTGTAGTCGGGGAAGGTCGCACATTCTCCGCTGTGTGTCCGTGGTGTTATGGGATCGTTATGGTGGTGCCTGTGCCGTAATTGAAAGAGTATGATGCTATGAGACGCGGTCAACAAAGACTCAAAAACGTCACTGCGTCGCCATGTTTTGTCGGTGACTGAGACTTTTCAACGGCTGTCTTAAAGCGACGTCAGTAGCACAATTTGCGGGAACGTGAACTGCTAAACTGAAATCGCGGGTTTCAGGGGCAAAGCTCTTTATAGTGGCACCTGTTCATCCCTCGTAGCAGTCGTATTGTGTAACAATTGTTACATTTTGACCTCGAAGGTGGTGCCGCTTGGAGATTTCTTCTGTGCCTTGTTGAACAATGAAAATAGTGCTCAATGTACATATCAATGGCTGCTAATGGGGAATACGAGACAGGAGCATTCGGCTTTTAGTTAACGCGCACACTGCAATCCCCATTAGCAGCCATTCGCATGTACATTAAACACTATTTGACATGATAGGGCTGCTACGTTAATTTCGCTGGGAGTAACTTCCCTAGTTTTAGAAAGGTTTAGCGAGCGTTCAGCCGCAGTGCCATGAATACAATGAACTAATATACACCATGAACTCGAGATGGGTAAAGGTGGGAAGTAGATACGAAGTGCAAGCCGTAAGAAAGTAAAAGTCGAATTCTCCTGTCTCTCATTTCCCATTAGCAGCCATTGGCATGTACATTGAACCCTATCTGACAGGAAAAGGTTGCTGCGTTATACTCGCTGGGCGTAACCTCCTTGGTTTCAGAAAGGTTTAGCGTTGAGTCGCAGTGCCATGAATACAGTGAACTAGTATATACCATGAACTCGAGGTGTTTAAAGGTGGAAAGTAGACCCGAAGCGCAAGGCGTAAGAAAGTGTGCGCGTGCCACCTCTCGTTTAGTCCTTGAAATATCCGCTGGATGGCAGTGCTTCTATATGGGGAATATATTGCCACAAGGCAGTAGTGGGATTGGGGCATAAAGCGGTAGAGGGTCCCTGCCTGAAAGAAAAGACTATGAAGTGGATAGAGACTGGTTGTTGATTCTTTTTTCTCACTATATAAATCTTTGCTTTCTTTCTTTTTTTTAACATACTGTCTTCACTATACATTCCCCCCTTTTTTGTATTAAGCAATAATGCAGTTATCGTCCATATGAGACTATGTTCTCTTGGCCCATCCTCCAGAGTGGGTACGAGCCATGGATTAGAGGACACAAACAAACAAACAAACTCGTCCCAGCCCGCCAGTATGCCAGGCAATCTCGTCACGTGTTAACGTCGTAAATATCTGCAAATATACATTTCCTTGTTAGATGATATGTGGAGGTGCGGGGTACGCCTACCCAGCTTTTCCGGCAAACCAAAACGGAACTTCGGAGTGGTCGCCACCTTCATTTTCCTGCAATGGGTCAACAGGCCCACCCACAAGAGCAACGGCAGCCGCAGCAGCAGCAGCAGCACCAGCAGCTGCCTCCTCTGATTCTCCTGCTGCCACGAGACCCCGGAGCCTCCTAGGGCACAGGCAAGGACAATGTTAATGTTGAAGATTGGGTCGCATTGTACGAGTGCGTGAGCGAATACGATAGATGGGACCCTACGTTGATGCTGACCAACATTGTATTTTACTTGCGGGATACGGCACTCACCTGGTATGAGACGCATGAGTCGGTGTTGACCAGCTGGGACGTTTGCAAACTGAAGCTTGTCGAGTTGTTCAGCAGGCCACGAGGAAAGACCTGGAATGTCGTGTGCAGACATCGACGGAATCGTATGTATCTTACATACAGGACGTATTGGGTCTCTGTCGAAAGGTTGACGAGAACAAGAGCGAAACAGACAAAATCGCTCACAGATTAAAGGGAATCGCCGATGACGCCTTCAATCTGTGTATCGTTAAAGATTGCGCCACCGTCGACGCGGTTGTGAAGGAATGTCAGCGCTTCGGGCACGCCAAGAACTGTCGCATAACCCGCCAGTTTGCGCGTCTGCCTAATACGGCAGCCACTTTAACCTGTGAAGACAATCCCAAGTTCACGCAAGCTACATCGTCCGAAAATGTCACCCGAATTGTTCGCCGCAAACTCGAAGCAATTTCTCCTGCAGCCATCGCCTCCGACAGTCCTCAAGACAACGCATCCACCGTCTCCCTCATCTAAGCCGTTGTTCGCCAAGAAATAGCAAATCTCGGCATCGCACCTGTTTGCACTGTTCGCACTACCGAGAGCTCGGCTTCTGTTAACCAGATTCTGGTGTACTCTTCACGCTACCCTTCCTGCTACCGGAACCCTGCTGAAAGGAGAACGTCGGATGATAGACCAATCTGCTTTCACTGCTCTCACGCCAGCCACATTGCACGCTACTGTCGCAATCGTTGCACATCCAATTCATCTTGGAACACTGGGACATGGCGTTGCTTTGAAGACAATTTTCGCCAGTTTTCAACTCCGTACGATCCACAGCCTGCTCCTACTAACGTTCAGGGCCGAAGGCTCAGCTGGTCACCATCACCCCATGGCCGCCGATCTCTCTCGCCGTTGATTTCTCGATCCAGGTCCACTGCACTACCTGGGTCTTCAACCTCAGGAAACTAGACCATGCAGCTCCCGGAGGTGACGCTGCCTTAATGACCCGTTCTGCAAATCGTCTGTTGACGATTCCTACGCGCCGCAATATTTCGAAACTTTTGGTGGATGACGTTACTGTTACAGCCCTCATAGACACTGGTGCACAAATTTCAGTCATGAGCGCTGCTCTCTGTATTAAACTGCGAAAAGTGATCACGCCTCTTATTAAATGCGCAGTAATGCTTGCCGATGGGAGCACATCTACCGTTCTCGGCATGTGCACCTCAAGCGTGTGTAATGCTGGGCGCCAGACCAACGTATTGTTCTCTTGAGCTTGAGCAGTGCCCACATGACGTGATTCTTGGTATTTTTTTATTGATATGATATATAAGGAGATGCTGGCGTACCATTATGGCGCCGCCTACTTCTTAGCCGTTGATTGAAACTTGAACACGTATCTTGAAGCAAAACATACAAAGCAATCTATGGAAAATAGAAAACTCGGGCACAGATATGCAAAGACGCACTTATACGCACATATCACAATGGTAAGTAAATGTTCGAAAGTCAATGTAAGAAGTCTCTGGAAATGTCCCTCGTTAATATTCGGTCCACCAGCACAAAACAGCAAAGCACACGTCTGGTCCTTATAAAGATGCATTCACTCGTATGTACATAATAGTCGACAAGTCATTCATTTCACAACACACACGTGATGGGTGTCACATGATACTGTACATAATAAGTACATGTGTTACAAATGAAAGTTTGTTCTTTGTTAATACTTGTCAGCAATCCCGCTGTCTTGTAAAAACGTGTTAATGCGTTTAGAGCGTGGGACTGTAAAACTCCAGTTGGCCACGGGCCCAGAAGTTTTTTCATGCTAAATGGTCTGCGGTTCTATGCGAACAGTTCGCACTTAAGACGGCGTCTCGGCGTGTCATGATGTTGACAGTCTATGAGAAGATGACAGACGTCTTCATCTATAAATCCACATTCGCATTCGGGAGTTTCAGCTCTGTCTATTCTGTGCAAAAAATGTTTTGTGTATGCGGTGCCTAGCCTCAATCGGTGAATTAGAGTTTCCATCCTTCTATCTAATGACAGAGTAATTTTGAATTCAATAAATGGATCGATGTGATATAAATCGCAGCTCTTTGTACTTTGGTCGAACCTTTCAGTTTGGCTCATTCTGAAAGTTGTATTCTTTATAATACTACGCAATTCATTTCTCGAAATTTGTAAAGAAACAGTAACGTCTTTACGATGTGCTTGTCGTGCTGCCTTATCGACAGCTGTGTTTCCAGGAATGTTTCAGTGGCCTGGTATCCACTGGAATTTGATCTCATGTTGCGCCTTCTTTGCTTTCGTGAGCTCCTTCAGCGTTTCGTATGTCATACTATCACTTATTACTGTCCTGTTTGTACTAGAGAGTGATCTTAATGCGGCCTGTGAGTCACTGAAAAGTACCCATTTTCTAGCGTCTGCTACCGAGTTTATAAACATTAGAGCATACAGAATAGCGAAGAGCTCAGACGTAGTAGATGACATCATGCGACATAATTTAAACGATTCCTGAATATTGAGCTGTGGTATGATAAATTCCGATGTTGAAGACGTTGTAGTACTTCAGCCATTTGTGTAAATATGTATGTAGCCTGGATACCACATGTGTATCTGATAAAACTCTAGTTGTTGAGCAGCTTGGATGAATATGTCTCTCTTTCTGATAATACCATCCACTGAGAATTCAATGCTTGGTATTACAAGCAGCCATGGAGGATAGTCCATTTCAGAGGTCCAAAATACATTTATGGGTAATATATGTACATTATTAGTACATCGTTATGAGCATTGCTTTCATCTCTTAGTAAAATCTCCAGTGCCAATGGGTGGTCCCTGTGTTGCGTCTGTAAGCGAAAAAAAATGGCGGCATGTTTCAGCTGTTCTCATGACTAGAAAGGGTGGCTGTCGAGTCTCTGCTATGACAAGGCTGCTGGAAGTCGCTCGTGGAACACCTATGCAGACGCGCAGTCCCCTAGCTAATTGTCTTTGAAGTCGCTCCTTTGAAGGGCGGGAAAGGCCATGTAACACTGCTGCAGAATATGCACCTTTTTGTCGTAATAAAGCATTGCGAACAGCGAGCATGGATGATACAGATCCGCCCCATGATGTCCCAGCAATTCTGCGGAGTATATTCACTAGCGTATTCACCTCGTTTTCCAGTTTCTTTATGTGAGGTGCCCATGATAGCTGCCTATCAAGTATTACTCCGAGAAACCGATGCTGTGTCACAAACATTAGTGGTTCTTCTTTTAAATTGAGATTGAAGTTCTTTAACTTCTTACGGGTGAAGGGCAATACAGCTGTCATTGCGTGCGATAGAATCATTCCTCTTTCTTTTAAAAAGTTGTTGATAATATTCATTCCGTCTTGCAATGCAATTTTAATTAACCATATGTCCGTTCCAGATGCCCAAATGCACACATCATCTGCATATAAGGAGTATTTCAACCTGGAAGGCAGTCTTTTAGCTAAATCAGCCATAACACAGTTGAAAAGAAGAGGGCCGAGTACGCTTCCTTGTGGCACTCCCTGTCGGACGTCGTGTTCTGCACTTTTTCCTTCGCTCGTCTGAATGAATATTTTACGACCTGATAAAAATTTGGATACCCACCGCAAAGACCTGCCGGACAGTCCGTGTTCCAACATACTCAGCAGAACATGAGTGTGACTGACTGTGTCAAATGCCCTTTTGATGTCCAAGAACACTGCGACCGTCAAACTACCACACGCGCGTTCATGCTCCACATACGTTACTAAGTCCAGTATTGTATCCATTGTGCATCTCTGTTTCCTAAAACCTGCCAAGTAGTAGGAGAATACACCAGTTCTGTTGCACCACCAATGAAGTCGTGCATCCATCATTTTTTTCCATTACTTTACATAAACAGCTTGTCAGACTGATTGGACGGAAAGATTCAAGGTTCAAGGGCGTCTTAGCCGGTTTTAAGATCGGAATGATGCGAGCAGACTTCCAAGACTCGGGTACAATTTCTTGCGTCCATAGATTATTGTAAATATCTAAGAAAATAGTTGTGCCTGCAGGCCCAAGGTTCTTTAACATATTGTACGTAATTCCGTCCGGTCCAGAGGCCGATTTTTGACGACATGATGCTATAGCACAATGCAGCTCCCTTAACGTAAATACAGGGTCTAGTTGAGGATGCTTGGCCCAAAAGCAAGCATTGATTTTTCTGGCTGGCTAACGCGACAGAATTATCAAATAAGGCACATTGTGATGTGGTGGGCCTACTGGTAAGTAGACAAAATTCATCTGCTACCACAGCTTCCGGTTTGTCCAAGGCTACAGCAAGAGCATGAAATAGAAAGCTCTGTTATACAGGGCCACTAAGTGCTCGAATTACAAGCCAAATTCTTGGAACAGGTGTGTGGGGAGAGAGCGTGCCACAGAAATCACGCCAGCGTCGTTTACCTAAATTTTTCTAGCCGTCTCCGCATTACATTGTGGATTTTCTGTGCATTTTTGTAAGCTTGCAAACTTCCGCTGCGTCAATATGCCCTTTTTGAACGTCGTCTGCTGGCTCTTAGATGTTCATACTCTCCATCGACTGCAGCATAGTCTTTTGGAATCGGGACATTCTTTGTACATTTATTCGCATTATCTTGCAGAATTTCGGTAAAGCTTTCAACTGTCGTGAGCTCACTTTTTTGGTTTGTTAGGTGGTGCCGAAAAGTTTTCCAGTTCGTCAGTTTGCTGTAGCGTCTGGTGTCGTCTTTTCGCAAAAAGGGGTGATTTATTAGATTGGGAAAGTGGTCACTCCCACGTGTTTCTACATCCGTTGTCCATACCACACCATTCACTAGATTTTGGTAACACAAGTTTACATCGATGCAACTAGAGTAATTATGCCTTCGGAGAAAAGGTGGGGAGCCGTCATTTAAAATTGTCAAATTGCATTTGTCTGCGGCACACTCAACAATGTTCCCACGTGCATCACATTGATCTCTACCCCACGTTATGTTGTGCGCAATAAAGTCTCCGCATATAAACGTATATGAATTAGAAATGTTGAAGATAATTGTTAGCTCTTCCACCGAAATGCGGCTTGAAGATTCTAGGTAAAAATTGATCACTGTAACGCACTGCTCACCAAAGGATACTTTGCAAGCGACGAATTCCGGGAAGTCCAGATCCCTTGAGTGAACTTGATGACAAGGTGGGCCCTTTCTGACGCACAAATGTACTCTGCTAGGACCACTTCGACGAGATGACTTATATATCACGTAGTTGGCGAGGCGGAAATCATCATTCATTCCTGCCTCCTGGATGCAAAGTATTGGATAATTGTACTGCAGAAGGAGTTTACGGAGGTCAGCACAATTCCTTCGAAGACCATTGGCATTCCACTGGTATATGGAGACATCTTTGTAGCGCTTATTCATATGTTACGTGTCGCAGGTTTGACCCGGACTGTTGACACAGTAGTGCTTCCAGAGGCAGCAGGGCTTTTACTTCTGGCAGGTTGTTTGCTTCCGGTAGAGCAGACAGGATTGCCTTAAGTGCTGCAAAAAGCATTGGCAGAATCAATCGCATGACTGATGCAGAGGCACGGTCTCCATTGAATGGTTGATTTTCTGAGGCCTGTTCAGAATGACGTGACGTTTCGATGCTGTAGTTGGGGCGAACACTGGCACTGTCGGTTTTGCTACTTTCCGGCAGAGGTCCCGTGGGCGTTCGCAGCTTTGACGCGTAGGTTGGGTTAATTGAAGGTACTTCTCGTGAATGGTCTCTCGAGTGTGCTCTTGGTGGCTCTCTTGGCGGTTCTCTTGGCGTGCTTGTCGGCTGGTGTTGCGGTGGCCGCTGAGGTGGATCACGTATTAGGATGAACAATCTCAAGGTTTGGAGATGGTTCATTGGGCCGCAGTTTTCTGTCATGGATGAGCTCATGCCGACGCATTTTTGCAGCAGCTTTACTTTGCCGGCTGCCTGAATATGAGGCAGCGTGATTACCTGCACAGTTTGCACACTTGGGCTGAAGAACAGACTTGCACTCCTTATGATGGTGTTCTTCTGAGAAGATCTAACACCGGCGTGTGTTACGGCAACTTTTCGCCATGTGTCCGAATCGCTGGCAGTTATAGCAGCGAAGTGCTGGACCAAGAAATTCTTCCACTGGGTGACTGGTGGATCCTAAGTACATTCTTCCTGAAATCGGGTGGTCATCTCGAAAAGTCAGGATCACTGAGTGAAGTGGACGCGTCGTTACTCCTCCATCTTCCTGGCGGTAGTATTTTATTTGCCGTCGCGCCGATATAACCCCTGCATCTCTCAAGTACTCTAGGAGTTGTTCATCTGAATACTGCAGAGGAACATGTTTTACTTTCCCAACGTTCCGAGTGTATGTGTCTGGGATGAAAGGCCTAACTTCCAGGCCACCTACATTTGAAAGCATCAGAAGACGCTTGGCTGAACTTAAGGAAGCAACGCTGCCACTAAAGCTACCATCTCTGGTCGTTCTGAATGACTGCACTTTTTCTTTAGCAGTGGAAACAACTTCAACTGACACTCAATTGGGGTTCACTTTCCATAAGCTAGCAACTTTAGCTGTTGGATGAAAGACGACTTGGATACCCTCTGCTCGTTTCTTTTTATAAGTAACCAACGTAAATGGTTCATCTTCGCCCATGTCTTCTTCATCACTTAGGTAATAAGTTGACGTTTTATCGTCGAGAGGATTCTCTTCTAAGAGAAGCTTCTTGCTTTCAGCTTCATCGTCTTTCATTGCTGCTGTGCTCGCTTGAGCCATTCCGCGGTTGTGAATTTGCAAACGTGCCGGCTTTATGATGCTTGGGTGCACCTGTAAGCCACAAGGCTTTTCATTTTGTCCTGCAGTATCACTCATGTGGTTTAACGCACTTGGACGAGCATAAGCCTCGTGGCAATAGCTACCAAGCACCGTAGTGGCCGCGTACTAGCCAAGTCTTTGATAAAGGAACCTCGTACCTGTAGGGCACCGAGCCCTCGAAGTCTTCACCCGGCGTCTTGTTGGCACACCGCGAAGAAATGGATGTCAGCGTAATAGTCCAAGAAAAGAGCAGAAATTGAACAGTGCACAGAAACAGCCATTGAACAGATCCACTTCTTCTTATTCTTCATGATCTTGGTATCGACTTTCTCTCTGCGCACTCTGCCTTTATCGACTGATCGACGGGTCTCCTTCAGTTGGAACTGCCTTTTGACGCCGCTGTTACCCGTTATGCTCAAAGTCGCCTTTGTGCCACCGAGTTCCTGCATCTTCCACCGCAAGCCGCGACCTACGTGCAGCTCGTGTGTGATCCGCCTGTACGCGATGGTGAATATGTCGTTTCACCTATTACCGACGTTGTGCTAAAGCATTTCATTGCTTTCCCGCACACCTTGGTGAGGGTACACCACAACCAGACCCATCTGTCTCTTTTGAACTTTGGTTTCTCCGCGCACGTGCTGCCTGCTGGTATTAAACTAGGCGTCATGTCGTCGTTGCAAGAGTGGGATATTTTTGAACTGTCGGCTCAGCAACCTACTCCGCACGTCAACTTGCTCACTGCGCCCAGCCTGTCAAGCATTGACATCGCCAAAATGATAGCGCCAGATCTTTCGCCCTTCGAAGCACAAGACCTCTACCGTCTGTTGACATCCTATGCGGACATATTCGATCATGACAACCGCCTATTAGGCCAGACATCTGTTGTGACCCATCACATCAACACCGGCAATGCCAACCCAATTCATCGCCGCCCTTACCGCGTCTCCGCTGCTGAACGCTCTGTCATCCAGAAAGAGGTCGAGAAAATGCTCGTATTAGGCGTCGTCAAACACTCATCTAGTCCGTGGGCTTCCCCGGTCGTGCTTGTCAAGAAGAAGGACAACACATGGCGGTTTTGCGTTGACTATAGACCTCTCAAGAAGGTCACTAAGAAGGACGTTTACCCCTTACCAAGAATAGATGACGCCCTTGACTGCCTTCATGGCGCAAAGTTTTTTGCATTGGCAGATCGCTGTCGACCCACGGTACCGAGAAAAAACAGCATTTGTAACCCCCGATGGGTTATACCACTTTAAAGTAATGCCGTTTGGGCTTTGTAATGCACCAGCCACCTTTCAGCGCATGATGGATTTCCTTCTGCGCGGCTTCAAATGGTCCACTTGCTTATGGTGCTTAGATTATATAAGTGTTTTTTCACCGACGTTCGCAAGCCATCTTGAGCGACTGTCGCCCCGCCGCGGTGGTCTAGTGGCTAAGGTACTCGGCTGCTGACCCGCAGGTCGCGGGTTCAAATCCCGGCTGCGGCGGCTGCATTTCCGATGGAGGCGGAAATGTTGTAGGCCTGTGTGCTCAGATTTGGGTGCACGTTAAAGAACCCCAGGTGGTCAAAATTTCCGGATCCCTCCACTACGGCGTCTCTCATAATTATATGGTGGTTTTGGGACGTTAAACCCCACAAATCATCTTGAGCGACTGTCCAGTATACTCCAAGTATTCCGCAACGCTGGTCTTTAGCTGAACTCCTCCAAATGCTGTTTCGTCCGTCGCGAAATAACTGTACTTGGTCACCTCGTTAACGCGCCTGGGATACAGCCCGATCCGGACAAAATTCGCGCAGTGACTCAATTTTCCGTGCCCTCTTCTCCTACGTATGTCCGGAGCTTACTTGGTTTGTGCTCCTATTTTCGCCGCTTCATCCGGAATTTCGCCGATATTGCGCGGCCTCTTACCGAGCTTCTTAAAAAAGACGTCCCATTTAGTTGGAATTCGCCTCAAAGTGCTGCATTTTCGGCCCTCATTGCAGCCATGACAACTACGCCAATATTAGCCCACTTCGATCAGACTGCCCCCACATAAGTTCGTACGGACGCGAGTGGCCACGGAATTGGTGCTATTTTAGCTCAGCGTCAGCATGGACGTGACTGTGTTATCGCCTACGCCAGCCGCCTTTTATCCCCTGCCGTGAGGAACTATTACATCACCGAAAGAGAGTGTGTTGCTTTTGTTTGGGCTGTCGCTAAATTTCGCTCGTACCTGTTCGGTCGCAGATTTACTGTTGTAACTGATCATCATGCACTCTGCTGGCTTTCCTCGCTCAAGGATCCCATGGGACGTCTCTTTCGTTGGTTTCTTCGCCTCCAAGAATACACCTTCTCAGTTGTGTATAAATCTGGTCACCTCCATCAAGACGCCGACTGCCTGTCACGTTATCCAGTGGATCCACCAGACGCCACAGAGAGAGCTACGGAGGCTTGCGTCTTATCAATATCAGACTTTCTTGATATCGCTTCTGAGCAACACAGCGACCCGGAATTACTTCCCATCATAGAAAGCCTGCGTTCCCCTACTCCACCCACTTCTCTGAACTTGTATTTCATTCATGAAGGTGTTCTTTACCGCCACAACTTTGGCCCTAATGGTCCTGACCGCCTTCTCATCGTGCCTTCTCATTTGCGTGTAGATGTTCTCCGACAGCTTCACGATGAACCTGCCGTGGGTCACCTGGAAGTCACCCGCACATATGATCGCGTCCGGCGCTGTTTTTTCTGGCCGCGCCTAATATCGCTCTGTGCAAAAGTATGTCACCAGCTGCGACCTTTGTCAACGTCAAAAACGACCAACATGGCTTCTAGCTGGCCTTCTTAACCCTATTGAGATCTCTGCTGAATCATTCTACAGCGTAGCGCTCGACCTTCTCGGGCTATTTCCCACTTCTGCATCCGGGTACAATAGGGTTGCCGTGGCGACTGACTACGCGACACGTTACGCGATCACCCGCGCTCTTCCAACCAGCTGCGCTACCGATGTCGCCGACTTTCTACTGCATGACATAATATTGCATAACGGCGCTCCTCGACAGCTCGTTACTGACCAAGGCCGATACTTTTTATCTCGCGTCGCCCAGGATATCATACGTTCCTGTTCCACGAACCACAAGTTCACAACGGCATACCATTCACAAACTAATGGACTTACAGAGCGCCTGAATCGCAGTATCACCGACATGTTGTCAAAGTATGTTTGTCCAGACCACCGTGACTGGGACGCAACGTTACCCTACGTCACCTTCGCTTACAACTCCTCCAGACATGACACCGCAGGCTATTCTCCGTTCTACCTTATTTATGAACGTGAACCCTCTCTGCCTCTTGATACACTCTTTCCCGCTGGTTCAAACTCCCCTGTCACATACGTCCGCGATGCCATAGAGCGAGCCTACGCATCACGAAAGATTGCCCGAAAACGACTCATTTTTTCTCAAGCCTCTCAAAATGATCGATACGGTCGTCACCACCGTGAAGATTCGTATGCACCAGGTTCTCTCGTACTCTTGTTGACCCCAAGTCGTCACATCGGCCTCTCAGAAAAACTTTTATTTCGCTATGACGGACCATACAAAGTCCTACGCAAGATCACCAACCTCACCTACGAGATACAGCGAGTCATCGACGAAGCGCACTTAATGCCACCACCATCCACTGTTGTGTACGTCGTAAGACTGAAACCTTATGTGTCACCCAACACTCCCCTTTCGTGACAAGCGCCGCGTCGGCGCTTTAATGCCGCGGGGTAGTGCCAAAAGGCAGTGGTGGGATTGGGGCATAAAGCGGTAGAGGGTCCCTGCCTGAAAGAAAAGATTACGAAGTGGATAGAGACTGGTCCCAGCCCGTCGGTGTGCCATGCATTGTCGTCATGTGTAAACGTCGTAAATATCTGCAAATATACGTTTCTTTGTAAGAATATGATGAAGAGATGTGAGATGGTGGTACTTGGAGTGTTGAATAAATGGACGAACGGAGACACAGACACACATGGATGCATGCATGAACGGACACAGGGGCGGATGCATGGACGAACGCAGGGACGGACGCACGAACACACGCACGCGCGGATGGGCGGATGGAAGTATGGACGGTTACACAGACGACGGACGCATAGACGGACGAAAGCAAGAACGAATGGACGTACGAATGCTTCGCCCCACTCTTCATCATTCACTCCGTGGATATGCTGTCAATTTTGTTGTTGCTGTTGACCAGCGTTGCCTTGAGGTTTACTGTCTGTTTTTACGCAGTGGATTGGGAACGCTGGCTTAAAAACAGTAGAATAGACGAGCACAAAGAGTGCGCGAACGCGCAGTAGTGTTCCGCGGCTGTTGTGTGCTCAATGCGCTGACCGCGAAGCCGCGGGGCCATGAACGCATGAGAAACACCGGTACATTAGCCCTGCATCGCGTTGCGGATCCTGGGGGAAAAATAAAAAAAACAATGCTCGCATTCCTTTAATGCATTGGATTGGATAAACTTTTATTTGGTCTTCCAAAACAAAGATCACTGTGTTGCAGGCAGCTCCCACGTGGGGACTGAGATGCTAAGCTGCTCAGCCGCCTCGCGAGCTTGGTGGACATCACAGAGGTGATCTGCCAAAGATGAGCTGCGGATTGCCGCCTCCCATCTGGCAGAGGTGATGTTCGATAAATGAGCGAATTTGGCGCATTACCAAAGCATATTTTCTAGTGAAGCTTTTCCCCACAATGTGGACAAAGATTATTTGGGTAGAAGTCAGGGTACTTGATGTGTAACATTTTCAAAGCAGGGTACAACTGCGTTTCAAAAACCTTAAAGTAAGTGCTTGTGGCCGAGTTAGACTTTTCTGAGGTGGTGGGAAAATCTTTCTAGACAGGTAGAAATGTTTAGTGAGCTCGTTATATGTTGTAAGAATTTCCCGGTTATCCCTTTCACCGGTAGAACGCATCCCCGGGGAGGCATGGTGGGAAAGGTCTCGCGCCGCCTCGTGTTCTGCTTCATTGAGATTGGGAGGGGAATCGTTGATTTGTCCAAGGTGAGCTGTGAACCAACTCAGAAGATAATGCGTTATGTTCTCGCCTTGCAGTATTCTCAGCGTTTGTTCAGAGACCGTCCCCTTAGCGAACGCCCGTAGTGCTGCCATGAAAACACTGTAGACGACTTCAATGTTATCCTATCTTGAGTGCTAAGGCGATGGCCACCTGTTCCGCAATGATTAGGTCTTTCGTCCTGATCGTTGCTGAGTTGACGACACAGCCAGCCCTATCTACCGCCACTACCACAAACGCTTGACCATTGGCGTAGGAAGCCGCGTCAACAAATACGTCCCATCGTTCCTCGTTTCCGATGTTGTGTTCTGGATGCATGTTTCTTGGTATAGGAGATACCGTGATATTCTCCCTGATGTTGTCGGGGATATCATTGTAATTGCGTAAGATTCCCATTGGATGCTGGCGCAGCTCCTGCATGATCATTCTCGCCGACCTTGTTGTAGATAACTTTGCAAACTGTGCTCTCCCACGGGCTTCTGCTAGTTCTTCTAGCGTGTTGTGAATCCCAAGCTCAAGTAGACGCTCGGTGCTGGTATGTATGGGTAGGCCCAGGACCTTCTTAATAACTTTCCTGAGGAGCACATTCAGTGTCTCAGACTGCTCATGACCAGTTGTGCATTGCTGCCTCGTATGTGAATTGGCTTAGAACAAACGCATGAATCAACCTGATGAGGTTGTCTTTCTTGATCCCATTTCTTTTGTGCGCCACTCTGCATATGAGGTGCACTGCACTGTCAGTTTTCCATGTTGACTTGGCTATAGATTTGCTGTTAGCGTCGGTCGACTCTATCATCATGCCAGGACTTTGATGAAGTCGACCCTCTGGATGACATCCCCTTGATTTGTACGGAGGTGGATGTCTATCTTGGTTAACGGCTTCCATCCCCTGGGCTTCGGTCCCCGGCGTGCAGTCCGATACAGTAAAAGTTCTGACTTACTCGAGGAGCCCTTAAGCCAAGAAGGACGAAGGTACTCTTCTACGGTGTCAATCGCCTCTTTCAGGGAGCTCTCAATCTGTCCCTCGTTTCCTCCTGTGCACCATGTGGTAATGTCATCTGCGTAGATGCTGTCCTTCAATGTTCGATAATTTTCTTCACAGTCTAATTATGGCAATGTTGAACAGCATTGGTGAAATCACTGCCCCTTGCGGCGTGCCCCTTGCTTCTAGTTCGAAGGCTGCGGTCTCGATATCTGCAATCTTCATCACGTCTTTCCTATCTGTAAGAAAAGACCGTACATAGCCATAGAAGGCTTTCCCCAGACCAAGCTTGGAAATTGCTTCGAGTATGAATGAGTGGTGGATGTTGTCTTACGCTTCTTCTAGATCTAGGCACAAAATGGCTCTCACGTCTCTGGTTTAGTTGTCGATGACCTGGTGTTTGATAAGCTTCAATGCATCTTGTGTAAATAGCCCTGCCCTGAATCCAACCGTATTGTTTGTATATATGTCGTTATCTTCCACGTATTTGTTTATCCTGTGCTGTATGGCATGTTCTGCAATCTTGCCGATACATGATGTCAAGGATATTGGCCTCATGTTGACCAAGTAAGAGGCTTTCGTGGCTTAGAAATGAGAATCGGGCTGGCCAGCTTCCACTGCTTTGGCACCCTGCCTTCTATTCATGCTGCACTGATCATATCCTTCAGGGTGTCAATGGAATCGTCATCAAGGTTACGAAGGGCCTTGTTGGATATAACGTCCGGGCCAGAGGCCGACCTGCCGTCGAGATCATGCAATGCTCTTCTGATCTCCTCGATGTTAAAGTTCCAACGGTTCAGTTGTGCTTGCTTTGCCTCAAGAAGATGAGCGAGTTGGCTATCCATTCATTCAACTGGAAAGTCTGTGGTAATGGTGGAGGAGATGGATTCGATGTCCACTTTAATCTGTTTGACCCACTGCTCCAAGCCTTGTCTGTGGCCATATTGTTCCCATTCCATCCTTATTTTCCTGAACTTATCCAAGTCTGTGAAGTGGAATTCTCTCTGTTTTTTACACTCCAAGGAGAAGGTTGTGGCAAGAATGATGTGGTCACTGCTTAAGTCCACAGCAAGGTTCATCCACTGGGCCTTCTTCATGTTCTTTACAGATGTAAGGTCCGGGGTCGAATCCCTGCAGCAAGATGTACCAAGCCTTGTTGGTAGGCTAGGGTCTGTGATTAGGTTGAGATTAAGTTCACTTGCACTTTGCCAAAGTCGATTTCCTTTCCCAGTGTTGTACGTTTAACCCAATGTATGATGAGGGGCATTAAAATCCCCTGCTATGACGAGTGAACATTCTCCGGCGATATAAACAGCTTTCTTTAGAACCGTCTTGAACCCTTGCTTTTGTGCCTTTGGACTGCTGTATATATTATGAATAAAAATGCTGTGACGGTTGTTGGTACCTGGCACGATCTCTGCCATGACGTGTTCCAACTGGCCTGCTTCTATTTTGAGGTCGTGGGTTACGTGCGTTAGTGTGTTTCATACGAAGGTGCAGACTGCCCTCCCTTCAGTATCCCCTATTACAGGCCGCAATCCAGGCAATGTTGCTTGCTGTGAAAGGGTCTCTTGCAATAATATAATATGAGGCTTTTCTTGGCTGCTCCTGATATACTGCTGTAGGGTTGCCTTCTTTTTAATGTAACCTCTACAGTTCCATTGCCAGATACTAAATGCTTCACGTAGCGCTGCCATCATGGTTATTACATGGGCCGTCAGAGCCTCATGCTGCACCTGTCGACAGGTTTGGTACCACTAGTATTGGTGGTCGAAGAGGTGAGTTTGGTGCGTGAGGAGGCCTTGCTGTGTTGTGCAGATATGCTTCGACCTTTGTAATGCGCAAAGTTATATGCTCTTCCAGTGCCGTCACACTTGATTGTAGCCTACCCATCTGCTTGCTAAGATTGGCTACTACTTTGCTGAGCGTGCCAAAGACCTCCTTCATATCTGACATGCTCGTTTGGTAGGCTTCCACGTGTTCTGCCATGAGTGCCCCGTTTTTTGTGGGTCTCGAGTCCTTCACGTTTTCAGCCAAAGGGAAATCAAATGGCTGAGGCATTGGCTGTGAAGACTGCGCGCTATTTAGCTTAATGAGAAGAATTTTTATTTCCTTCAACTCAGCTAATAGCCTCTCGTTCGATTTTGTAAGTCTCGCGTTTTCTTGCTCTAGCTGTGCAATTCTATCATGCTCTGGCAGCTTACCTGTCATCACCTCTACCACGCCGTTGCGCACTCGCTAAGCCCAGATGCCTTTTGATGTAACTGCAGGCGTCCTCCCTGGGTGTGAAGCCGTCATGTCGAACTGAACGCCAGGCAGCTGGCCATTCGGATGCCGCCCAGGCTGATGCCGACCCTGATGGTGACCTTGAGAACTCGAGCGCCCCCGGGATTCGGAGCAGGCCTTTGGTCTAGAACCTCTTCTAGAACGTGACCTCCCCCTGGAGTGGGGCCGACTTTCCTGTTCTTGTGTAGTCTGGATGCTCTGGGTCCTGTAGGCTGGAATAAGCTGCTTGCCGTTGATATCTGGACTCGATGTGATTGATGCGTCCCGGGATTCTGCGGTTGTTCGCGATCTTTCCTAACGTCTGCATCTGACGACGTATGGCACTAAGAGCCTGTTCTTGCACTCCTTGTCTGCAGTGGGATGGTGATCGTCGCACAGCCTGCATCTTGGATTGCACTTGTGCAGGCTATCTGGGTTCTTGATCTCGCAGCGTCTGCAGATGGTTTAGGCTGAGTTTGGACAGACGTCAGACCGATGTCCCAGCTTTCCACAGACGTAACAAATATCTATGTTCTTGTGGTAAAGGGAGCACTGCAAAAGTGAAGGTCCATATCTCACGAATCTGGGCACCTTGTGTCCTTCGAACGCTAAGATAATTGTCCCGGTGTCCTTAATTCTCTTGGCCTGCAGCGTGAGCGGGTTGTTCGCGTTCACAATCTTTCGGGTCAAAATGTCCTGAGTATCGCTTACGGGGATCGCGCGAATCACTCCTTTACAAGTATGGTGGGGTGCCGTGACGTATGCGCTAACCTCGAAAACTTTGCCTCCAATGTCAATTTGCTTGACCTTGAGGTATCTTGACGCTCTGTCTTGGTCTGGAGTGCTTGTCACCGTAATGTTCTGCTGGAAGTTGAAACAGATGATGTCCTGCATGGCCTCCTTCTCTTTGGCGCTGGCCGCCAGTACTCTCGCGTCTGCCACGGCTTCAGTCCCAATTCTCGAGATATTTATTCCTTCATGTGGTCGTTGAACAATTTCGCTGAAGTCCTTGGGTAGTGGCGGCATGCGTCCAGCTCGCACGATTGTATGCTTGGTGTCATGCCTAATACGAATGGTACGAGCGCCTCCCGCAACGCCAGCCTTGGTCAAACCCTTGGCAGCAGGAACGCTAACCGCGGCTAGCTTATTCCTTGAGCGTCTCGTTCTGGCTTCCTTTCAACCCATGATTTCCATGCAATCCTCTGGAGAGATGTCCTCTCCATCTAATTGGTATTCCATTCTCAGTTGCAGGTCCTGGAACGCGCAGAGTGTTGAATCACGTTGGCGCCGGATTGGCGCATCGGTGACAATTGCCTCCTTGGTTAGGCTCAAATCCCTCGGTGGCGCTGCCGTGTAAAAATGTCCCAAAAATGGTTTACATGTCCACTCACCAGCACAAAGGTGGTATCTGATGATTTCTTGAGAACTGATAGGCACACGATGGGACTGAAAACTCGGCGACAAATTCGACATTCCTTTATTGCTTCTCATTATTTACCTGAAGATTTATGATTCTCCTGAAGCAACAAATACACAAACTACGCATGTTTTGGCTAAGCATCTACTAGAGGACCAACGTCACTGCATTGCCCTGTACCTAGGACCATTCATACGCTCACCTCATGCCATCATTCTCTTGGTGCGCGCCCGTTAAAGGAAGGGAGAGCAGCGTTCACGTTGAAATTTGATTCCTTACCACGGCACGTAGCGTTGCAAATTTTGGCAGACGTGATCATGAACGCCTCATCTACGCACTGCGCTTGTCATCTCAAAATTGTCCAACCTAGTGAGGGGCACTTCAAGGCGCAAACACTTCGTGGGAAATGACGTAGCATGACCCGTGTCTCACATAAGTCGTTTTTCGCCAAGCATGGCCAATTCCCGTTCTCTTCACCCAACACCGCAAGCGTTATTAATTTTGCGTTAGCACACAGTTGATTGAACACCGTGTGGC
Source organism: Rhipicephalus annulatus (assembly GCA_013436015.1). Lineage (NCBI taxonomy): Eukaryota > Metazoa > Arthropoda > Arachnida > Ixodida > Ixodidae > Rhipicephalus > Rhipicephalus annulatus. The sequence goes on along the minus strand of WOVY01011379.1, from coordinate 92,415 downwards.
GTAATTGTCGAATAATCTAATGCGTGACGCCGCAGAACGAGTGGTTCGGGCATTGAATGGTGCGCTTTGTAACACTTTTCTTCAGAATATGTTTTATTTGTGGCTAATATGCATATACACCTGAAAATACAAATACGGGTCATAACGTCGATTGCGAAAAAAAGGCCAAGTGTCTCCACAAAGTAACGATGACGAGTGGGCGAAGGTAGGTTAAGTCGATAGTGTCTACGTTACAGTCGCCGATTGCCGTGAAGGTTGGAGAGATGAATGCATGGACGGATGGATTGACGCATAGACGGCGCAGCTGATCATGTATTGTGCGGCCATATACTTGATTGATGAACCCATATAGAGGGTGTTTTACACAACTGCTTTCATTTCTTGTTGTGCAGGTGTTCTGTTTCAGTTTTGTGAAACGTGACGGACTAGACTTGCACCTGCGGAGCTTCGCCCCTATAGTACGCCGAGACCACCTATATAGTAGCCATTGCTATAGAGTGTTCGGTGCTCCTAGTGTAATATCGCACGTTTGCAAGCAGCATGAATTGGGTCAGCTAGGGTACAGTTGCATGTGAGAGCTACAATCAGCCGTCTGCTACCACCGATTTAGCAAATGGAAGTTAATTGAACCAGCATACGCATACATGGGAGACACCAGTACCCTAAACACTCCAAATTACCTCACAAATGGAGAAGGTGTTTTAACACACACTTCACTAAAACACCGTGAACCACTACAAAAAAGAAACATGGTACCTTTTAAAAGGTAGGAGAGGGAGAGAAAGAAAAAAAGAGGGAGGGTGCGGTCGAGTGGCGTAGAAGTCGGATGACTCGCTCCTCTCCTTTGACTAAGTATAGTGCTGTAGCGTACTCTAGGATTTCTCCGCGTATGACCAAAAAACTGTGTGTGCCAGTGCTTTAAAGAATCGTCTCTTCTCTCTACTTCATCAACAAGGTACCCCAAAACAATCTTAGTATTTCGGTTAGATTGTGTGTTAAAAAGAATGCAACAATTAAAAGCACATGTAACCCCGCTATGAAAGAGCATAAAGCCATCTCAAGACACCTTTATGTGTTTAGAAAAAAAGCTAACGATTTAGACTACCTGGTACCGGACTTGCGTCACAAAATGCGGTGGCGCTGTCTTTGTAGGCAAAAGACGCTCTGCCTACCAGAGTTTTTTCAAGGCTTTCAAGAGTACATACGATGTTCTCAGTCAAGCATCCAGAAAAAAAATTAGCAGAGATCCCACGTACAGTTGAAATCGATCATATGTGAAGCACGAAGAAGAAATGGTGATAAGTCACTTCAAAATCAGCACAATGTTACTAAATTTGGTATATGTCACACTAGTGAAACAGCCACGCGCGCATCATGAGCGTAGCATTTAGTCATGTTGTTACATGACAAGCAAGTCACGACTTTCTTGTTAGGGTCTGTCCCTTTTGTTCGCCATGCAATCATATTGTAGCGACGAGAGAAGAGAGACGTGAGATGACGTCGAAGGCGGCCGATGGAGCCGTGCCGATCTCGCCACTTTATTCCAGGCCAGAAGCGGAGCCACGTCGGCTACAAGCGTCCGCCACGCCAGGCGTGTCAAGCTCGTTCTAATCCTTGCGCAGCTCGAGCTAGCATCAGCGGCGCGAGAGGCGCGGCGCAGTGATCAAGAAATAATGGCGATGATGATGGCACTACATGTTCCCCCCTAGCGCTTTGCGCGATTCGAAGGCATATGAAAAAAAAGAAAAAATAGTGACAAAAGCTATATACACGAACGACAATCCATAAAGTGTTCATTTGGAAAGTCCAGGTTGTCAATGTTGATGGGCCATTGGTAAGCAGCGGTCTCTGGCGGGCGACACTGGGAATGGCGCAGCGGACGAGGGTGGCCATGAACGTGCCATGGCCAATGGATTGGTCAAAAAATTCAACGGTACGCTGAAGGCCATGCTCAAAAGGGTGTGTCAGGAGAAGCCGTGGTCTTGGGATCGCTACATTGCTCCTCTTCTCTTCGCTTATCGCGAAGTACCGCAAGCTAGCTTGGGCTTTTCACCATTTGAGTTAATCTACGGCAGACATGTGCGTGGATATTTGAGTGTTTTAAGAGAGCTGTGGACGAACGAGAACATTGAGGATGAAGTGCGAACAACGTACACTTACCTTGTGGACCTTCGAAACCGACTCGAACACACCTGTAACCTCGCTCATGAAGAGCTTGGTAAAGCACGTGAAAAGCAAAAGCTTTATTACGACCCTAAGACCCGCCACAGAAGGCTACGGCCTGGTGACAAGGTTTCCATTCTCCTTCCTACAGACACCAATAAGCTTTTCATGCAGTTGAAGGGCCCGTTTAAAGTTGCTGAAGCCAAGAATGATGTTGATTATGCATTTGACTTAGGGCAGAACATCAAGGTCTTCCACGTGAATATGCTGAAGAAGTATGAGGAAAGAGAAATAACGTCTCCTCATCATGTGGCTGCAGTGAATACTACAAGTGCAACGCCTGGGGAAGAGGCGAACAGTGAGAGCAACGACTCTGAGGATACCATCCCCTCTCTCAGTCTATGCCAAACACAAACGGCATCAGACGTCAAGATATCACCCAAACTGCAGACAGACCAACTTCAACAAGTTCGACAATTGTGCGAAGAGTTTGCAGACATATTTTCGGGCTTTCCTGGCAAGACACAACTTCTCGAATGCTCTCTTGACCTCGTCATCGAAAAGCCGGTTCACGTGCTTCAGTACCCGATTCCTCTAGCGCTGCGCGAGAACGTCGAAAAAGAGGTACAGGAGATGGTTCGAATTGGCATAATCGAGAAATCAAAGTCGCCGTATCATGCGCCGATCGTTGTCGTCAAGAAGCCCGACAACACCATACGGTTGTGCATTGACTTTAGGGAGCTGAACAAGACCTTGGTTTTCGACAGTGAGCCAATTCCGAGAATCAATGTTGTTCTAGCACTTGTGGGGAAACAGAAATTTTTCTCGAAATTTGATTTCACGAAGGGCTATTGGCAAGTGCCAATAGCTCCAGACAGTCGTGAAAAGACGGCATTTTCAAGCATGTCGGGGCTCTACCACTTCAAATACATGCCTTTTGGGATTAAGACTGCCCCAGCGATATTTGCCATAGGTAGCCTTGCGTCAATCCTTGCGTTCATCCATGCATCCGCTCCTGCGTCCGTTCATGCGTTCACCCATGCATCTGTCTGAGCGTCTGTTCGTCCATCTATTCAACATCCCAAGTACCACCATCTCGCATCTTTTCATAATAGTCCCCATATAGAAGCACCGCCGTCCAGCGGACATTACAAGGACTAAATGAAAGGTGGCACACGCAAACTTTCTTACGGCTTGCGCTTCGGCTCTACTTCCCACATTTAACCACCTCGAGTTCTTGGTTTATACTAGTTCACTGCATTCAAGGCACTCCAGCCCAATGTTTGCTAAACCATTCTAAAACCAAGGAGGTTACGCCCAGCGAGTATAACGTAGCAAACTTTTCCTGTCAGATAGTGCTCAATGTACATGCCAATGGCTGCTAATGTGAAATGAGAGACAGGAGAATTCGGCTTTTTCTTTTTTTATGGCTTGCGCTTCGTATCTACTTCCCACCTTTAACCACCTCGAGTTCTTGGTATATACTAGTTCATTGTATTCATGGCATTGCGGGTCAACCCTCGCAAAACCTTTCTGAAACTAAGGAGGTCACACCCGGCGAGTATAACGTAGCCACTCTTTCTTGTCAGATAGTGCTCATTTAACATGCCAATGGCTGATAAGTGGGATCGCAGCGTGCGCGTTAGCTAAAAGCCGAATGCTCCTCTCTTTCATTCCCCACTATCAGCCATTGGCATGTATGTTGAGCACTATTTTTATTGTTCAACAGCGCACAGAAGAAATCTTTTACTGGCACCACCTTGAAGGTGAAAATGCTATACTTGTTACACACTACTACAACGGTTACGAGGGACGAACGAGTGTCGCTATAAAGAGCTTCACGTCGGCTGCTTACTCCGGTTTGCAACTGCTAAGGACGTCCCCGATCGTTCTACATCACGGGTGTCCGTCAGTATGTGTCATAATGCGCGTTGCGTCTTGGACGCCTTCAAAGTAGCTTGTCTTTGACGTTGTTGTCCCTACGGGGACTAGTGCCGAGGCCGTCGTTAATGTGACGGCGTCAATAGTGGGCCTTTCAGAGGTATACTGCGTACAGCATCAGGGAGCTCGAAACTTCCAAGTCACTGTGAACAGCATGGCCTCCATGTCTCTAATCGTCAATGATGGCTACATGGTGATTGGCGGTGAGCGTGCTAAAGTCGTTCCCGTGGGCCCACAAGTGACCAACGTCGCCTGGCTGTTCCTGCCATCGTTCGTCTCAAACGAAGCTCTCGTCCAAGCGTTATCCCCATATGGCAAGGTGCTCACGATCACCAGTGGTTTGATGAGTGAGCGACGCGGCGTACTCACTGGAACGCGATATGTTCGAATGAAAATGAACGCCGCTCATCCTGTGCCGTACTACCTGCAAATCTTAGGTCACCGTTCTACGTTTGACTACCGTGGTCTCCAGCGTGTATGTCAAAGATGTGCCTCAGGGGACTATCTACGAGCCCAGTGCAAAACACCGTATTGTGGTCGCTGCGATGTGCACGGTCACGTTGGTGAAGGATGTGACCACCTGTGACGACGCTGCGGGGACGGCCACCCAAGTGGGGTTTGCCCTGTCTGCCGCTCTTACTCAGACGCTGCCGCTGGTGCCTTTCCACCACTGACACCGGAAACGGAACCAACTACCAGCTCGGGGGACGCAGAGGAGGTCACCGACGCTGTGCTGGCCTCACCCCTACAAGTTCCTTCAAACGAAGCGCACAACGAAAGCGCGGTTTTCGATGCGATGCTTGGCGCGTCAACCTCCCCGCTGGTGCAGGAACCGTGCGCTTCGAAAGACGCAAGGCACTGCTCTGAAAATGGCATCGACATCTCTTCTCTGACGCCACTTGATGTTCAGTGCGCAAATGACCCCAGTTTTCAGGCTGCTGCTGTGGGAGTTGACCCTACGAGCCCTGTTATTTCAGAAAACAGTGGCGAAAATACCACTGACTCTTCTGTTGCGGCCGCTCCGACCATTTCAACATCGCGTCGTACACGTAAAAAATCGCCCACACAAAGGGTGCCTACACCGGCCTGCCGAGACGTGGACAGTGCTGCCAGCACCAAGCATGTGTATCCAAGCTTGCCGGTGGCTCAGTTACTACCTTCTCAGGACACGTCTTCGGAACACGATTTCAGCCTGGGACTGGATAGTAACATCGGACTGTCTAGCCTTGCCGATTTTGACATCGACATGGGAGCTCCACGTGAAACAAAACGAGAGCACACTTCCTGCTCTTGCTCCGATGAACACTATGATGGCCGTGGTAAATCCCAACCATTCAAAAAACCTCGACCCTCTTCTGGAGGGTTCAACAGTGCGTTGAAATTTGCTTGAGCAAGTGTCCTCTGGACACTTTCCAGGACACCGTCTAGAACTATGCATCCAGGTTAGTTTTTATTTTTATTATGGCTACTACACAGCATAATATTTCATTGAACGTTCGGGTTTTTCGCAGTCCGGCAAAGCAAGCTGAAGTGATTAGTGTCGCCCGCGCCGCAAATTGTGATGTTTTGTGCCTCCAGGAAACAAAGTTCTTCTCGCTATCCGACGTGCTTGCTTTTAAACGAAAGTTGAACATAGATTGTTATTTCTCTTTCGCTACATCTCGTTTTACGGGAGTAGGTATTATTATTTTTAATCGAGCTCTATTCGCCCCGCTGTGGTGGTCTAGTGGCTAAGGTACTCGGCTGCTGACCCGCAGGGCGCGTGTTCGAATCCCGGCTGCGGCGTCTGCATTTCCGATGGAGGCGGAAATGTTGTAGGCCCGTGTGCTCAGATTTGGGTGCACGTTAAAGAACCCCAGGTCGTCTAAATTTCCGGAGCCCTCCACTACGGCGTCTCTCGTAATCATATAGTGTTTTTGGGACGTTAAACCCCACATATCATCATCATCAATTGAGCTCTATTATGGAATTATCGTGCTTTTTGTGATGGCGTGGGCAAGCTTTTGGCTTTAGACTGTAGCTACTTTTCTTTCAAATTAGGTATACTGTGTGTGTATGGGCCAGCGCAAGCTGGAGAGTGTAATGACTTTTTTAGAGACCTGGATGTGTTTTTTTCTTGACGGACGTGATGTCATTCTGATTGGCGACTTCAACTGCGTTCTAAATACGCGAACCGATATACAAGGTCCTGGCTGCGGCCGGTCTGCTTGGAATTCACGCGAGCTACGTCGCCTTGTCCACCACTTTTCATTACTAGACGCGAACAATGTAGTGCACGGGAATACCTTTGTTTGGACATGGCGACATGGACGATCCTCCAGCAGGCTCGACCGGGCTCATATACCACGAGAGTTAGAGGCATTTGTCTCCGATTAATGCGTTCCGTCCTTCCCACCTTTTCCTGTGTACGTATCTGATCATCCGCCTACTGTCTTGAAGCTCGAAGTTCCAATTACTTTTTCGGAAAAGCCATGGCGTCTTGATGTTCGCGTCCTGCATGACACGTGCTCAAGATCAAATTTGTCACGCGCAATACGTGTGTCGCTCACGGCGTCTGGTCCTGAAGATTGGGATGCGCTTAAAACAAAGTGGCGCCTGCGCTGCGCAGTAGAGGGGCGTTCGCTTCGTCGACGCGTTTCTGAAGAGATTGCTAATATTGCGATGAAGTTACGCATTGCTTTGCGCGCCGAGAAGACTTCTCCTCTGATGCAAGCGTGGCAGCGTGAACTGCGTGAACGCTTTCAACGCTTGACTGCTGCTTCGTCCCTGACGGCAGCAGCATGGCGCTGTAGACGCAACCCATGTGCACATCCCGAAGTGCTGCGCTACGCAAGACATTCGTTTTTTGGGCAATCAGAGCCATCTGTCTCTATGACAGCACAAATACCACCTGCGCAGCGGCTTCCTACACCTGGTCGATCTGATTTCTTGGCGCATTTTGAAACAATGTCGTGTTCGGCCATGCGGACTAACTGTGATGAAACACCGCCAATGCTTAGAAGCTTGCCCCGTATTCCTCAAGAAGCTGCCGATTGCCTGCACATCCCTCCGTCGGCTGAAGAGGTAAAGGCGGCACTAAAATATATGAAACGTGAAACGGCCCCAGGGCCAGACGATTTTCCTGTTTAGTTTTACTTGACATTTTGGGATGAGATTGCTGCTACCTTTACCGCAGTAATCCGGCGTTGCTACGAGGACGGTATCTTTCCATCAAGTATTCGAGATGAACGCATTGTGCTTCTTCCAAAGGATGATGCTTCTTCTGTTAATCCTGAAGATTGGAGACCTATCACGCTCCTCAACGTTGACTATAAGATATTAGCGGCGGTAGCCGTTCAACGTTTGAGGGGTCTGTTGAACACCCTGATAGGTCATCACCAGACTTCATGAGTGCTTGGACGAGAAATACACATCTTGTCATTTACACACGGGATATCTTAGCCTATACACTGTCGCAATCTGCATGTGGTGTCCTTGTGTCTTTGGACCAGGAAAAAGCGTTTGACCGACTAGAGCACGAGTATATCATTACTGTGCTCACAGCCTTCGGCTTTTCTCATTCGTTTGTGGAAATGATCGTTTGTGGAAATGTTTGTGGATACGTACACTGGTCTAAAAGCACACTAGTTCTGTATGGCTGGAAGAGTGCCGCTTTTTACATAACACGTGGAGTCCGTCAGGGATGTCCATTGTCTCCTCTGCTTTTTGTCCTCAGCCTTGAGCCATACTTGCGTGCTCTTGACGCGGATTCACGTGTCCGGGGTCTTGCGCTTCCTGGTAGCGGTGTCGTGAAAGTCACAGCTTTCGCTGATGATATAACCTTATACCTTTATGACTAAGATAGCCTTTCACGCAGCCTGCGTGTATTTTTCCAGTATGGCGACATTTCAGGTGCAGCGTTGAACATCTCCAAATCCCGGTATTTCTTCATTGGCTCTCCAAACTCCAGGCTTAGCGCCGGTTTTCCCATTCAGCTGGCCGCGTCTCTTCGTACTTCAGGTATTTTATACAATCACTACGGCATTTGCGAATCCGTTTGGTTAAACAGAAGTAAGACTGAAAATTCGGGACGCACAGGATTTTGACTTCCCGCTTCTTGAGCAGGGGCACCTTGCGCAGACTGTATTTTGCGGTCGCATTTAGTACCTGTCTCACGTCGTGCAACCATCTTGACGTATCGTGCGATCACTGCAGCCTACTTTGTGTTCTTTTTTTTGGTCAGGCGGCACTGAGTTGGTCACTCGCGCGGCACGGGGACAGCAGCGTTCTCAGGGAAGCTTGGCTTTCCCTTCAGTGTCCATACGCTGTCGACTGCTGGCACTGCGCTTCCTTTTGCGTTTAGTGCAAGGGGAGGAATCTCCCGCACGAACGCTTGAATATTACTTTTTGGGTACTCACCTTCAGAATTTGATGCCTATTGTGCAGCCTAACAGGGGGCCGCAGTGAATAACACTTCCTGCGTTTTAAGCAACAATTGTTGCATTTTTTCGCCAAGTCAAGTCGAGCTGTCCTGGCACAGATGTTTTGAACAGCCATGTTGTTGAGACAACTGCTGCTTCGTTGTTTAAGCTGGTCCCGCCAGCCTGCCGTGCTCGCTCTAGACGGGTGTCTTGGAGCATCTTAACGGCTTTTTTTTTGCCTGGACACCTCCGCGACTTCATGTGGCGCCTGGGATGGGGTGTGCTTCCCAGTCTCGACCGCCTCAAAAGGTGGAGAGTAGTCCAGTCAGCAACATGTCCGAACTGCTCCCTTCAGGAAACAAATCAACATTTTCTGAGACATTGTGTCAATGTTCGCGTTTTTTGGGGAGCCGTATATGCCGCATTTCGCTGCCTCAGAATAATGCGCTTCGTTTCTTCTGGACGTTGTTCGCGAGGCCGCTTCGCTTGTTTTCTCATTGTTGCCGGCTCTTTCTGCCTCTGGCGCAACCGCTGCGAGGCGGTTGCAGTGGGCCGCCGCCGCAGCACGCTCTACCCGAACCTAGAGCGATTGTACTTGGAGCTGCTGTCTGTTTTGTCGGAGGAGCTCTTCTTCCTCGGTGAAGAGGAATTTCTTCGGCACTGGTCTTGCCCTTTTGTGTCGGTCTATGACGGACGAGTGAAACTTGTCTTTTGGCCGGCCTGGTATTGGTAGGCTGATCTGTCGATGCGTTGGCAGAAACAGCATGTCAACATGCAAATATGCAAAATGTTCATATTTATGTTTTATTTGTGTCTGTTGTTTACCTTGAAGTATTTTTGTGGTTGTGTTTGTGTGAACCATCGAATGTACATGTTGTTTGAACGTCATCTCATATTCAAGTTCATGTAAATGACGTCTGTTTTGCCATCATCGTTAGAGTATGTCTAAGAAGGAAATGTTCTGTTGAGTGTTATTGACGTTGGTGGCAATAAATATTTTCTAAACAAAATGCCGGAACGTTTTGATACAAAAGCATGCGTTGGAATGGCTCCACCTGGCCGGTCAATAGGCTGCCTTATCTAACAGTGATCATAGTGGTCGGCTGCAGACCCAGGTAACGTGTTGGATACCGGCTCCAGCAATCGCATTTCGACGGAGATGGTCTCCTAAAGACCCGCGTGCCATGATTTGTGTGCACGTTGGAAAACACAGGGCTGTTTAAATTTCTGGCGCCCTCCTCTACCGAGGCCCTCGAAATTGTATCGCGGTTTATATTGGGTCCCCTTGATGATTTAGGAATAAATTCCCAGATTTGCTGCAACGACAAAAGAATGAACGTGGGAGCAAGAAATTGGATTGTTATGCGACGTAAGGCTACTTGTTATTCATAGCTCTCACTGAATATGCATTTTTAGAGGCGAAGCTTCTTAAACATGATTCGTGCGTCCTCTATGAATGGAGTAGTAGTACTCGTCGTCGTAATAGTAGGTAGCTACCTCCAGGACCGGACTAAAGGAGCGGCATTCGCGCACTCTTTTGAACTGAGGAGGAAACCCGAGTACATTAAGCATAAATAAAAAGATAGTTGTTTTTGGTAAAATAACATACAGAGACATGTATTATTGACCTAACATTCAATAAAGTCTACCTTGAGTTTGAGGCTTACTAAAAAATATTGGCAGATCCCACGGAATCGATTATATGCGAAGCACGAATGAGAAATGTTGATATGTCACTTCAAAATCAGCAGAATGTTACGAGATGAAAGTAAATGACGCCGTACATGACTTCCATGTCATAATAATCATGTTCGGATGTGTCGTTTACCTTCGTCATCTATTTACGCCACTTGATGCGAAATTTAGTATATGTCGAGCAATACCGGTGTCACACGGGAACTCTTAATCGCGATCAGTGTCAATTCGGATTAACCACAATCCAGATTAAATGCTGCTACACGGTCACATTTATTCACAATCAGGCGTGATCATGATCAAGACTACCGTGATCTGCCTGAGAGATCGTGATTTTGCTGTCGTCTGCATCCCCAATATGTGAGCTTGTTGAAAACACTGTACACAAGAAAATCGAGCATAGTTAGATAAAAACACTTTAAAACTGCTAGATGTTTTTAAAAAAAGCAAATTCCAAACTGTTTAAAGTGTAACATTATCTAAAGTATTGCATATTATAGGATTTGCGTTGACCGCATGTAGTTACGGTAGAAGCAGACGACAAGCAGTCGACCGTTGCCTTCAGCGCTTAGTTCAACTCTCACTCTGTCGAAGCTGTTGAGCACCTAGAAGCAAACTGATTATGTGTGTCGCAAGCGTTTCGACAATGTAGCAACGTACGCGTACTTCGTGGGCGATTGGAGAGAGCCTAACAGTAATTTACCACTGGCAAGAGCGACTGAACAGGCTTGAGGTGCCATGGCGCGTACAAAGAAATTGACCCTCCGCTGTGACTACGCAGCTACGAGAGGGGTCCTATCAGAAATAAAAGCGAAGGTTAACAATGTCATACAGCAATACAGGTAAATGCTAAGAAAATTTTATCGAGTGAGGTATTTATGAAATTACTATTGTAATTTATGAATTACTATCGTACTACCACAGGGACATCAACTGGCTGAGGCATTGGCTTTGATGACTGCGTGCTAGTTATCTCAGTGAGAAGAATTTTTATTTCCTTTAACTCGATCAGCTGCTAGCCTCTCATTCGATTTTGTAAGTCTCGCGTTTTATTTCTCTAGCTGTGCAATTCTATTATATTCTGGCAGCTTACCTGTCATCACCTCCGCCGCACCGTTGCGAACTCGCCCAGCCCAGCTGCCTTTTGGTGTAGTTGCAGGCGACCTCCCCGGTTGGAAGCCGTGATCTCGAACTGAACGCCAGGCAGCTGGCCATTCGCGTGACGCCCAGGCTGATCCCGACCCTGATGGTGACCTTGAGAACTCAAGCGCCCCCGTGATTGGGAGCGGGCTTTTGGTCTAGAACCTCTTCTGGAACGCGACCTCCCCCTGGAGTGGGGCCAACTTTCCTGTTCTTGTGTAGTCTCTCGCATTCCTACATACGACCCTAAAGTTTCCTATCACCGTCCCGAAAAACAATCCCAACAGCCGCAGCTGCTGCAGTCCCGCTTCCCACCACCCTCCACCAAGATTTAGCACAGTCTGAAATGGCTCCGTGTATTAACAAGGCCCCGCTATTGCATGATCATGACGAGAAATCGTAGGTCAACACGTGACACCTTTCAACTCCTACGCTGTGTGGCAGTGGAATTTCAGGGGGTATTGTAGGAAACGCGGAGCTCTAATGCGATTCATTGCGACGCAGTGGATTACTCCCGATATCATAGCGTTACAAAATGTACAATGTACCCCTATGCTTCCGGGTTACACCACATACACGGACGTAACGAACAATACACCACATCGCACAGCTACATTAGTTCCTTAGCATGTCACTGTCATAAAACACACCCTTCAAAGCACCCCCATCTCATACGTACTTCTCGAATTAGTCCCGTGCTCTCGTTCCAGTAGCAGCCTGTACATGCTTAACGTTTACAGTGCACCTAACGCCAGGAACGATGACTTCGGTCATCTATTTGCACAACTATGCAGGTTGGGTAAACACATAATTATTCTAGGAGATTTCAATGCCCCCTATCCTGCTTGGGGTTACGCAACAGAAACGCCTAAAGCCCGGCGACTAGCACTGGTTCTCGCGATTCATCGCATTACCCTGCTGACCGAACGTGATCAACCCACTCGCATAGGTAATAGTGTGAGCAAGAACACATGCCCCGACCTCACGATAGTCAAGGGGGTTAGACACCATTCCTGGTGCAACCTCATGGTGAATCTAGGCAGTGATCACCGTATACTAACCACAGAGCTCCAAGTAGCAGCAACGCGTTCCCCAGAGCGCATCATAAAACAAACAAATTGGGATGCATTTAGGCGTAATCGTACAACTACCCATCAGGACTTTCCTTCCCTGGAGGCTTGGATATTACAAATTCAGTCCAATTTTCAAAGAGCTACCAAACTCATCGCTGCGACGACAAAAACGCCGGATGTGGAGCGGCATCTGCTGCATCTCTGGGATGCCCACAGATGCTCGACACGGCGGTGGCGGCAACAGAAACATAACCAAAAACGTCGTCTCCGAATCGCCCAACTAGCTACTGAGGCACATGACTATGCGAACATCCTCACTAGCAACAATTGGCATAACGTCTGTGATCGGCTCAACGGCTCACTAAGTACACCTTCAACATGGCGTATACTCCTTGCTCTTTTCATTCCCACGCACACAAAATCACACACTGGTAACGCAATCCGCACCATTCTTCAAAAAATAAGGGCTCGACGATACCACTCTGCTGCACACCTTAAAGCAACGCTATGTATCCACGGGCGCCCGTCCCGCCTACCGTGATTATCCACACGTTCACGATACGCCTCTAGATGAGGACATTACAGAAGCAGAGGTTAGGGCCGCTTTGCAAAGCATTAAGCGTAACACAGCACCCGGTACAGACGGGATTACGTACACACTTCCGCGTAATTTAGATGACCAGTCCATCAAATAGTTTACCACTTTTTATAACGAACATTGGAACAACGGCACGCTACCCCAGGAGTGGCGACACGCAGAAATCATACTTATTCCAAAGCCTGGCAAGCTACTACCCCTCCAATATCATCGCCCTGTATCCTTATTTCGTGTTAAGGATACAGGATATCTAACGCGTTGTCCTCTTTGAACAACGTGTTCAAAGAGGACAACTCATTGAACGCGTTGTCCTCTCTCAACTACAACCATTTCTCGAAGACAATCACTTTTTTCCTGATACACTATTCGGCTACCATGCTGGTAGCTCTACACAGGACGTAATATTACAGCTTAAAGAGGACGTGTTGGATAGCCCCACTTCAAACCAGGTCCGAGCTATTCGGGCTCTGGATATGAAGGCTCCTTTTCACAACGTCTCCCACGACCTTATTCTTGACAATCTCGCTTCATCTCAGTGTAGCTCACGTATCTACAATTACGCAAGGTCTTTTCTCTCTGACCGCACGGTCACTATTGGAATTGGAGACCTTCGTTCGGACGTCATTCGTTTCGCAGGCATAGGAACACCAAAAGGCTCGGTTCTCTCGCCCACTTTGTTTAACGTGGCTATATCTAAACTCCCTTCCCTATTATAACAGGTTCTCAGCATCCAGCATGTCATCTATACAGACGACATTACAATTTGGGCAACCAAAAGATCAGACAGAACCATTCAGGACGCCCTTCAGGAAGCTGTGTATGTGGTACAAGACTATGCTGTTGCCGGCAGCATTACTTGCTCAGTGGATAAGTCGGAATTTTTCTTTGTATACAAGCGGCGCCGCAAAAGCGCTGATTCTCCTTAAATTTTGCTGTTTCTTGATGGCCGTCCTATCTCTCTGGTACCACGAATTCGCATTTTAGGCCTCTACCTTCCGTCCGACGGCAAGGCCTCGCACACTACACACCTTCTGGCTCAGCAGATAACTCAAATTACACACATGATCTTACGCATCACCAATCGCAGGAGAGGCCCCTGTGAGAAGGATGTCCTCCGCTCAGTGCAAGCACTCATAGTTAGTCGGCTCACCTATCATCTTCCCTTTAACAATCTCACGCTAGCTCAAATCAATAAGATGGACATCCTTTTACTTACAGCTGTGAAAGCGGCTCTCGGCTTGCCTCCACACGCATCTACACAACGCCTCCTTCAACTAGAAGGCTACAACAACCTAACCGAACTCATCGAGGCCCAGCACAACAGTCAGCTCCAACGGCTCAGGCAGGCCGTTCAGGGCTGCGCCATCCTGTCTCATCTTGGCTACCCGATTCCCAAAAAACTCGCACAAGTACCACAATATAAACTTTCTTCTACTGTCCGCGCACTCATCAAAATGCCTCCGATTCCACGCAATATGAATCCCTCCCGCCACGCCGGTCGTCGACGAGCCCGAGTTCAGGCTATGACACGCATCTTTGGTGATGGTATCTCAGACTTACAAGTACTTTACACTGATGCAGCACGCTACCCAGAGAAGTCAGTCATGTGTTTAGCCGTGACAGTTGGCACAGACGCGCTTGTGGCGTATGCCACACTTCGCACTACAGACAGTGTTCTGGCAGAGGAGGGAGGTGTTGCTCTGGCAATTGTTCACGCTACGACACTGCCACATGACTCCCCTGTCACTATTGTAACAGATTCACAAGCTGCTTGCCGTGCTTTCGCTCAAGGGCTTGTGGCTGCACATACACAAAATATCCTCTCTTCTGTCTTACCGTCCGCATTACGTCCTGTGAGTATCGTCTGGACTCCTAGACACGCCTTTCTCCATGGTAATGAACGCGTTCATGCGGTTGCCCGAGAGCTGACCGGCTGGGCTCCATTAGAAGAGCTGTCCAATCCAGACGACGCATCGACAGAACCACTACCCTACAACGCTACGCTAGAGTGCTACCGACAGAGCCGTTATACGTATCTTCCCCCTCATACTTCACGTAACAGAGCAGATACTGTCGCTTGGCCGCAACTACAGACCAATTCATTTCCTTGCCTTTATATGCTAAATCGCTTTCATCCGACTGTCTACCCCTCCTACTGCCCCTTCTGTGGATCCGTACCGACGGTGTACCACTCCACGTGAGAAGGCTCTGCCCCACAGGGCGTTCCTCCCATTCCCAATCCCACCCCTTCCTCTTGGGGGTCTGCACTGCTCAGCTTACGCCAGCAGGAACAGCACCAGCTGGTTTAGCGCGCTCGCAGGGTCGCGCAAGGCAATGCAGCTCTAGACTGAGGGCCCCACCCAAAAGAGGCTCAGTGTTCATTTGTTATTTTTAAATGATTATTCTCTCTCTCTGTATTTAAGTACCACCATATCGCATCTTTTCATCTTATATTCGCCATATAGAAGCACCGCCGTCCAGCCGATATTCCAAGGACTAAACAAGAAGTGGCACACGCACACCTTCTTACGGCTTGCGCTTCGGGTCTACTTCCTACCTTTAACGACATCGAGTTCTAGGTATATACTAGTTCACCGTATTAATGGCACTGCGGCCAACCGTTCACTAAACCTTTCTTAAACCAAGTGGATTACGCCCAGCGAGCATAACGTACCAAGCTTTTCCTGTCAGATAGTGCTCATTGTACAAGCCAATGGCTGCTAATGGGAAATGAGAGACAGAAGAATTCGGCTTTTTGTTTCTTAAGGATTGCGCTTCCTATATACTTCGCACCTCTAACCATCTCGAGTTCATGGTATATACTAGTTCATTGTATTCATTGCATGGCGGCTCAACGCTCGCTAAACGTTTCTGAAACTATTGAGGTTACACCCAGCGAGTATAACGTAGCAACACTTTCTTGTCAGGTAGTGGTCAATGTACGCTGCTAATGGAGATTGCAGCGTGCGTGTTAACTAAAAGCCGAATGCTCCTGTCTCTTATTCCCCATAAGCAGCCATTGGCATGCACATTGAGCACTTTTTTTTATTGTTGAACAACGCACAGAGGAAATCTATAACCGGCACCACCTTGGAGGTCAAAATGTAACAATTGTTACACACTACGACCGCTACGAGGGACGAAATGGTGCCGTTATAAAAAGCTTCGCCCCTAAAACCCACGATTTCAGTTTAGCACTTCACGTTCCCGTAAACTGTGCTAGAGACGTCGCTTTAAGACAGCCGTTGAAAACTCTCGGTTACCGACAAAACATGGCGACGCAGTGATGTTTTTTACGCTTAGTTGACCGTGTTTCGTTGAGAGAGAGAGAGAGAAAAATAACTTTATTGGGTTGAAAAAGAAGGGGTTTAGGAGCTAGATAGGTGGGGCCCCATGTCCAAGGCTCCACTGGCTTGCGCCGCCTGCCGGACGTGGTCCAGGAAGGCTGGTTGCACCTCCAGGTCCGAGCTAGCGAGGATGCCTCCCATTGCTCCAAAAAGTTTTCCATTCTATACATACGCTGTTAGCGATTAAGTTCAATTGGCCGTTTAGCACAACTCCACGAGATATGGTAAAGGGTCGGTGGTGAGTCGCGACACCACGGACAATCGCGCCCATACAAAGTTAGATGAATTTTGTGCTGTCGTAATAAATTTGGATAAACTCCCGTTTGAATTTTATGGAGGTCTATGGCGTCTTCCCCTTTAAGAGAATTGTGGGGGGCGCCATATTTCTGCCGCGTGTATCGCTGGTGAGCAAGAAGCTCTGGCGGAGCCATCCGAGCCAGGTCGTTTTCCTCCTCCCCGCGAAAGCCGTCGTTGCTGGGTGGTGGTAACAGCGAGAAAGGCTGCTGCTCCGCTCGGTTCGTGAGCGCTCGAGCTAGAGCGTCCGCCCTCTCGTTACCCTCTAGGCCTGCATGTCCAGGGCACCAGACCAACTTATAAGTGTTGCTCAATTCGCCGCCAAAAAATTTGGAAATGTTTAATGGGAGGCGGCCTTTCGTGAATAGTCGGCACGCCTCTTGCGAATCTGAGAGTAGGGTAATGTACGTCTGGCCGTCGCCGGGCTCTCGACTTTTAATCGCCAATGCGATGGCGAAACACTCGGCCTTGGTGATCGATGTAGTGTACAGTGATGCGCTGGACGCCATGCTTCTCGCGTCACTGCTTACCATTGTGACGACGCAGCGCTTCCAGTTATACCTGGAAGCGTCAACGTATAGCACGTTCTCATTGCCTCTAACTAATTTTCTGATCTATTTTACACGCTCCTCTCGCCTTTCGTGATGCCGCTCTTTGGTCATGTGCCTGGGGATAGGGGCGATCGAAATATGTCGTCGGACTGAGTCTGGTACGTCCACCAGCTCCTCGTCCATGTTTTGGGGTTGGGGTGTTATACCCGCCCTCATCAGTATCTCTCTTCCCGACTTCGTCTGGCTGAGGCGGTTGCGCTGAGAGATCAACGTGGCTGCTTTCAGTTCAGCATACGTGTTATGCAGGCCGATCTCGAGAAGCCTCTGTGTCGGAGTGCTTATCGGTAAGCCTAATGCTGCCTTGTAAGCCCCTCTGATGATAGAATCTACGTGCTCTTTTTTGCTATTGTTCAGCGTGTGGAAAGGCAAGTTGTATGTCAATTGGCTCATTACGAGCGCCTGCACTAATCGGACAGTATCACTTTCTTTCATGCCTTTTTTGTGGAAGGTGATCCTCTGAATCATCCTAGCCACTTGTTTAGTTGCTGATTTAAGAAGACCGACAGTGTGATTTGCCCTACCGTTGCTTTGAACCCAGAAACCCAGGATCCGGGCGACGGTAACTTCTTTAATTTTCTGCTTTTCGATTTCAATTTCTATTCTTCCGTTACTTTTGTAGCATTTGCTGTGTATTGTGATCACCTCCAATTTTTCGGGTGCGCAGCTGAGACCACTGGTTCTGGCAAAGTTTTCGACAGCCAGTGCCGCCTCTTGCAGAATCTGCTCTTTGCTGGCCAGGGACCCCCGTGTGGCCCACAAAGTAATGTCGTCGGCGTAGAGGGTATAACCTAGCTGGGGTACACAATTCAAGGCCCGAGCGAGTCGACTCATGGCGATATTAAACAACAGAGGAGATATTATGGCTCCTTGAGGCGTTCCCTTGTTTGGCTTTCGGAATGGCTCAGACCTAACGCTTGAGATACCAATTGTCGCCTCCCGATCGGTGAGAAAATGTTTTATATACTTATATATTTTTTCCCCGCAACCAATTATATTTAGCTCTTAGAGTATAGCTTGATGAGAGATATTGTCAAAGGCTCCCTTTAAGTCTAGAGCAAGCAGCAAATGCTCTCCACCTTTGGGAACACCCTTGAGTACCTCTTCTTGTATCAGGAGGAAAGCGTCCTGTGTTGAGAGACCACTGCGGAAGCCCAGCATGGTGGCCGAAAACAGCCCCCTGTCCTCTATAAAATTCTGAATTCTGGTCTGAACGACCCGTTCGAAAAGCTTCCCTATACATGACGTAAGTGATATAGGTCTGAGCGCCTGCAGGGAGGGCTTTTTTTTCGGCTTTCGGAATGGTTATAATTTTGGCGGTTTTCCATTCTGCAGGGACCTTTCCTTTGAGCTAATAGTGTTCATTGAATTGTTTTGTCACGCCTTCGATGGCTTTGTCGCTAAGGTTTCTTATCATAGCATTCGTAATTTGGTCTTCACCGGGGGCTGTGTTCCTCTTGGGGGCCTGAGCTGCCGCGAAGACCTCCTCCTTTGTTATCGGCTCGTCTAGTTTCTCATTTCTAGCTCCACTGTAACTCATGTGATTAGACGAGTTACTTGGTGGACTATCGCCAATATATCTCTCCTTGAGGGCTTTCACGAGATCGTGGTCCGTGCCCGGAAATGTTTCTGGGATTTTCTGCAGTGTTCTGCTTGTCGTGGAATTGGACTTGTCTGGATCAAGAATAATTCTTAGGATGGACCAAGTTTTCGCGGTGCTGAGTGTGTTCTGAAGCGAACTGCAATACTTGACCCATCCCTCGGTAGCCAATTTGCCTGAATAGTCATTTGCTTCCTCTGCAAGAGCAGCGATCCTACGCAGTAGTGTCCTATTCAGGCGTTGACGTTTCCAACGCTTTAGTAGGCTGCGCCTGCTCTCCAATAGGTGTAGCAGACGGCTGTCTACTGCTGGCGTCTCTACGGTTCTGGCTATTTTCTTCGTAGTGATGGCGTGTACCGACTTTATGTACTCCGACAATGCCTCTATTGAGTTCGGTACAGAGTCGGGTGGAGGATCTCGTTTCCTAAACTCAGTCCAATCTGTAATCGCCGCGTCGCCTATCAATGTACGCATTTCGGGTGTCGATATGGGGACGCTTATAATGTAATGGTCGCTTGCTAGATTTTCTTCAAGGTTTGTCCAGGATGCGTCTTTGACGTTGAAGGTGAAAGTGAGGTCCGGGAAAGTGTCTCTACATACGCTGTTGCCCAACCTCGTGGGCAACGGCGTATTTCTTTCTATTATGGCAGTCGCCACCATAACTATACCATAACATCACGGCCAGACAGTGGAGAATGTGCGACCTTCCTCAATTACAGCGTTGTCTGCTGGAGAGGAGCCGTACGCCGATGCACCCATGCGTGTACGAGATTGGCTATGGTCACAGCGTGACAGTGGTGCCGGCGACGATGCCGACGAAGCCTACGCCCTGGCAGCACTGGAATGGAGACCGCGTGGCAGAACCCTCACTAGTGGAAGCACCAACCATGAGCCTCCACTCTGTGGGCCCGTATCATCGGGGCCGTCGCGGATGATAGCTCGAAGCCACAATGCTACGCGCCAAGGCTCGCGGAGCAGCTTGCGAAAGCGTACGTTGTTTTCTCTTCGATAAGTTCTGCGGCACTGTCTGACAAAGCACAAGGTTGGCATAGCAAGGACTAAGCCACCTAGAACACGCACTAAAACACAACCTGAGGCAACAAGGAAAAGCTGAAACACTGCACTGGCTGCTCCGAACGAGCCAAGGCAACCGGCAGGAATGAAACTATACACAAGTGAGAGAGCCTGGTTGCACTTGAAAACAGAACCAAGCTGTTCACTCGCTGTAATGGCACAGCATACAACTCAGAGTGCAAAACTTATGCTGTTAATTTTTTCTTCACGTTATTACAAATCTATTTTTACATTATAGCAAAACGAAAGTGCAAGCTCTTTTTGTAAGCTCTCTTACTCGGGCGTTTCAAAGGCATTACCTGTTAGTACCTATTGCGGCCAACGGTGTCGCATAGTCGTTAGGGAGCCCAAACTTACTGAACTGGATATTGTGCCGAGAAAATTTTGGAATCGGTATTTTTAATCTTCATATGAGGCAGGGTGAATTCCAACCGAGCAGGTACACTTCCGTTTTACGACATCTTTAAGGCCTTACAAGACATTATTGAAAGATCCCACGTGCTCTGTCGGAAAACATAATGCCTTAGTAAAGGCACATAGAGCAGCCGTGTACTTATGCATGGTAAACCTCTTGCGCGTTATGGGTGGCTTGAATCATTTCGCGAGTGTGCTGGTTCTGATGTCTGTCAATAATTGTTGTTTGGTACAACAAGGGCTGCTTCCACAGGAGCGGCAATGAAAGCAAAAGAACGTTTTTCAACATTTCGCACAATATTGTAGTCAAGATGGTCATTTAGTTATAAATACGCAAGAGAAAGGACAGGCACAGAAGAGCGCCATTGTATCGATTCCGTTCGTGTTGTTTGTTTTGATAATCTTGTCCTCATATTCATTAGATTTATTTTATTTCTCTGAACGTTTATTTCTGAAGTATCTTTACTTATTTTTCAACGTCCTATCGCGTTTTTTTTCTTCTTCGAGCGCAGATTCATCAACTCAACTGTATTGAATATTAGGACAGTGGACCTCGATGGACTTGATCCGGATTGGGAATTTCCTGAGCGCTGCGGTGCTGCCCATTTTCCCAGTCTTCTTGAAGTATACGGCGGAGGCTAATGTCGCCGTGCTCGTAGTATCTTTTTTTATTAAGATTTCCTGAAGTATATTACACTTAGTGAAATGAAAAATTATACGTACGGCACCCACAGGCTAAAACACGATATCAATTCTTTGGAGTAACGATCACCGTAATCAATAACTCGGAATAACCACGTCATGTCGTTGTATATATGGCTGCTAAAGCTGTTCTGTAAATGGTTTGTAAGAATTACGGCGATATGCCTTGAACGGTGTACGCTGAAAATGGCACTAAAACAATTGCACAGCCTCATATTCGCCTGTTTCAGTCCGTGCGTACTATAAATTCATCACATTTATTTACCACATAACGCTGCTAATGAGCGAGCACGAACTGCCTGTTATTCCGAGTTTGAAAATTATGATTGCGCTGCTTCTTTTTGTCGAGTTACTGTAAAATGCAAATGCACCTAGCAGACAGCAACACACAATGACTACGACAACCTCACTCAACGCACTTAGATTCTATAATAATTGTTAAGGGTATTTGATGTCCTACAGTCCAAACCGAAATATGGTTATGAGGTTTGCCGTAGAAGAAGGCACCAAAACAATCGATTGCCTGAGTCTCTTAAACGTGCACGTAAACCTAAGTACACCTGCCTAAAGCATTCTCACTTCATCGAAAAGGCGGCCGTTGCGGCCGTACATGGTTGCTGCCACTGTTGCGCGTCGCGGCGACCGCAGTCTGCAGGTAGCGGGGCCGATCGCCGTCGCTCCGTCGAGCCAAGGACTAGGGGAGAGCTTTCAGCAAACTTAACAGATTTATTTACATCTTTACAGGGAGTTGTCGAGATGACAGAAGAGAAGAGAAGAACTAGTGGTTTCACAAACCACGAGCGTGGTGGTTGAACTTTACATAGTTCAGAGCGACGTCCAGCACTCTGCCGCGTCGTTTTATGCCCTGTCGGGCTCCTCCTCTACGAGTCGACCACCAATCACGCACACACAGTTGAGGGGGGCGAGCATGCAAGGTCCACGTGAACACTGCACTTTGGTGGCGCCAGCAGGGCTCTTCCTCATCGTGTGTGAGCCTTTAGTCGAGAGTGCCCACGATCCTGGCCGCATACTTCAGAGGGTCCGCCGATTATGCTCGCTCAATTAGCGGGGCGATCCGCGGCAGCCGCCGCGGTCTCCCCCAGGAAGACGCCGTCCCTGTTGTCCTCTTGGTGGCGTCGCGGCGTCTTGGCGACCCTACGTCTCGTACTCCGGGACAATGCCTGGCGGGCATAGGCAGTCAGTCGGTCGGCTACTTGACAATGGAATAAAGAAGCGCCGATCTTTTGAGAGGTGCCCGGTTCGTGGAATCCTCTGGGGAGAGCCCTTTGACCAGCGCCGTCGTCGTCTGCCGGTTAACGCGCTAACGATGCGTGGCTGGCCCAGGCGGGAGATAGAGCGGCGGCTCCAAAACCTTCTTTGGCGACATTCCACCCCGTTGGCGCCGCTGTCAATCAGTAGGCACCGTCTCGTGGGGCCGGCCTCTGTTGCTTCCTCCGTCTAGCCGTGGCGAGACTGTCCTTTTGGCACTAATCCGGCGTGGCGAATGTACCGCTGGGTCCAGGCATAGCTTGATCGCTACAGCTCCTCCGCCGACGGGAAGATCTCGGACGTCGGGTAGTGTCAGCTGCTCGACGGGAGAGATCACTACTACCGCAGTCTCCCAACACCACTTAAACCACAAAGACCAGCCGCTAGAACCAGCAAGCGCCGTAAATGAGTTTTCGGCAACCAGGCCGGTCTTTCAAATGTGCCACAATGCACCTACGCTTTTTTTTGTTCTTTTAAATGGCAACCACACTAATACTCTTGCCCATAGCTAAAAATTTCGATTACTCCAAATACCCCTTAAAATCATTACGGAAAAACGTCTCTCAACTTTCCGTATAACATGACGCTCAGCTAAAGAATTCAATTGATCCCTCAGCACATCCTAGAATAACAAAGGGTAATGCAATTTCGTATACTAACACGCTTATTTGCTGAATGTAGTTTCATGTCAGCCCCTGTTTTTAAAGAGCGCACAAGACTTTGCTGTGCGCTCTAGCACGACATCTTACTGTCATCCAAAGAGCGCTAGCATACCCACACGCACCTAACCATAGGCGATATCTCTCTCATCTAGGTATCCTTAAACCCTCCTCTGAACGTGAATTTTCTCAAGGAACAAACGCAGGGAACAATCACACTTGAGGTACACGTCAGGAGTGCGTAACAAAACAGGCGTTAATTTTGCGACAAAACCCCTGTACCGAATTTTTCTCCCCCTGAGAATTTCGAAAATTGCTTTGTTTGGTTTCATTCTAAAACCTTCCCAAACATTGCTCATTTACTCTGTTGAAGACGGCATGCGATGCCGCGCCTAACTAAAGGGCACGAAGCATAGAAACTCCGGCGCCGCTCGACTACGCTACCGCGCTTTCAAAACTAGCGGGCGTACCAAATCTTCATTTGCGACTTGCGTGCTCGTATCTTAAAAAAACTCCTTTCACGCAGTCGGTTGACTGATGCGGGCCACTGCTTCCGCATAACGCTGAACAATTCAACTCTAAATTTTGACAAAGCTTACACGCAAACAAATTCTAGAGGGAAGAAAAAAGTGTCCAAGCAAACTAGCTGTGGAGATGACACAGGAACACTACTTTAAAACCAAATATAACCAAACAAGTATGTTTCAAAATAAACTCCTGTGTCCGACTCTTCCTCCTACAGCTGTCGCTCCCCCTTCAGCCGTACACGCGGCGGTCGTGGTCTTGGACTCTGAAAACGCGCGAGACGACAACGTGCACGAGCAACAAGCTGAACTGCAGCGTTCCGCCTCATTCGCGATTTTGGCGGTCTTCTATCAGTTCGGCGTAGGAGACTGGAGCGATGCGTGGGACAGAGTGGCCATGCTTTCTTTGGGCTAGCTCGCGTGTGGTGCTTAGCTATTGTGGCTTTTCTTTTTCCTCTAGGACCCATTCTACAATCCCGTTCCCGCAAAGCTTTAAATCTCCTGCGTACATTCCGTCGTGGAGATGCGCGCTGGGGCCTACCCTTCCGCCGTTGGAACCTTACTTTACGCCACAAAGGGCCTTTTTTGAACTGGCTGGTAACGTACTCTTGGGCCGCTCGCCCGGCTGATTGCCCCCTCTTTCACCCCTTCGCTTTGTCGCTCGCGCACGCCTCTCTCGTTTCCCGCGACGTCTGCCACCGACCTGTCCTGCACCGCTTGTAAATTCGTTGCAGGTTGAGTTATCAATGGTTTTACCGCTCAAGGGTGCCTCTGCACCACCTGCCACAGTGTTTCGGCACTTTGATTTCTTGGCTCTGTCGCCTTGTCTGGCCGATTCACCTGTGCTAACGCTGTACTCAGGTGCGCCCTGAAACGTTCTGTGGATAGAACGGTAAGACCGGCGCTTTCCACGCAATCCCATTCGCGAACCCGCTTTCCTCTTACTTTTCGTCCGGTTGCTCGGACGCATGCAATGTAATTTTGACGCTGCTGCAAAGCTCTTATTTGCTACGCTGACAGGTTTTGCGCCTTCTTTTACACGCGTAGTACTGTTCGTCTTTCTCGCTGATTTGCGACGTCTCTTTCGTCTGCGCCGCTTTTTGCGTGTCGTTTCCGAGCCTCCCGATCGCATCTCACACTCGTGAACCCTCTCACAGCTTTCGTCAGCTGTCTCAGTCGCGCGTTCTAAATGATTTTCGCCCTGGTCAACTTTATTCTCACCCTCTAGACTGGCGGACTGGTTAATACACTTAGGAACAATGCAGCTGTTTCCCTTCGAAAAATCTTGCTCGCATTCCTGAGAGCTGTCTGCAACTGCACTGATACCCTTCTCTACGCTCGCTGCTTCTGAGCCTTCTCCGGTGTTCTTGCCTACTTCGACCTAATTTGCAAGATCCACCGCCGCGACAAACACAGTTGAGGTCTGTGCCGGATTCTCTACAGCTATTCTAGCTGTTTCGCTAACAGTTAACTGGCAAAGCACCTCGTCGCACTCGCTCTGGCCTTCGTTGGCCTCTCTACTCAGCGCAGCTTCGTTCGCAGCACTCAAACTCGATTCGCCTTTGAATCCGCTGCTATGTTCACCCGTGCTAGCCTTCTCTAAAGCTCTGGGCTGCACCTCGCACTTCTCGTGCGCTACACTTGCGGATGGCTGAATCTTCCACCGCGTTGCCTCGACTTTTTGTTCTGACAGTTCATCTCTAGGCTGAGTGCTCGCTCGAACTCTTCACTTCGCTCCCGTTTTTCTATCTCCCATTTGCTCTCACTATTCACCTTGGTTCTATGAGAGACACGCTGACCCCTCTCAGGCTTGGTTTTAATACCAGCACGCCGCCGCGCGTTCTTCAACGCAGCGTTCATGAGCTTGCATTCAATTTGCTTTCTGTCAATTCTGATGCCGAAGCACCGCAGTAAGGCTGCCTTGCTACATTGTAACTGTTGAACTCCTCCTCGGAAAGGTACCCTATTCTACCCATTAAGTCGCACGGAAGGACACTCAATAAGGCGATAGACCAATAGTCTTCGTCGAGCCCTAAGTCTGTGCAAACATTCTCGTAAGAGGTTAGGTAACTCTCTATATCCTCGCCCTCTTCGAATGCATGGATCCTCGAATTTACTTGAGACCATCTAAGGCACTGTATTGATCTTCTTGTCTCTTCCAGTTTTACCTTTAGGGTTTCCTTCCACTGCTCTCTCTCTTGCTTTCGCCTTTCCTGACGCTTTTTCTCGCGCTCCTGTTCCTCACGCCTTTCCTGACGCTCCTGTTCCTGTTGCTTTTGAATCTCGTTCCACGTTTCTTTAAATTTTTCTCTGGTCAGATTCAAGCCCTCGATAGCGCCAACAATTGCGAGTTTCTTCATCCCCGTATCTACTTCCGCTCCCAGCTCCTCCCCCAGAATCAGGAGCTGATTCTTCAACAAACGCTTCCAATCCATGACAGAGAACTAGTGTGGTGCAGCTCACTCTCTACCCAGAAGTTCCGAAAATCTGCTTCTGTGGTAGCATCTACCAGCGAAAACATTGCACTTCTATCTTATCAGCCTGGCAACCAAAAAACCAAAGCCAGCACTCACCAGTCCACAGCTGCCAGTCTCCATGATCTCGGCGTATTGTTCATTCTCCGTCCTCCAGGCTCACAACCAACCGCTTGCCATCCAGTTGTAGCGGATGGGAAGGAAGTTTGCTGCTGGCATCCC
This sequence comes from Rhipicephalus annulatus, assembly GCA_013436015.1. NCBI lineage: Eukaryota > Metazoa > Arthropoda > Arachnida > Ixodida > Ixodidae > Rhipicephalus > Rhipicephalus annulatus. The sequence continues at coordinate 66,218 of WOVY01011379.1, read as the reverse complement.
ACTGCTGCCAACCAGTTGTTGCGCGTCGCGGCGACCGTAGTCTGCATAGCGGGGCCGATCGCGTCGCTCCGTCGAGCCAAGGACTAGGGGAGAGCTTTGAGCAAACTTAACGGATTTATTTACATCTTTACAGAGAGTTGTCGAGATGACAGAAGAGAATAGAAGAACTAGTGGTTTCACAAACCACGAGCGTGGTGGTTGAACTTTACATATTTCAGAGCGACGTCCAGCACTCTGCCGCGTCGTTTTATGCCCTGTCGGGCTCCTCCTCTACGAGTCGACCACCAATCACGCACTCACAGGTGAGGGGGGCGAGCATGCCAGGTCCACGTGAACACTGCACTTTGGTGGTGCCAGCAGGGCTCTCCCTCATCGTGTGTGAGCCTTTAGTCGAGAGTGCCCACGATACTGGCCGCATACTTCAGAGGGTCCGCCGATTTTGTTCGCTCAATTAGCGGGGCAATCCGCGGCAGCCGCCGCGGTCTCCCCCAGGAAGACGCCGTCCCTGTTGTCCTCTTGGTGGCGTCGCGGCATTTTGGCGACACTACGTCTCGTACTCCGGGACAATGCCTGGCGGGCATAGGCAGTCAGCCGGTCGGCTACTTGACAATGGATTAAAGAAGCGCCGATCTTTTGAGAGGTGCCCGGTTCGTGGAATCCTCTGGGGAGAGCCCTTTGACCAGCGCCGTCGTCGTCTGCCGGTTAACGCGCGAACGATGCGTGGCTGGCCCAGGCGGGAGATAGAGCGGTGGCTCCAAAACCCTCTTTGGCGACATTCCACCCCGTTGACGCCGCTGTCAATCAGTAGGCACCGTCTCGTGGGGCCGGCCTCTGTTGCTTCCTCCGTCCAGCCGTGGCGAGACTGTCCTTTTGGCACTAATCCGGCGTGGCGAATGTACCGCTGGGTCCAGGCATAGCTTGATCGCTACACCACCAACAATCAGCGGAGCACCATAGCAACTATAGACCACCCTGGCGGGTTCTAGGTCAGTTGTTGTAATGGACGAAGCGCAATGCGGAAGCACTACGGTAGGCCCAAAGCTTCTGTAATACATTTCTACACGGCTACAATAAAACTATTTACGTTTAAAAACAAAATAACGCAGATAGTCGAGGCTTTTAACGCGAAATTATATTATGTAGGGGTCCACAAATTCTTGATTGACGCGATTCCGCCACGGATATTATGTTGTTAAAGCTTACATGAACAGAAAACAAAAAATAACCCGGAAAAAAAACTCCAAGTTGAGATGCCCAGCAAAAGGTATCCAGGCCGCCGGCGAATATGCCGACATAATTCTGGCTATACACCTGATTAAACTGGGCAGTTCTTTTCAAACAGAGACTAATATGTTTTATGCATGTACACACTAACAAGATTCATCGATTGCCAGCTTACATTGATGAATTCTGCCTTTTTTTACCGTGTTTGTTGAAAGCCACTGATGTACACAACCTTATACGTGTGAGATTGATGCAGTTGTCTGTGACTACTTTCCTCGCTCGCAGTAAGCTTCAGTAGATTTGAAAAAGGATCAGCAGCGCCCTCTACTTCTTTTGGTTGTGGTGCCTGCTAAGATGCTGCTCGTCGTTTGAATGTATCGCATTCCTTCCATCGCTAAGTAAGTTTTGAAATTTTACTGTTTTATTATACTAAGCTTTCTCGTAGCCACTGTGACAGATATCATCAGAGCTTTGCTGCTCTATCAAATGATACATTAGAAATTGCACACCACGCTCTCCAGAAGGACTGGGCATTATATGTGGATGCGTATAAGAGACCTGGTTTTTTGAATGGCATGGTTTGCACTGAACAGCGTTAAGCCCTTGAACCCGCTACCAGAGCACAGCAGTACAAGAAAACCTGATAAGTGCTTCCCGCATTTTGTTAAAGAGTTGCTCCTAGTGCACATAGGGCCAAATGAGACAGTTAATCAGTAATAAAATCGCGGTTTCTGAGAGACTGGGCATTGTAGGAAAAAAGAAATTCAGCAGATCCCACGCACCTGGGAATCGACGTTGTGCAAAATATGCGGAGGGAAAGTGACCATGTAGGGAATTGTTTTATCGCGTGACACTTCGTCAAATGCCGCTAAATATATGCACAAATGTTGCACGGACAGACATATGTTGATTAGTTGCAGATGTTCATATGAGTAGTTGTTTGCACATCCACAACGGTGTCAACTGGAACATGCGTTTTAGCAACACCAGAAGCTGATATGCAGCGGTGATGCTCACGAAGATGCTAGCCCTGGACACTGCTAAATAGAGCAACTTCATCGCATGGCACCTAACCACGATTAATGGTCCACTGACGTGACGGCTGTATCAAGGGAGTACATATGTAATGTTTCTGAAATTGGGTAGGCAGCATTGCAACCACTATTGACGTTTCACGAAGATTAGCGTCTATTTGAAAAGTAGTTCCAAATTAAGGCTCTGTGGTAGAAGGTTTGGGTGCCACGCAATATACTTGGGTCCGAACGGCGAGTCCTTCCGTTTTTATATTCTTTGTGCATAACATTGTTTTCACCAGCCAAGTGTAGGTTCCTGCCGGCGTGCGATAGAGATGGAGTCAAACACACATGAGCCAGACCCTACGAACCCCGTGGAAGCCACCTGAAGGAAGCGGAACAGCGCTGAGAGCGACAGTGACAATATCATGAACTAATATATTAGCTGTAAAGAGTCCGGTGACGACAACTTCGAGCTGGTGAGGAGCCGCAACGCTAAGAGACGGTTTATGAGCACGCCTACCAATTCGAGTGCCTCCATCATAAGAGCTTCGTGTAGTGTCGAGAAATTCGCCGTCGTGTTCATGCCAGTTGTCACCACTAACAATATGAGGCGCCTAACCAGGCAAGCCGTGTCTGCACAGCTGGAGGCACTGCTGCCAAACGAAATCAAAGACGTCAGAGCGAACGCGTGCAAGGTTGTAGTTATTGACGTCAAGTACGCGGCTGCGCTAGATATATTGCGCAAGGTCACAGAACTCAATGGCATGGCAGTCCACTCTCACGAACCACTCGGCAAAGAAGTCATCACTGGAGTAATCTATGCTGTTGACGAGACCATCGTCAACGCAGACTTTCCAATCCTGATCAAGCCCGCTACAGAAGACACCATCAACTCAACTGTTTTTCGCCTTGGCATGTCACGTTGCGTGAAGATCATATTCAAGAGTGAACCCTCCTGTTACTCGTGAAGGTGGGACACTTTCGGCACGCTGTTCGTCCTTTCGTACGAAGGCCACTTCAGTGCAGGAAAGGTACGAAGATGGGGCACGTGAGCAGCGTGTGCAAGAACACCACCATTTGCACCCGATGCAATGGACCCCACACCACTAACACATATAAGCCCAATATTCGTAAATGTTCGAATTGTTATAGGCCTAATGATACATCTTCGAAGGACTGTCCAATTATTCGAAGGGAACGGCTGTGCTGAAGAAAATGGTTCGAGATGACTCGCCTCATCGGAAAGCGGACGCATCTATCAGACGACCTCGAACGCATCGTAGACGGCGCTCCCGATCTCCAAGACAGCATTACCTCGTGAACCGCGCTCAAAGTCGCCTCCACCTCTCTCTCTCAGAACAAGGATAAAGGATAAAGAAGCCTCCAACAGCGACTAAGCTGACTCATGGTCGGAACTCTCTCGACTACTCGTCACTAGGGAGTGCCATCAGACATCTGCAATGAATCACTCCTCGTCCGAACTCTCTAAGCCAACAGAGGAGAATAAACAAATAGTCAACATGGTCTGCTTCTTCGTGACTACCGTTCGTGTGATCGTGGAGAGGGTGCAAACTCCAATAGCACGAAATGTGTTGCAGCTGCAGGATAATATCAGCCCGGTTTTAGCCAGCCTTCAGAAGTCAATTGCTTTACAAAAGTAACAGCAGAAGCATGGCTTGTCAACGGAAACAGCTATCGTTTGCAGAGCATATTCGAAACGCCTTCATATTTGAAAGGAATGTGTAAAGCCTACGGTCCGGGATATCATATTTCTGGCAGATCGTGTTTACAAACCGCTTCCCGATAATGGCAATCTTTGAGCCGAACTCATCGACTATAAGAATATCAGGATACGAGTCTCTCGTCTCAACCACGAATGGAAGGACCAGCAAAGTTATTGTATACATTCGCAAGAGCCTAACTACCTAACTTATTTCGCCCATGCTTTACCACCAGATGACGAGAACGAGTACATGTGCATTACTCTGAAGAAAAAGTGATTGTCTTTCACACCTATTGGAATGTATATATATTCCCGCAAGTCCTTTTGATTATAAGAGACTATCGCACATTATGGCAGCTATTCCAGGCCTTTGCGTTACAACAGGTGATTTCAATGTGCATCTTCCGATATGGAAAAGCCTTAGAATAAACTCGAAAGGGCGCTCACGGATATCGTTTGCGTCAGACCAGAATTACTGCCTGCTGAGTGATGATGGCCCAACATACCAGCGAAGAACGACGTGCAGCAGCTGTCTGGACCTGAAACTGGTGTCGCGTTGCCTAAGTTTAAAAGTGTGGTGGTTTACATATATTGAAACCCATGGAAGCTATCCCATTCTGATTTATGTCAGCATCGATCGCCCAGAGACTTCATTCTCGCCAGTCTATCGGTACACAGACTGGAAACTTTGGGAAGAATTAATGGAGGACACGCGCAGAAATGACTCCTCGTGTGGGCTAGAAGAAGTAATTGCAGATGCAATGAAAAATTTTACGCACCACTTCATACACTCACAGAAGCGCACAGAGCTTGACATCGAATTAGAAAATTTTCGGGCATTACGCACACGTGGTGAGAAAAGATACATGTATACCAAGTCTATTCTTGATTTCAGAGTAGCGAAGCGTATGTAGAATAAAATACAGCGCCGAACAGATAAGTTGCAGGATCAAACATGGAAAAGTGTTTGTGAGTCATTAGACCCACGCAAGCCATTGCCTCGTGTATGGAGAACTCTAAAGGGTCTTCGCTCAGGCGCCATGCAACGTCATCTCCTAAAGGCTCTCGTAATTCGTTTAAGCCACCGTGAAAATCACGTTGCATATCATTTTTGTGTGAACATCAGAGGCGGGACAGTCCTATTCTCCGATATGCTTTTATGCGATATCCCTGGTCCACGAGATACTAGTATGGATGCTCCGTTTTCTATGGAAGAGCTAGAAGCTTCACTTACACTGTGTAGGCGTTCTTCTTCACCAGGGCGTGATAGGATAATGTATACGGCTCTGCGTCACTTAGGCCAAGCAGCTAGAGGACAACTGCTAATTTTACTTAATCAATCATTGGTAAATAGCGCTGAATCTCAAATTGGAAACGCAGCCATCTTGTGCCGCTTTAAAACGCAGGCAAATCACCTATGGCGCTGACCTCATACCAGCCTGTAGGTCTCGCTAGCTGCGTTGGGAAGCTCATGAAGCGGATGATTCTCACGCACCTGGCATGGTTCCTTGAACGACACAACATTCACTTCATCTGCATGGCGGGATTTCGACGAGGCTGTTCATCGATTGGCAACGTCATCATCACTTTGGTGTGTTCGGGAGAACAGCAAAAATTCAGGAAACGACTACCACTTGCACTATTTCTTGTTGTGAAAGGTGCCTTTTCCCATCAAGCATTTCAGCCATCAATCATGAAACATTTCTCATCTAGCTATAATAGACACACTACTCCTGCTAATTGAACTGGGAGAGCGAATGTTTCGAATGATCCGAAGCTACCTGACACGAAGATCCTTTTTTGTCTACACTGAAGATGGCCCGAGCTCAGAAATTTGGACGTTCCATGGTGTCCCGCAAGGTATTGTTTTAAACCAAGTTCTTTTCAACCTTGCCTTGAAGAGCCTGGCTGAAGCTCTCCCAGAAACAGTCAGCCTTTCAGTATACGCTGATGACATTTGTGTCGAGGCATCAGCATTGGCACGCTTACAAGTTCGAGCAAGGATACAAAGGAGCGCGTTGAAAGCATGTGACTATTTTCGCACGGAAGGTCTAACAATATCAACAGAAAAAATAGGCCCCGTACCTGCACGTTATTCTGTAAATGTCGTAAAAAGAAGATAATCTTGCATTTGGACAGATTGAAGAAAACGTTCATTTGATGTTCTGTGCGAGAAAATTTATAAATATTATTCTAGAGGCGCTGCGTTACAGTGGCTTGAGTGTGCAGGGGAGCCAAACGAGCGCATCAAGTGACGTCACACGTGAGACATGAGCGCTATCTGGCAGTTATCTTGGAGAACAAATTGTGCGGCTCTGAGACGGGCGTGCGCACCCATCTTGGAGACAGATAGATAGATATATAGATAGATAGATGGATGAATGGGTGGACGGACAAACGGATGAACGGACGGACGGAAGGATAGATTTTTTTCATACTTTGGCACGTTTCTTTCATTTAAAAAACTTTAGAGGTAGTTTCAATACCCTTGGAAAGAACTTGACAACGTGCTCTCAGTTTCGACGTTGGGGGATACTAAATGAGCTGACCGAAAGTTTTTACGGGTACAACACTTGCAATCTTTAAACCATTCACTTGCACTGCTGCTCTGTCCGACAGACTGAGCAGAAGTCACAGATATATGTGCGATAGAACTATTTCTGAATTATGCTTCATTGTTGAGTTTTACATGAACCAGCTCAGGAGATCTGAGACTTGGCCAAGTTAGTTGGTATATATTTTTGAAATGGCCTGTTATGTTTCCTTTTCTTGTGGTCGTGTTGCTGTACTAATATCAAAATCAGTTCGCAGACAATCTCATCGTGGTTGCATGGACTGAAATGTTGAATGATAACTTTTTTTTATCCTGAACGTCATCGTGTCTAAACTTATAGGGCACAACGAGGTCCAACAATTAGTTCTTGCTGCACTATTCCTTGTTACACTATTCCTCAATACAGTATATTTTAGCGGTACAGAACTGAAATGCTAACGACGCATGTCCTTTGATATAAATGCACCTTTGAGAATTCCATTCGTCTTAACTTCTGGAGGCCCCACCGCGGTGGTCTAGTGGCTAAAGTACTCGGCTGCTGACACGCAGGTCCCGGGATGGAATCCCGGCTGCGGCGGCTCCATTTCCGATAGAGGCGGAAATGTTGTAGGCCAGTGTGCTCAGATTTCGGTGCACGTTCAAGAACCCAAGGTAGTCAAAATTTCCGGAACCCTCCCCTACGGCGTCTCTCATATTTACATGGTGGTATTGAGCGGTAAACCTCCACATCATCATCATCATATTTCCGGAGCCCTCCTTTGCGGAAGGCCTGATAGTCATATCATGGTCTTGGTACGTGAAGAAAAAGACAATATTATTGTTATTGTTGTTGTTATTGTTGTCAAGGCATCGTTGTTGTTGTTGTTGTTGTAATGTGAGAAGTTTAGCTTATGTCAGATAGTTTGTGAACAAGTTACTCTTTATTCTCAGGTCTGCAGATTTTGTCAACCTCATGGCCTATGACCTGCACACTTACGGCCAGTACAGTCCTTGGGTGTGACACAACAGCCCACTGTTTCCCAGACATGGGAAAATTCTCTACTTCAACACTCTGAACCTGGCAAGTATTTGTATAACTGAGGGCGATGCACTTCTTCAATAAGCAAACCACGGTTCTTCACGCTTCACTCCAAAGGATGTCGAAAAAAGCGGCTTTGTATGTTTTTCACTTGTCTCAAACAGCAGCTCCGCTGTATTGAATCAGCCGCATCTGATTCGCAATGAAAAAATAGAAGGGGTGATGACTGACAGTGAAACGCCATCTAGCTCTGTCGTCTAACAGCATGAGCGTGTGCAGAACCTAAAGCCACTGCCAGGCGGCAGAACAATATTGTCGGCTTGGAAGATGAAAACTGCTTTCTCGAGCCTAGCGCTGCATTTTTTACGCACTGCAACAAACACACGCGTTTTTAGCTGCATAGCGTCGCATTTTCTGGACAGAGTAAAATAATTGACTGACCCCAAGTACAATTGGAATTGAAGATTGCGAACCAAGAATGAGAAAGGTTGATATGTCACTTTAAAGTCAGCGCAACGTTACGAGGTGGAGGTAAATCATGTCACACATTACTTCCGTGTGATGATTATCATGTTTGGATGTGTTGTTTACCTTTGTCATCTATTCACATCCCGTGATAGCAAACTTATTAAATGTGGAGCTAATGAAATGGCCGTGAGCACACTATGAGCATAGTATGTTGTCACCGTTGTTACATGATACGCGTGCAGGATTGTCACCTTTTCACCAGTCATATATTTTTCTGATCCATTGACGTCACGTAACATCAAATTTGGTATATGTGGAGCTAGTAAACGGCCGTGAGTGCAACATGAAGGACCCAATATACTCTAATGTAGCGTTTACGCCCGCGCACGCATGGCAGAGAGGCGCTACGTTAGCAAAACGCGAGCTCTCGATAGTCTGACGCCAGGCGCGAACGGACACGCGCCCACATGTAGGCTCCCTATGACCAGCGTTCTTCGGCGTGAACCAACGGTAACCAGCGTGAAATGCAACATGGTGCATTCCGCGTCGATGCGTTATTTACACAACACTGCGTCTCCTCTCTTTTCGGATGGGCGTCTCTCTCTTTTCGAAACGCGCATGGGCGAAAGCAACGCAGTGCGGCGCGCACCGGCGAGTATTATGCAGGACCGGCACCTGGCGTGGCAACGCCGGCGTGACGCGACGAAATAAATGCCGGCGAGCACGCGCACCACGTCACGTCAAAATGTATTGGCACCTTGACAGTGGCATGTAGTCGTGTTCTCATATGAGACGCATAGTCGTGACATGACACGAAATTTGGTATTATGGTACGTGAATTGATGATGAAGATATGTGATTGGTGCAAACATGATAATCATATGATGCTCGTCATGTAAGAACATGACTACATGCCACGCCCAATATGCGTTCGCGGCCGTTTCGCTAGCGTCACGTATACCTAATTTGCTAATAAAGTACATGAAGGGAGGACGAGGTTATGTGGCTGGTGCAAACATGATAAGCCTGACACGCGTGCCATGCAAGGATATCAAAACATATCACGCTCACATAGTGCTCGCAGACATTTTGCTAGCTCCACAGATACTAAACTGAGTATCACGTGATGTCATGAAAAGATGCGAGACGGTGGAACTTGAAGTGTTTACTTGATGGACGGACAGACAGATGGACGGATGGACAGACAGAGATATCAAGAGATGGACGCACGCACGGGCGGACGCATGGATGGTTGGACGCACGGATGAATGTAGAGATGAACGCACGGATGGACGCACAGACCAACGAACGCACGGACCAACCGACGAGCAGACGGTGGCACAGACGGACGGAAGCAACAACGAACGGATGGACGGAAGGGCGGAGAAACTGATTGATGCTTCGCCCCACTCATCATTATCCACTCCGTACTATGCTGTGATTTTCTTCCACTGTGTACATCTGTTTAGAAAACGTGCGTAACAATTTAGAGTTATAGGAAGTTTATTACAGCAGAGCATAAAGCCATCCCGTGAGCCTCACACTTCATGAAGCCATGTGTTTAGAAAAAGTGGTTAACGATATAGACTACTTAGTACTCTACTATGGGAGAGCTGAAAGCCGTCCCGTGGGGCCACCATCCTTTAACAGGACATGTGTGGGCCACGTCACCTGGTGTGATCTTCACATCGTTCACCATTAAAGCCGTTACAGTAGGCGCAAATTGTCAACCTTAGCCGTTTCAGCAACAATACTGACACGTTTCCTGAAACTTTTCTCAACATGGAAGTTTCTACCACTTCGTATTCTGATAAAACGAAGAGTTAGGTACACCTTCCACGCCAAGCAGCAAATCTTGATTTCAAACTCAACTTCTTCCTAAATATTCCACCATTTTTCATGAATTTTCGCTTACGTAAAACTAAACCAAGCAGTGTGATATCAATGATTTGCCCTTCATGCAAAAATGCCAGTAGGTTTGTTTACATAAGCATGATTTGTTATAGGCTCCACCTGGCCGACTTATCTAACAGTGGTCATAATGGTCGGCTGCCCACACAGGTCACAGGTTGGATACTGGCTGCAGCGATCGCATTTCGACGGAGATGGACTCCTAAAGACCCGCGTGCCATGATTTCTGTGCACGTTGAAGAACACAGTGTGGTCAAAATTTCGGGCGCCCTCCTCTATCGTGCCCCTCGAAATCGTATCACGGTTTATGTATGTGTTATGTCCGGTGTTGTCGTCGGCCCATAGACGTACGCGTTGGTCGCGGTAGTCCAAAAAACTCAGACAGCCTCAAACGGTTAAAAACAGGTTTATTCCTATTCAGATGGAGGCGGCGTCCGAACTGCCGGGGGAACGACGGTGGCTCGTTTGCGCCGAGCGGGGGAAAGGGAGGAGTCAACATCTGAAAGTAGTTTCAGCAACCGGTCCTTCGCGGGTTCGGAGCTCACTCGTGACACAGGGGTGCTTGGAACACAACATCTCCTCCCTCCTTAGCTTGTCGCTTGGAAGCGATCTGGGGGCCGCCGTGGGCGCGTGGACGCTCTGGACGCACTAGGAAGAGAAGCCTCCGCTCGCTGGGTGTCGTTTCTCTTGTGTTCAGGGCCGGCGGGCGGCGGCGCCGATTCATCTGGTGCGAGATGCCAGGCTAAGTGGAACGAAGCTTCCGTCGAGGTGGCTGCTTGAATGGGAGGTTCCCTTGGCAAATTACCTGAACGGCGTAGCTGATTAAGGTGGCGGCGTGTAGCCTTTCCCCCAATGTCGACGAGCCATGACCGCAAACCTATGCGTTTGAGTGCCGTCGCTTCAACCCAGCCGGGCTTTCTGGGGAACTGGCGGGCGTATATGCGCTGTCAATTTCAATTCTCCTGCCTCGCTCGCTGGAATCCGTGCCGACCGGTTGTGCGCCCGCGCGCTCCGCGCGCTCGCGACCTTCGGCGTCATCGTAGCTCTGGCCGACTGGGCTGGCCCTACGTCACCTCCTGTCGCCGACGGTCTTCGATGACAGCGCAGCTCTGACCTACTGGACCTGCTCTACGCCATCTACAGACGCCGACAACATCTCTCGCAAGTGTACCCTGTCCTCGGACTCCAGTGACCGTGCTTCCATCTTTCCCGTCTCTCCTGTCCCCTCAGTTTGTTGTTGCTTCTTCTTCCTCTTTTCTATACCTTTACTTCTACCCTTTTTATCCTTCCTCACCCCCATTCCTTGTGAGCTCTGTGGCGGTGTCGCTCCTGAAGCAGTCAATAACGGGGCTCACTTTTCTCTTACTTTCTCTATCTTAAGAACCACTCGCAATTCTCCTGCTATGCGGGAGCTTTTTTTCCTCCGACGGTGCTTTCGCTGAGGGCTCCGGGACGATTGCTGTCAGCTGGGTTCTCATTTCTCGTCCGAACATCAATTTCGCTGGCGTTTGATCAGTAGTGCTTTGAACAGTGTTGTGATGTCTGAACAGAAAGCGCGCGATGCGGCGTTGCATTGTCCCAGTCTGGTCTTTAGTAAGGGCGCGCTTTAGCTCAGCCACGTAGCGCTCGGCTTGTCCGTTCGTAGCCGGGTGGTAAGGAGCTGATGTAACAGACGAGACGCCGTTGTCGCTGTAAAACTTGAGAATCTCTTTGGACACCAACGGAGTGCCGTTGTCCGAGACCACCTTGCGCGGTAGGCCAAACGTTGAAAACAACGATCGCAGAGTGTCGATAACTGCTGCCGATGTCGTTGTAGCCATTTGTTTTACCTCCAGCCACTTGGTGTATGCGTCTACAACCACCAGGAACGAACACCCTTCGATAGGTCCAGCAAAATCAATGTGCAGGGTGTGTCAAGGCGTGTCTGGTCTTTCCCATTCAGGAATAGGGGCTCTTGGCGGGCTTCTGTGGTTGCATTGGCAATGCTGGCAATCGTGAACGGCGTTTAAGTTATATAGTGCCGATGACGTTAGTGCTGTTCGGCTTGTATCTTGCGTCTGGCCCCCCTGCGCGTCGACATTGTTGTTCCGTTGCACTGAAGTCTTCGGTCTGAGCTGTTTGCGCTTCGAGATGCATGCCCTTTCAACGTGTCCCAGTTATTGGCAAAAATTGCAGGTCGCTGTCTTGTATCGACATACCTGGGGATCGTGCATGTCGTCGCATCGCCAACAGCGATGTGTCTTTCTGCTTGATTTCGCCTTAGACGTGGAATGACCTGACTGCTGACTGGTGTGATGCACCGGCTCGACGTTCCGTCGAATATCCCTCTGCTGGTGACCGGCGCTCTCCGCTCTTTGGGCGATGTCGTAGGCTTTGGAGAAGGTGAGACCCGTCTCCGCGAACAGGCGTTGTTGTAGGCCTGCGTCACGCAGTCCGCACACAAAACGGTCACGCAACATAACGTCCAAGGGAAGCATAGTGGTGTTAGCAGGTGTGGCAGTCGATCCTCCCTCCTGCGCATTAGCTGCAGCTGTCGCGGTCAACGTCCCGAAATTGCAGTCAGCAGCGAGCTTTTTGAGAGCCGCTACGTATTCGGCCACTTTTTCCCCTTCCAACGTCGAGTTGGTCTCGCCGTTGGAAGCGGGCTCGACAGTAGACCTCCGATGGCCTTGGGTCATAGTGCTCTTGTATCACTGCTACGATGTCGTCGTAGTCAACGGCTGCTGGAGTGCGTGGCTGAATCAGGGCACAGACTGTGTCGTATGTCTGCTCCCCACACAGCGTTAGCATGTTGGCCCTCTTCATTGCTGCTTCAGTGATGTTGTTAGCCTCGAAGTGAAATTGCAGGCGTCCAAACCACGATGACCATGATAAGTCGTTGAATTCGGGTAGCCGATTTGGGAGCTCGTGCGTAGCCATAGCTTGTAGCTTGTCAATATTGTCACGTTACTCTCGACAAACTTGATAAAAAAATGGGCTCGTTTAGTCGACTACTCAAGCAGCGGCTCAGAGAGATTGTCTTTGTCTTCCTTCACTCTTCGATCTCACCCAAGCAAACCATGTGGCAATAGTCCCCCCCTTTGAAAGCATCGACTCGATGCTCGTAAATAAAAAAATGAAGGTATACACACGCAGATATAGAGAACCAAAAGAGGGAGAGTGCCACTACTCGCAGCGCAAATGAGGAAGTTTCGCCAACGCTTCCGCCAAGCGCAAAAAGAAAGGGCACAAAAACACACGAGAACACAAACCGCAGCGGCAACGCAATGTCACGGCATGTCGTAGCACGTGAAACCACAAGGGCTACTGTGTGAAGTAGGGCTTCAGCCGAAGGACATGCACGGTTTCGGGCCGAAGCTGTCGACGAGAAGACGCTGCGCCGTCCGGAAATACCTCGTAGGTAAGATCTGTGATTCGTCTAAGAACCTTGTACGGTCCAAAATAACGGCTTAGGAGTTTTTCGGATAAGCCTGGTCGCCGGACAGGGATCCACACCCACACTCGGTCCCCAGGGTGGTAGGTGACATTTCGATGGCGGAGGTTGTAACGTCGCGCGTCTGCATCTTGTTGGTGCCTGGTGTTTATGCGAGCTAGCTGACGAGCTTCTTCGGCGTATTGAGTGTATTGCTCAGCATCTTGAGCAAGTTCATTGCTTTCGTCGCACGGAAGCATAGCATCGAGCATGGTTCGCACGTTGCGTCCGTAAACAAGTCGGAAAGGCGGAAATCGCGTTGTTTCTTGCGTTGCCGTATTATAAGCAAACGTGATGTATGGAAGAATCTCGTCCCAGGTTTTATGTTGTACGTCCACGTACATTGACAGCATGTCCGCTATGGTCTTGTTAAGCCTCTCTGTCAGTCCATTGGATTGCGGATGACAAGCCGTTGTTTTTCGATGACTTGTGCAGCTCAGTTTAAAAATGTCCTCCATCATTCGTGCTGTAAACGACGTCCCTCTGTCCGTAATTACGCATGACGGGGCACCATGCCGTAGGACGATTTGGTGCACGAAGAACTGCGCGACTTCAGAGGCCGTGCCACGGGGTAACGCTTTTGTTTCAGCATAACGCGTGAGATAATCTGTCGCAACTATAATCCACTTGTTCCCAGAGGACGACAAAGGGAAGGGCCCGAAAAGGTCCATTCCCACGAGGTCAAACGGTGTCCGTGGTGGTGCGATCGGCTGGAGCAGGCCCGCGGGTCTCACAGGCGGAGTCTTGCGGCGCTGGCACTCACGGCAGCCTTTCACATATCGATGTACACTAGTTGATAGTCGCGGCCAGTAATACTGTTGGCGTACTCGGGCGAGAGTTCGCGAATAGCCCAAATGTCCTGACGTGGGCTCGTCGTGGCACGCCAGAAGGATTTCATCACGCATGTCGGTAGGAACAACGAGTAGGAAAGCCTTGTCGCTACCACGGGCGTTTTTCTTGTAAAGAATGCCTCTTCTTAGACAAAAAGAGGACAGTTCGCGAGCAATGTGTTGAGGGACCTTAGAGTTGCGGCCTTCCAGGGAATCAATGACTGGGCGTAATTCATCGTCTGCCCGCTGCTTTGACATAAATTCGGAGTCACTAACTGCTCCGAGAAAGGCATCTTCATCTTCGGAGCCCCTGACAGCGTTCCCCACAGGTGCTCGAGAAAGCGCGTCGGCGTCTTCGTGTTTGCGCCCTGACCTGTACACAATCGTAATGTCAAACTCCTGCAAACGCAAACTCCACCGTGCGAGACGGCCGGATGGATCTCTGAGATTTGCCAGCCAGCAGAGCGAGTGGTGGTCAGTCACCACTTTGAAGGGACGACCGTAGAGGTAAGGCCGAAACTTGGTCGTCGCCCACACGACTGCGAGGCATTCTTTTTCTGACGTAGAATAGTTGGTCTCAGCTCGAGAAAGAGTACGACTGGCGTAAGCTATCACATGCTCAACGCCGCCGTGTCGTTGTACAAGGACAGCGCCAAGTCCGACGTTGCTGGCATCTGTATGAATTTCTGTAGCAGCGTCCTCATCAAAATGGGCAAGAACAGGGGCTGTTTGCATTCTCTGTCGTAACTCTGTGAACGCTGTATCTTGTTCTACGCCCCAAGTAAAGGGTACGTCATCTCGGGTGAGTCGCGTAAGAGGTTCAGCTATCTTAGAGAAGTTGGCGATAAATCGGCGATAATACGCGCACAAGCCGAGGAAACGGCGTACTGCTCTTTTATCTGATGGGACAGGGAAGGCGGCGACAGCAGCAGTTTTGTCTGGATCAGGTCGCACTCCATCTGCACTAATGACATGTCCCAGAAATTTCAGCTCTTCATAGCCGAAATGGCATTTTTGGGGTTTCAGCGTAAGTTCAGCTGTGCGAATGGCTTCTAGAACCTTTCTCAGACGCTTCAGATGTTCTTCAAAGCTCTCGGAAAAGATGACCACATCATCGAGGTAGACAAGGCAGCTTTGCCACTTCAAGCCAGCGGTAACTGTGTCCATCATCCTCTGAAAAGTGGCTGGTGCAGAACAGAGGCCGAAGGGAAGAACTCGGAATTCGTAAAGTCCGTCTGGAGTCACAAACGCGGTTTTTTCTCGGTCTCGTTCATCCACTTCAATTTGCCAATAGCCACTCTTTAGATCGATGGACGAAAAATACTTCGCACGTCGTAACCTGTCGAGGGAGTCGTCTACTCGTGGAAGCGGGTAGACGTCCTTTTTTGTGACGCTATTAAGCTTCCTGTAGTCAATACAGAATCGCAGCGTTCCGTCTTTTTTCTTTACTAGAACGACTGGCGAGGACCAAGCGCTGCTGGATGGTTGAATAATCCCGTCATCGAGCATCTCTTTTACTTGTGTCTGAATAGCCTCGCGTTCTTTGGCAGAAACGCGATAAGGCTGCTGCCGTATGGGGCGGACGTCATCGTCGGTAATAATTCGATGCTTCGTGAGGTGAGTTTGACGGACTTTAGAAGAAGAGGCGAAGCAAGATCTAAACTCCCTTAAAAGGTCGTGAAGTGCAGCCTTTCTCTCGTCTGACAGCGTCGAATTGATGTCGATGTGGTCTAGAAATTCCTTATCCTCATGCGTTTCTTCGGACGCGAAGCACTCCGTGACGTCAGCAACAGGTTCTCCATAGGCTAGGGTGGTTCCACGGAAAAGATGCCGGTGCTCGTAATTGAAGTTCGTAGCTAGTATCGTTGACTGTCCGTCACAGACGCGCACTACACTTCGGGCGGCGCATACACCTTGGAGCAGCAGAAGTGATAAGTTGCTTTCAGCCACCACGTCGCCGTCTTGGAAGTCTTCACAAGTGACTTCGATGGGAACAGTTGCTCGAGGTGGCAGCGTCACACTGTCGTCAGCAACACGCAGCGCAAGTCTACGGCAGTTATCGGCGTCTCGATCTGTTGTGCCTTGAGTCGAGAAGGTCACGATGCGCTCACGGAGATTTATGATGGCACCGTATTCCCGAAGGAAGTCCATGCCGATAATCAGCTGACGCGAACAGTCGGGGAGAACGAGGCAGCTGAGCACAAACGTTGACGCACGAATTTTCACTCTTGCGGTACAGCGACCCAGCGGTGTTACAACGTGTCCTCCAGCTGTTCGAATTCGCGTTCCATTCCACGGCGTGATCACTTTTCTGAGATCCTTCGCTAGCCTCCCGCTGATGATCGAATAGTCTGCACCAGTTTCTACCAATGCACTGACCTGAAGACCGTCAACCAGCACAGGTATGTCGAGCGACACGCGGTCACTAAGTTCAGATGCGGATGTCGGCGTTTCTTCGGCACTGCGATTATTCTCTGACGAAATGCCTTCGGCGTTGCGTGCAAGCATCGATGGGAGGTCTTCCGCACTTTGAGTCCCAGCGACCTTGCCCCCGAAGGCCGCTGCCTTCAGTTTTCCCGACGAGGGCTCGGGGAGCGTTCCCGTGCCGTCACCCCGAAACGTGGCCCAGTGGCTGCGGGTCTCCTCGGAGATGGTGACCGCGATTGCCGTCGTGTAAAGGGTGCACGCTGTTGCGCGAGATATTCTTCGATATCCCTTGGCCTTTGACCAATTCGGGGACGAGGGGAATTGACGGAAAATCCGCGCAGTCCAAGTTGCCGGTATGGGCATTCGCGGTAATTGTGACCAGCCTCACCGCAATGATAGCAGAGGGGTCGTCTGTCTGGCGTACGCCAGAGATCAGACTTGCGCGTCGGTGTACGGCGACTATCGATGTCCAAATCAGCGTGCGCTGACTGAATCGCGACTGACGGCATCATTGTCTGGATCGGGACGTATGGCATTGTCTGGATTGGGACGTGCGGCACTGTCTGGATCGGGACGTGCGGCACTGGCTGGATCGGGACTCCTTGACCCGAAAGAGGAGTGGCAGATCGCAAGGCTTCCGCGTACGTACGACGGCGACTGTCAGTAGACACAGGAGCCGTTTCCAGATCAACCGACGTGGGCGGAAAACGATGGGCGTGCAGCACCTGCTGGACCTCGTCGCGGATGACACTGGTGATAGACCCAACATCGATTTGCCTTGTCCCGTACATCTTTTCCATTTCTTCCCGGACGACAGATCGAATGATCTCGCGAATCCATTCGGGGCTCTTGCTCCCAGGGGTGGCGAAAATGTCGGGAGTTGAGGCAGCATTCACTTGACGGTCAAACTGGGCAGACCGTTGGTGCAGTACTCGCTCCATTGTTGCCGCTTCAGTAAGGAACTCAGCAACACTTTTGGGGGGACTACGCACCAAACCAGCAAAAAGTTGTTCCTTCACACCACGCATGAGGTGGCGCAACTTTTTTTCTTCTGCCATAGCAGGATCCGCTCGCTTGAAAAGCCGTTTTCATGTCCTCGACGTACATCGAGACGGTCTCGTTGGGCATCTGGATGCGTGATTGAAGTGCACGCTCCGCCCGTTCGCGGCGGTCGGGACTCCTGTAGGTCTCCAGGAGGCGACGCTGGAACTCGCGCCAAGATGTCAGAACATCATCCCTGTTCAAAAACCACGTCTTGGCACCGTCTTTTAGGCACGTGTACACGTTCCGGAGCTTCGCGGCATCATCCCAGTAATTGATCGCTGCGACACGTTCGAACTCACTCAGCCAGTCGTCAACATCTTCATGCTGCGCTCCGTGAAAGGGGCTAGGCATGAGCGGGTTCTGGACGGTGCAGTAGATCGGCGTGGAAGGTGTCGGAGCTTGCATGGGATCTTGTGTCGAAGTCATAGTCGCTGCGTCAGTGGTTGGTGTCTCAGGCGGTAGGCCTCGTTGGCGGCGGCTTACTCTATGAACAGGAGTGTCCACGGGTGCAGGGCTTGTGTTCCGGCTGCTGGACGGGGTCTTGGGCATCGGGTGGATTGCGAGACGTTGTACCCAGCAACTCCACCAGTCTTGTCACGTTACTCTCGACAAACTTGATAAAAAAATGGGCTCGTTTAGTCGACTACTCAAGCAGCGGCTCAGAGAGATCGTCTTTGTCTTCCTTCACTCTTCGATCTCACCCAAGCAAACCATGTGGCAATATCGTTGCGTAGCGTTGGTCCAAATCCCATTCTCGTCGCCACTGTTATGTACGGTGTTGTCGTCGGCCCATAGACATACGCGTTGGTCGCGGTAGTCCAAAAAGCTCAGACAGCCTCGAACGGTTAAAAAGAAGTTTATTCCTATTCGGATGGAGGCTGCGGCCGAACTGCCGGGGGAACGACGGTGGCTCGTTTGCGCCGAGCGGGAGAAGAGGAGGAGTCAACATCTGGAAGTAGTTTCAGCAAACGGTCCTTCGCGGGTTCGGAGCTCGCTCGTGACACAGGGGTGTTTGGAACACAGCAGTATGTAAAACCGCATGCATGTTTCTTATTGTTACGCTAATGGAACCCTTGATAAATGTGAAAAAAACAGTCGCCGATTTGCTGCAAGGGCAAAAAAATGAACCTGGGAGCAAGAAACTTTATTGTTATGCGAAGTAAGCTTACCTCTTGCCCATATTTCTCACTGAAGTATGCGCTTTTAAAGTCGAAGCTTCTTAAGCCACGATTCTGGCGTCCTCGATGTATGTAGTAGTAGTACTTGTCGTCGTAGTAGAAGGTAGCCACCTGCACGAACAGACTAGAGTAGCGGCACGCGCACGGTCTTTTGAACTGAGGAGGAAACCCGAGTACCTTAATCATACATAAATAGATAGTTGTTTCTGATGAAATAACATACAGAGACGTGTATCGGCGACCGAATCATCAATAAAGACTGCCTTGAGTTTGACGCTTACTAGAAAAATTCGGCAGATTACACGTACAGTGGGAATCGATTATATGCGAACCTCGATTGAGATATGTTGATATGTCACTTCAAAATCAGCTAAACTTTACGAGATGCAGGTAATTGATGCCATACATGACTTCCATGTCATAAATATCATGTTTGAATGTGTCGTTTACCTTTGTCATCTAGTCACATCACGTGATACTCAATTTAGTATATGTGGAGCTAGCAAAATGGCTGCGATCACGCTGTGAGCGTGATATGTTGTGATATTCTTGCATGGCACGCGTGTCAGGCTTATCATGTTTGCACCAGCCACATAACTTTGTCCTCCCTTCATGTACTTTAATAGCAAATTTTGTATATGTGACGCTAGCGAAACGTCCGCGAGCGCATGATGGGCGTGGCATGTAGTCATATTGTTACATGACGCGCATCTTATGTTTATTATGTTTGCACCAGTCACATATTTTCGTCATCTATTCACGTATCGTAATAGCGAATTTCGCATAAGTGAAGCTAGCGAAGCGGCCGCCAGTGCATCATGAGCGAGGCATGTAGTCATGCTGTTACATGACACGCATCTATGATTATCATGTTCGCACCAATTACATATCTTCATCATCTATTCACGTACCGTAATACCAAATTTCGTGTCATGTGAGAACAGGACTATGCGTGTCATATGAGAACACGACTACATGCCACATTCAAGGTGAGATTACATTTGGACGTGACGTGGTGTGCGTTCTCGCTGGCGTTTATATCGTAGCGTCACGCCGGCGTTGCCATGCCTGGCGCCGGTCCTGCATAATAATCGCCGGCGCGCGCCGCGCTGCGTTGCTTTGACCCATGCGCGTTTCAGCGCCTCCCTCCGTCGCGAAAAGAGGGAGATGCAGTGTTGTCTAGATAACGCATCGACGCGGAATGCACCATGTTGCATTTCGCGCTGGTTGCCATTGGGTCACGCCGACGGACGCTGGTCATAGGGAGCCTTATTGTGGGCGCGTCTCCGTTCGCGCCTGGCGTCAGACTATCGATTGCTCGCGTTTTGCTAACGTGGCGTCGCTGTGCCCAGCGTGCGCACGCGTCAACGCTACATTGGAGTATATAGGGTCGTTCATGATGTGTTCACAGCCGTTTTACTAAATCCACATATACTAAATTTTGTGAAAGTGACGTCAATAGATCCCGAAAGTATATGAGTGGTGAAAACATAATCCTGACACGCGTTTCATGTAAGAACAATGACAACATACTATGCTATAGCGTGCTTGTGGCCATTTCGCTAGCTCCACATATATTTAGTTCGCTACCACGTAACGTTGCGCTGACTTTAAAGTGACATATCAACCTTTCTCATTCTTGGTTCGCATATCTTTGTTTGCAACTGTACGTGGGATAAGTCATTTTTTTTACTCTGTGCAGCAAATGCGACGCTATGCAGCTAAAAACACGTGGGTTTGTTACGGTGCGTGAAAAATGCATTATTATTGTTCTTGTGTCACATTCTGACTGCCTTTTTTGTTTACTTGATGTTATTTTATGTAAGTTCACTGTTTACCTTCCACTTATGTTGCGTATTTTACGTGCTGTTATTATAATTAATTTTATTGTTATTATTAATCGAGGGTCCCACTGCAGTCGCTTGACTTTGGGACCCTCGTCTGCATACTACATTCTACAAATTTTGTATTTTGAATGAATGAATAAACTGAAACTGAAACTGAAAGCCGACGATATGGTGCTGCCGCCTGGCAGTGGCTTTAGGTTTTGCACAAGCTCGTGCTGTTCGATGGCACAGCTTGATGGCCTACCACTCTCACGCATCGCCCCTTCAACTTTTAGGGGCGAAGCTCCTTGTTTAGAAAAAGTTTATTTACAGCATGTACAGAACACAAAGCTTCATACCATTCCAGTAACAGGGCACATACACTTCTGCACATCTATATTTCACGACTAACATCACTACGTTACAGTGAAGACATTTGCTCTAATATACATGATTATGTTGGCATACATGTACACAAAAATTCAATGTGATATAACGATACAAGAGTATAACGATACCATAGAGCCAAATGAAACACAATTTGTAACAAACGAAATCATATATAACAACTCAACGGGCGCTGCTTAGCACCAAGTCGGTCGAAAAATGAGTTGTATCCTTTCGTGTTCCACCTTGACGAAAGGGCACGACCAATGCCGCAGAAACTCTTGCTCCCCGAGGAAGAAAAGCTCTTCGGAGAGGAACGCGAGGATCTCTCGTCTCAATCTCCCCAGTATCGGCCACAAGGCACGCCGTCGGCAATTGGCAGCTACGGCCTCACATCGGTTTCTCCAAAGGCTGAACAGCCCCGCAACTATTAAGAGAGCGGAGAAGCGGCTACGCGGAAATCGGCCGTTGGACACGAAAGTTCGCACACCCTGTCCCCGAAAACCAGCATTAACCGCACGCCAAAAAAGGCGGGAAACCACACATTCAAACGTCGCATGTCGATTGGTCTCTACCATGACGCAGTTGGGGCAAGTGGAAGTGCGAACCACCTGCCATCGCTGCAACCGGTCTCGCGTGGGGAGCAAGCCCCAGCCCAACTTCCAGACAAAGTCTCTTAGATGCCCTGGCAACACTGCGGCAGTTATTGGTTTCCAAGCGCGGTTCAATACAGATTGACGATGCTGGGGCACCAAGGGCCGTAGAAGGGCGGCCATTGTGTCCACCACTTTAGAATCGGCCACCTCTATCTCTGGGCACGTAACTTCCAAACGTCGGTGAAATGCCAGAAGGGCTCGATACAAAGATGGTAATTCAGTTGATTGGGGACCTTTGTTTAATTGGCTATCCGGCAAGAAGACACGTAGTGATGGCCCCAGATGGTAACGAGCCAGTGTCTGAGCGGGCATGTCATCATTGCTTAGTATTCGCAATAGAGTGCGGAGGCACAATGTAGAAGCCGTGACGGAAACGTCGGGGAATGCAAAACCGCCTTGATCTCGCGGTTGAGCTAACGCTGGACGCGATAACAATTCTGTGCCACCAGACCAAAAAAATGAACTGATGCAGCTTTGCACTTTCCTGCAGACATGGAGCGGTGGTTTAACAGAATGGCAAAGGTACCAAAATTTTCCTAGGTACACCGTTTGAGTTAAGTATCGGCGTTCCAAGAGGGGGAATTCGAAGTACCTGGCTGCTTCGATATCATTTAGAAGAGTTTGTACAACGGATGACCAGATGCTATCCTGTATACCGAATACAGTGAAAGTAACTCCGAGTATTGAAATCTCAGGAGACCACTGTAAAGGCGACGTGATGTTGATACGACCGCTGGGGTTGCCAATGAAAAAATACTGGCTTTTAGAAAAGTTTAACCTTGCACCGGAGATAATACCGAAATCATGGAATGTATCAAGAGCATGCTGCAGCGACTGTTCATTATGTACATAGAGAGTGATATCATCTGCATATGCAGCGACTTTTACTTGAGTGTTACCGGGTAGAGGTAAGCCACGAATCTGCGGGTGATGTTCAACGGCCCTTAAGAAGGGCTCTAATGCAAGGATAAATAACACTGGGGAGAGGGGACACCCTTGACGAACCCCACGCGTGACTCTAAATGCGTGACTCTCACGGGAATCTAAGTAAAGGGTACTTTCTAAATTGGTGTACATCGCATTGATAAGGTCAATGAACTTATCCGGGAATCCGTATGCATGTAAAACATTTAGTATGTAGCCATGTTCTATGAAATCAAAAGCTTTCTCTTGATCTAATGAAACCAACAGTCCTTGCGCACATCGGCTAATGGTGTATTGGATGATGTCACGCGTTAACCACGTATGGGTGTGTATTTCTCGGCCCGGAACAGAACAGACCTGGTGGGGAGCGGTTAATGTTGCAAGAAATGAACTGATTCGGTGCACCAAAATGTTAGCCAAGAGCTTGTAATCTACATTGAGTAGGGTAATAGGGCGCCAATCTTCTGGTCGCGTGGACATTGGGTCTTTCTTGGGAACTAGTGTTATACGGCCTTTGTGGAAAGAAGTTGGAAGTGTAATATCTTGGAAACACTTGCGAATGACGCGTGACATAGTTGGACCAATGATAGGCCAGAACTGTACATAAAACTCTGCAGGCAGTCCGTCAGGCCCTGGGGCCGATCCCTTTTTCATTGCGTCTAATGCGCCTTTGATTTCGTCATCGGATGGCGGTGATAGGAGGACGTCATTTGACATGTTGGAATCATGAGGTAAATTTGCTAGTAGAGGATGCGAAGAAACGGATCCTGGGTAACAGACATTAGCACCAGATTTAGCTATTGACTCAAAGTGTTGAGTGAATTCCTGAAAGTCGCGCGTACCCGCAGCAGCTGGGGTGATAGAGCTCAGCGAGTGGGCAGGCGAGCCTGGTGGACGAAGCAGAGCTCTGCGTGCATACCTTAGCACCTCAGGGTGCGCACAGGGTGCACGTCTACAGCGCCAAGCTGCAGCCGAGAGTGAAGAAGCGCGCATAATACGCTGGTACCGTTCAATGAGCTCCTCTTGCCATGCCCGCATTACAGTGGAAGGACTGGGATCTCGATTGGCAATGCGTATCTTCTGGATTAACAATGACGCATCTTTTGACATACGGGTGCAAAGTCCTCTGCCCGACGCACTGCAATGATGCCGCCACTGTTCTTTGAGGCGATCCCAATCAGCTACATCGGCCCCAATAAGCGATGCGCGTAACGCTCGGGATAATTTTTCCGTAGCCTGAGAGTCCTGGAGGACACGGCAATCGAGACGCCATGGTCTGTCAACCGTTGGCGTCCCCGCTGGCAGGCGGAGAGATAACATAACCGGCCGATGGTCGCTAATGTACACCGGTGTCGGTGGCAATGACATTACCCCAATGTCGTGAACGTAGGTAATGATACTGGGGGATGCATACACGCGATCAATTCGGCTGCTCGACGTTGCTCGACGCCAAGTATAGGCATAATTACTGCCATGCACAATTTGATGAATGTCACTCAATGCCAATTGCTGCACTAGACGTTCGAGTTCTCTGGCATTCCAGTTTGACCGGCCGCGACCCGGACCTCGAACGTCTGCGTGTGAGTCTAAGACACAATTGAAATCCCCTAAAAGTACCACATGTCGGGAATTTAAAAGGAACGCATCAAGAGATTGGAAGAACGCGTTTGAGTTTTCGCGTGCCGCTGGGGCATACACGGCAACAAATCTTATTCTTAACGAAAAAAAGGTGCAGTCGAACGCCAGCACGCGTCCGAAGGCATCGAAGGAAACATGATGGTCACGCAAAAGACCTCGGTTAAAAATAACGACTCCGACGCCAGTCGATTGCGTGCTGGCGTACGAAAAGAAACAATCAAAATTGAACGCGCGCTTGAAAGCGAGTACATCAGAAAGCTTGAAAAAATTTGTTTCTTGCATGAACAGCAAATCACAGTGCACTGAACGTGCAAAAGCCAATACCTCAGCCTGTTTTTGTGGATTTCGGAAACCTTGAACGTTAAAAGTAATAACTTTTAGAGTAAGAGCCATGGGGAAAATGAAAACATACTATCGGATCACGCAAATGCAGGGGTACCTTTATCAGGTGCGGGAGCCAATGCCCCGCAAGTGGCTGAGTCATTTTTTCCGGCCAGGCGATCCACCGGAGGCTCGGGGCTTCCGGGATCGCGTCGAAGTCCGCAGGGGACTTCTGTCTCTGGTGGGGGCTTCTAAGTCACGAGTAGTGATCCGGGGGCGTTTGGTGTCCGGGTGTTTGAGCGAGGATGGTACAAAGACGTCTCCACTGTCCTGGCTTATGTCACTGGGGCTGGTGTCTTCGTCAATTTGTAGGGGCGCCTCACTCGCGGTGCTGTTGGAGTCCTCGTAGATGCAGGCGTCGTCGTCTTGAGATGTAGACTCCTCGATGACACCTGAACTTGTTGTCGACAGAGCAGCAACGCGAGGAGCCTCAGATGCAATATTCCCATCTGAGACGCCGTCCTCACGAGGCGCTTCGTCTGACGAGGGCTTGGCCTGCGATTCCTCAGAAATGGCCACGGGACGCGGGGAACTTAAGTTTTCAGTACCTGGAGGGATTACCAGGCCCGGAATCGCTGGGAACGCAGTGGGCGTCTGGTGCAGCGCCGCGATTGGCACACCCTGGTCGTGGTCGGCCACCACAGCTCGCGCCGACGAATCGTCGCACTTGTTCTTAGATGGCGTTCCTGGTTGAAGTGGAGGGAAATCCTTAGATGCCGCCTCGGAATACGATGGCCTGATGGTGCAGGCCACGGTGGCATGCGGGTCCCCACAACGGCGACACGGCAGCGAGCAGCCTTTCCCGTCGTGGCCATAAACGCCGCACCTTCCACAAAACGGAGCTGTGCAGTTCATGCGGAAGTGCCCACTGTCTCCACATCGACGACACACTCGCTGGATGCCTTTATAGTCACAGGTCACTCGATGGCCCGCGACCTTGAGGTAGTTGGGCACCGGTGACGAAGCCTTCATTTCCATGCGGACGTATCGCGTCCCAGTGGTCACGGTTGGGCGCGATCCCATGAGTCCTCTGGTGATGTGCAGCACCTTCCCGTAGGGAGAGAGTGCTTGTGCGAGGACTTCGCTGGGTACGCGGCACGGCAGGAACAGGACGGTCACTTGGGTCACTTGGGGTCCCAGGGGTACGATGGCGACGCGCTCTCCTCGGATGATAAGGTGCGACGCGTCTACGATTTGGGCCAGTGCGGCCTCACTGTTGACGGTAACTTGGTAGTTCCGGCCTCCAAAGTGCTGAACGCAGTACACTTCTTCGATTCCTACTATTGAAGACGTCGCGTCAACGACGTCTTCGGGACTAGTCCCCTCGGGGACGACTACGTCGAAGGCTAGCGCCTTCTTCGGGGGCTGGCTTGCCATGACGGGCGTCCGCCAGCCCAGAGACGCCGTGAGACGCTAACAACGACGAGAGACGCTAACACGCTTATGGCGTGGCTTCTGCGTCCCTCGAAGTACGTAACCACCTGTGGCACATACCCAAATTAAGTATAACATTTGACCTCCAAGGTGGTGCCGGTGAGAGATTTTTTGTGTGCGTTGTTTAACAATAAACTTAGTGCTCAGTGTACATGCCAATGGCTGCTAATGGGGATTGAGAGACAAGAGCATTCAGCTATTAGTCAACGCGCACGCTGTGACGCCCATTAGCAGCCATTCGCATGTACATTGAGCACTATCGAACAAGAAAGGGTTGCTACATTATACTCGCTGGGTGTAACCTCCTTAGTTTTAGAAAGGTTTAGCGAGCGTTGAGCCGCAGGGCCAAGAATTCATTGAGCTAGTATATACCAAGAATGAATTTGAGGTGGTTAAAGGGGGGAAGCAGATACAAAGCGCGAGCCGTCAGAAATTAAAAGCTGAATCCTCCTGTCTCTTATTTCACATTAGCAGCCACTGGCATGTACATCGAGCACTATCTGACAGGAAAAGGTTGCTACGTTATACTCGCTGGGCATAACCTCCTTGGTTTTAGAAGGTTTAGCGAGCATGAATACAGTGCCAAGAATACAGTGAACTAGTATATACCATGAACTCAAGGTGGTTGATGGTGGGAAGTAGACCCGAAGCGCAAGCCGTAAGAAAGTGTGCGTGTGCCACCTCTCCTTTAGTCCTTGGAATGTCCACTGAATGGCGGTGCTTTTATATGGGGGATATAAGATAAAAAGATGCGAGATGGTGGGACTTGCAGTGTTGAATAGATGGACGAACGGATACACAGACAGATGCATGAATGGACGCATGAACGGACGGGATGCATGAACGAACGCAGGGACGGGCGCATGAACAGACGCATGGACGGTCACACAGATGGAGGCATGGACGGACGAATGCTTCGCCCCACTCTCCATCATTCACTCCATGGATATGCTGCCATTTTAGATGCGGAAGCATCTTATACTCGCGCCTTGTAGTGCGCCGTCCGCGCCGTCCGCACCGCTTCTCGAACATTCGACAGCTGACGCGCGCGCATGCGCCGTCGCGCCGTCGCCCACCATCTGTGCCGCGCGCGCTTCTCCTTCGAGAACATTCGACAGCTGACAGCGCATGCGCCGTCGCGCCGTCGCCAGCTGTGCCGCGCGCGCGCTTCTCCTTCGAGAACATTCGACAGCTGACAGCGCATGTGCCGTCGCGCTGTATATATACTCAAGGTCGGCGCTCGCTCGCTCAGTTGCCGCTCGTCGGTTGGTTTGTACGGCGCGTCGACGTCCAAGGTCGCGGTGAAATGAATTCCAACGAATCCACAAACACAATGATCGACGTCCCTTCGACCAGCGCCGCCCTTTCGCATACGTGTGTACGTGTTCACTCATTTACCATCCCCTCCTACAACCACGTTAACCAATTTAGCCATCGACCCAAGTAAGTCGCACTTTAACACCCCATTAACCAATTATATGCTCCGCATCCTCCTCAGTGTTCCCCCGAGGGAAGCTGCGGGCAATTTTTTTTTTTCATTGCGAATGAGATGCGGCTGATTCAATACAGAGGAGCCGCTGTCTGGGACAAGCCAAAACATACATGGCCGCTTTTTCCGACATCATTTGGAGTGAAGCGTGAAGAACCGTGGTTAGGTTATTGAAGAATTGCATCGACCTCAGTTATACATATACTTGCCAGGTTCAGAGTGTTGAAGTAGGGAATTTCCCCAAGTCTGGGAAACAGTTGGCTGTTGTATCAAAGCCACGGAGTTTACTGGCCATAAGTGTGCAGGTCATAGGTCATGAGGTCGACAAAATCTGCAGACCTGAAAATAAGGAGCAACTTGTTCACAAAATACCCGACACAAGCTAGACTTCTCACATTACAACAACAACAACAACAACAACAACAACGATAACAACAACAATAACAATGATAATAATGTCTTTTTTCTTTACGTACCAATACCATGATATGACTATCAGGTCTTCCGTATAGGAGGGCTCCGGAAATATGATGATGATGATGTCGGGGGTTTAACGTCCCAATACCACCTTATAAATATGCGAGAGGCCGTAGGGGAGGGCTCCGGAAATTTTGACCACCTGGGGTTTTGAACGTGCACCCAAATCTGAGCACATTGGCCTACAACATTTCCGCCTTCATCGGAAATGGAGCCGCCGCAGCCGGGATTCCATCCCGGGACCTGCGTGTCAGCAGCCGAGTACTTTAGCCACTAGACCACCGCGATGGGGCCTCCGGAAGTTTAGACGAATGGAATTCTCAAAGGTGCATTTAATCAAAGGACATGCGTCGTTAGCATTTCAGCTCTGTACCGCTAAAATATACTGTATTGAGGAATAGTGTAACAAGGAATAGTGCAGCAAGAACTAATTGTTGGGCCTCGGAGTGCCGTATAAGTTTAAACACGATGACGTTCAGGATAAAAAAAGCTATCATTCAACATTTCAGTCCATGCAACCATGATGAGATTGTCTGTGAACTGATCTTGATATTAGTACAGCAACACGACCACAAAAAAAGGAAACATAACAGGCTATTTCAAAAATATATACCAACCACCTTGGCCAAGTCTCAGATCTGCTGTGCTCGTTCATGTAAAACTCAACAATGAAGCATAATTCGGAAATAGTTCTATCGAACATATATCTGTGACTTCTGCTCAGTCTGTCGGACAAAGCAGCAGTTCACGTGAATGGTTTAAGGATTGCAAGTGTGGTACCCGTAAAAACTTTCGGTCAGCTAATTTGGTATCTCCTAACGTCGAAACTGTGAGCACGTTATCAAGTTCTTTTCAAGGATAATGAAACTATTTCTGCAGTTTTTTATAAAAGAAACGTGCCAAATTATGAAAGAATTCTCTTGGAAGTTTCACGTAACTCAAAAGAATAACTATTTGAATATATTTTGCCAAAATAGAGGGAGAAAACTGTTCCAATTCAGCGATACATTTCCAAATCTCTGTCTATTGTTCTCCTTCATGGCGTCTCTCATAAAATTATAATCATAAGGTAGTTTGGTGGGTAAAAAACGCTTTTTCAAACACACAAACCCTCCAACTACTTCAGTTCAGGGGACGGCTTTATGCTCTCTTATAGTAGAGTACCTAGTGCTCTAAATCGTTAACCTCTTTTTTCTAAACACACTGTTACGCCTTGGAGTCCACACTGAACGTCAATGCCTCTGCGAAAACAATCTGTGTCAAGGCCAGCGCTCGAGCCTGCCTGACGAAATCAACTCAACGACGTCATCAAGCGGCGGCGCCGGTTTGTCACGCATCGCACAGCGAGCTCCCTCAGCCCACGAGCCCGATGAAGCAATCGGTGCCTTCCAGTCTGGCGAGTCTTACGCAATGCTTGGCAACATTCCTCGACCTTGGGTGGCGGGTCTCCATTGTCGGCGGGTCGCCATTGGAGCATTCTGACATCACGGCCAGTGGCGCTTCTCGTTGGGCGTTTGGTGACTGAAAGGATCCATCCAGTGCCTATAAAAAAACCCTGCGGCACGTCACCAACAGTAGACCCATTTGTCACAGAAGCCTCTCGTTGCTTCGAACCCCTTCGCAGTCTGCGCGGCCGGTGTCCATGGAAGCGGCGAGTTTCGTGGCGCCCTTCGTAACCTCGTCGGTGGTGCGCTTCGTAACAGATAGAGAAGCCGACGAATGCGTGCGAGAGAAGACATCTCGGCTCTTCGAGCCCTTAAGTTGTCGGCCGCAGTGCCGAATTTGTAAAGCCTCACTTCTATGCTGTAGAATAAATCTTGTCTTAACTCACCGTCGTCTCGTCCGTTCGTCTATCAGCTCTGCACAGAAGCAGTCGCGAACTGAGTAACACATGCTACCAAACGGCTCAAGACCGTGTTGGCGGAGTTCGGAGCAGTGGGCCTTCAAACCGTGTTGGCGTCTCGGCTTCGTGACAACAGAAACCCACATATCTGTCCATAGGTTTTGGCTGGGGGCCACGGGGCAGCAATATGCTCTTCAATAGTAGAGTGCCAAGTGCTCAGAATCATTAACCACTCTTTCTAAACAACCCCACTCATCAGTCATTGCTGAAGCTGCTCTTGCTCACTGGTGCTATTGGGCACATCGGTGGAATAAACCGGATGTCGTCAAGCCCTTGGTGTAAACGTTGAAAGGGTGACACAACGCCGAGAACCCTCTCGGGACGTCTGCGTGATTAAGCCTATCAACGAGAAAGATTTAAATGCTTCTTCCCATGAAACACGAGGGGAAATGCCTGTGCGATGCACAAAAAAGTAAATTCATAACGATAACAAATCGCAGTATATTCAGTGAGTGCAAGATGATGAGTGCGGTGAAGCATCCATCAGTCTGTCAGTATTTCCGCCCGTGCGTCCGTTTGTGCGTCCCGTCCATGCATGCGTCAATGCGTCCGTGCATGCGTCCATCTGTCCGTCCACGCCTCCGTCCGTCTGTCCGGCCATCCGTTTGTCCACCCGTCCATTCGCTCTCCACGGTTCACTCTCGATTCACTTCCCCGGTTCAATTAACAGTAGTGTGTCTAATATAGCTTGATGGGAAACGTTTGATTACTTGATAGCTGAAATGCTTGATGGGAAAAGGCACCTTTCACATCAAGGAAGAGTGCGAGTGCTAGTCCTTTCTGGAATTTCAGCTGTTCTATCGATGACAGCAAAGTGATGACGTTGTCAATCGATGAACAGTCTCATCGAAATCCCGCCATGAAGCCGAAGTAAGTATTGTGCCGTTCACGGAACAATTCCAGGCACGTGAGAATAATGCGGTCCTTTAACTTTTCAACGCAGCTAACGAGACGTACAGGCTGGTATGATGTCAGCTTCAGAGGTGATTTTCCTGCTTTTAGAAGTGGCACAAGACGGCTGCATTGCGATGTTGAGGTTCAACGCCATTCGCCTAGGATTGATTAAGTAAATTTAGCAGTAGTCGTCTAGCTGCTCCACGTAAGTGACGCAGAGCCGTATACGTTATCCCATCAAGCCCTATTGAAGGAGAACGCCTACACGGTGCCAGTGCAGCTTCGAGATCTTCCATAAAAATGGAGCATTCATACTAGTATCTCGTGGGCAGGGGATATCGCATAAAAACATATCGGAGATTAGGACTGTCCCGCCGCTGACGTTTGCCCAAATATTATCTGCGCCGTGAATTTCACGGTAGTGTAAATGAATTACGAGAGCCTTTATAAGATGGCGTAGCATGGCGACTGAGCGAAGACTCTGTAGAGTTCTCCATACACAAGGCAATGGCTTGTGTGGGTCTAATTACTCGCAAAATCTTTTTTCAACTTTGATCCTGCAGCTTATCTGTTCGGCGCTGTATTTTTTTCTGCATACGCCTCGCTACTCTGAGATCAAAAATAGACTTGGTACACCTGCATCTTCTCTCACCATGTCTACGTAACGCCCGAAGCCTTTCTAATTCGATGTCAAGCTCCGAGCGCTTCTGCGAGTGTATGAAGGGGTGCGTAAAATTTTGCTTTGCATCTGCAATTACTTTTTCTAGCCCACACGAGGAATCATTTCTTCACGTGTTCTCCATGTGATCTTCAGAAAGTTTCCAGTCCATGAACCGATATACCGGCGATGATGAAGTTTCTGGGTGATCAATGCTGACATTAGTCAAAATGGGATCGCAACCATGGGTTTCGATATCTGTAAACCGCCGCACTTTTGAACTTAGGCAACGTCAGACCAGTGTCAGGTCGAGGCAGCTGCTGTAAGTCGTCCTTCGCTGGTATGCCGGAGTATCATTAATCACAAGGCAGAGGTTCTGGTCTGACGCAAACAATATCTGTGAGCGCCCTGTTATAATGTGGGCGCCCTGATATCACCTGTTATAATGCAAGGGCCTGGAATAGCTGCCATATTGTGCGTTTACGATTGCAATCTAATGAACGTGCAGAAAAAAAAAATATATATATATATATATATATATATATATATATACAATTCAATAACTGTTCAAAACAACTGCTTTTTCTTCAGAGTATTGCACACGTACTCGTTTTCTTTATCATGCGGTATAGCCTGCAAATATGCTCTGCAAACGATAGCTGTTGCTGTTGACAAGCCATGCTTCTGGTGTTATTCTTGTTGAGCTATTGACTTCTGAAGGGTTGCTAAATCTGGACTGATAGTATCCAGTAGCTGCAACATGTTTCATGCTATTGGTGTTTGCACCCTCTCCCCGAGCAAACGAATGGTAGTCACGAAGAAGCAGACCAAGGCGACTATTTGTTTATGCTTCTTTATTGGTTTAGAGAGTTCGGTCGAGGAGTGCTTCAATGGAGAAGTCTGATGGCACTCTCTAGTGACGTGTAGTCGAGGGAGTTCCGGCCATGCGTCAGCTGTGTCGCTCTTGGAGGCTTCTTTATTCTTGATCATTATTCCGAGAGACAGAGGTGGAGGCGACTGTGAGCGCGGTTCACGAGGTAATGGTGTCTTGGAGGTCGGAAGCACCGTCTACGATGCGATCGTCGTCGCCTGATAGATGCGTCCGCTCTCCGATGAGGCGAGTCATCTCGAACCATTTTCTTCAGCACTGCCGTTCTCTTCGAATATTTGGACAGTCCTTCGAAGATGTATCGTGAGGCTCATCAAAATTCGAACATTTCTGAATGTTGGACTGACATTTGTTAGTGGTGTGGGGGTCCAGTGCATCGGGTACAAACCGTGGTGTTCTTGCACACGCTGCTCACGCAACCCAACTTCGTACCTTTCCTGCACTGAAGTGGGCTCAGTACGAAAGGACGAACAGCGTGTCGAAAGTGTCCCACCTTCACGAGTAACGCGAGGGTTTCACCCTTGAGTATGATCTTCACGCAGCGTGACGTGCCGAGACAAAAAAACAGTTGTGATAATGGTGTCTTCTGTAGCGGGCTTGATCAGGATTGGAAAGTCTGCGTTGACGATGATCTCGTCAACATCATAAATTACTCCAGTGATGACTTCTTTGCCGAGTGGTTCGTGAGAGTGGACTGGCATGCCATTGAGTTCTGGACCTTGCGCGATATATCTAGCGGAGCCGCGTACTTTCGTCAATGGCTAGAACATTCTTGCGCGTGTTCACTCTGACGTCTTTGATTTCGTTTGGCACAAGTGCCTCCAGCTGTGCAGACAAAGCTTGCCTGTTAAGGCGCCTCATATTGTCAGTGTTGACCACAGGCATGAAAAAGACGGTGAATTCCTTGACACTACACGAAGCTCTTAAGATGGACGCACTGGGATTGGTAGGCGTGCTCAGAAACCGTCTCTTAGCTTTGCGGCTCATTACCAGCATGAAAGTGTCGTCACCGGTCTCTTCACTGCTGACATAATAGATCATGGTATTGTCACTGTCGCTCTCAGCGCCGTTGCGTTTCCTGGAGGCGGCTTCTGCGGGGTTCGTAGGGTCTGGTGGACGCGTGTCTCACTCCATCTCTCTCGAACGCCGGCAGGAACCCACACTTGGCTGGTGAAAACAATGTTGTGCACAAAGAATATAAAAACTGAAGGACTCGCCGTTCGGACCCAAGTATATTGCGTGGCACCCAAACATTCTACCACAGCGCCTTGTTTCGGAGCTACTTTTCAAATAGACGCTAATCTTCGTGAAACGTCAATAGCGGTTGCAGTGCTGCCTACCCAATTTTAGAAACATTACATATGTACTCCGTTGATACAGCCGTCAGGTCGATGGACCATTATTAGATGCGGAGGCATCTTATACTCGCGCCTTGTAGTGCGCCGTCCGCGCCGTCCGCACCGCTTCTCGAACATTCGACAGCTGACGCGCGCGCATGCGCCGTCGCGCCGTCGCCCACCATCTGTGCCGCGCGCGCTTCTAATTCGAGAACATTCGACAACTGACAGCGCATGCGCCGTCGCGCCGTCGCCATCTGGGACGCGCGCGCGCTTCTCCTTCGAGAACATTCGACAGCTGACAGCGCATGCGCCGTCGCGCTGTATATATACTCAAGGTCGGCGCTCGCTCGCTCAGTTGCCGCTCGTCCGTTGGTTTGTACGGCGCGTCGACCTCCGAAGTCGCCGTGAAATGAATGCCAACGAATCCACAAACAGAATGATCGACGTCCCTTCGACCAGCGCCGCCCTTTCGCATACGTGTGTGCGTGTTCACTCATTTAACACCCCCTCCTACAACCACATTAACCAATTTAGCCATCGACCCAAGTAGGTCGCAATTTAACACCCCATTTCACAACCACGTAACCAATTTAGCCATCGACCCAAGTAAGTCGCACTTTAACACCCCGTTAACCAATTATATGCTCCGCATCCTCCTCAGTGTTCCCCCGAGGGAAGCTGCGGGCAATCTTTTCGTGCTTAGGTGCCATGCGCTGAAATAGCTTTATTTAGCGGTGTCCGGGGCCAGCATCTTCGCGAGCATCACCGCTGCATATCAGCTTGTGGTGTTGCTAAGACGCATGTTCCAGTTGACATCTTTGTGGAAGGGCAAACAACTGCTTATATAAACATCTGCAACTATTCAACATATGTCTGTGCATGCAACATTTGTGCATATAATTAGCGACATTTCACGAAGTGTCACACGATCAAAAAAATTCCTACATGGTCACTTTCCCTCTGCATTCTTCGCATAACGTCGATTCTCAGGTATGTGGAATCTGCCGAATTTCTTTTTCGCTACAATGCCCAGTCTTTAAGAAAAGGCGATTTTATTACTGATTGTACTGTTGGATTTTGCCCTATGTGCTCTAGGAGCAAATCTTTAACAAAGTGTGGGAAGCACTTATGAGGTTTTCTTGTACTGCTGTGCACTGGTAGCGGGTTTAATGGCTTTACTCTGTTTAGTGCAAACTATGCCATGCAAAAAACCAGGTCTTTCATACGCATCCACTTATAATACCCAGTCCCTCCGAGAGCGTGGTGTGCAATTTCTAATGTACCGTTTGATAGAGCCGCAACGCTTTGATGATATCGATCGCAGTGCCTACAAGAAAGCTTAATAAATTAAAACAGGAAAATTTAAAAACCCACTTAGCGATGGAAGGAATGCGATTCATTCCAATGGCGAGTGGTACGTCAGCAAGCATCGCAACCGAGAGAAGTAGAGTGTACTGTGGATACTTTTTTCAAATCCACTGAAGCTTCTTGGGAGCGAAGAAAGTAGTCACAGACAACTGGATCGACCTCACACGTATAAGGTTGTGTAAATCAGTGGCTTTCAACAAACACGGTAAAGAAAAAATGGCAGCATATCCACGGAGTGAATGATGGAGAATGGGGCGAAGCATTCGTCCGTCTGTGTGACCGTCCATGCGTCTGTTCGTGCGCCCGTCCCTGCGTTCGTTCATGCATCCGCCCCTGCGTCCGTTCATGCGTCCCTCCATGCATCTGTCTGTGTGTCCGTTCGTCCATCTAGTCAACACTCCAAGTCCCACCATCTCGCATCTTTTTATCATATATTCCCCATATAGAATCACCGCCATTCAGTGGAAATTCCAAGGACTAAACGAGAGGTGGCACACGCACACTTTATTACGGCTTGCGCTTCGGGTCTACTTCTCACCTTTACCACCTTGAGTTCATGGTATATACTAGTTCAGTGTATTCATGGCTCTGCGGTCCGTTCATGCATCCGCCCCTGCGTCCGTTCATGCGTACATCCATGCATCTGTCTGTTTGTCCGTTCGTCCATCTATTCAACACTCCAAGTCCCACCATCTCGCATCTTTTTATCATATATTCCCCATATAGAAGCACCGCCATTCAGTGGACATTCCAAGGACTAAACGAGATGTGGCACACGCACACTTTCTTACGGCTTGCGCTTCGGGTCTACTTCCCACCTTTACCACCTTGAGTTCATGGTATATACCAGTTCAGTGTATTCATGGCTCTGCGGCCCAATGCTCACTAAACCTTTCTAAAACCAAGGAGGTTACGCCTAGCGAAAATAACGTAGCAACCCTTTCCTGTCGGATAGTGCTCAATGTACACGCCAGTGGCTACTAATGTGAAATGAGAGACAGGAGGATTCAGCTTTTAATTTCTTACGGCTTGCGCTTTGCATCTCCTTCCCCCCCTGTAACCACCACGAATTCATTCATGGTATATACTAGTTCATTGTATGGCTGCGGCGGCTGCATTTCCGATGGAGGCGGAAATGTCGTAGGCCCGTGTGCTCAGATTTAGGTGCACGTTAAAGAACCCCAGGTGGTGAAAATTTCCTGAGCCCTGTACTACGGCGTCTCTCATAATCATATGGTGGTTTTGGGACGTTAAATCCCACAAATCAATCATCACTAGTTCATTGTTTTCATGGCCCTGCGGCTCAACGCTCGCTAAACCTTTCTAAGACTAAGGAGGTTACACCCAGCGAGTATAACCCTTTCTTATCCGATAGTGCTCAATGTACATGCCAATGGCTGCTAATGGGGAGTGCAGCGTGTG
The DNA here is from genome assembly GCA_013436015.1 of Rhipicephalus annulatus. Classification (NCBI taxonomy): domain Eukaryota; kingdom Metazoa; phylum Arthropoda; class Arachnida; order Ixodida; family Ixodidae; genus Rhipicephalus; species Rhipicephalus annulatus. The sequence goes on along the minus strand of WOVY01011379.1, from coordinate 29,667 downwards.
CATTGACTAAAAGCCGAATGCTCCTGTCTCTCATTCCCCATTAGCAGCCATTCGCATGTACATTGAGCACTATTTTTTATTGTTAAACAACGCACAGAAGAAATCTCACACCTGCAACACCTTGGTGGTCAAATGTTAAAGCTATTTCGGGTATGTGCCACTGGTGGTTACGTACTACGAGGGATGCACAAGCCACGCCATAAGGAGCTTCTGACGCGTCTCGACAAGCAATACTTGATCAAGGTCGTTGGAGGCGGCGACAACGTTAACGCTGCAGCCCTACCGCCATCTGATTCGTCAGACAGCAGCTTCAGCCTCGAAGTCGACAGTAGCATCGGATTCCCTTCTAGCCCAGACAGATATGACGTGGAAATGCAAGCCCCGCAAGAGGTCAAGCGTGCTCACAAGTCTGGCACCAGCTCGGACGGCACCCAAGATAGCCGCTCCGAATTCCAGCAACTGAAGAAACCTCGACCCTCTTCTAGAGGGTCGAATTGTGCTGTGTATTGTACGTACTCCAGTTCCCCCGGACAGATCTCCGGGGTATACCGAATCGAAAAACACGACCAGGTCAGTCACCCATCTTTTTTCAATACGGTTTACACCCTGAAAATCCTTTCTTTAAATGTTCAAGGGTTCTGTAACCCAGTAAAGCAAGCTGAGGTTATCAGCATAGCCCGCGCAGAACATTGTGATATTCTGTGTTTACAAGAAACAAATTTTTTCACCATTGGCCACGTTCGTGCATTCAAACGCGCATTTAATTTAGACTGTTATTTGAGAGTGGTTCTTAAAATAGAGAAAGGAAGAGAAAAGAGAGCCCCGTTATTGTCTGCTTCAGGAGCGACACTGCCACAGAGCTCACAAAGGATGGGGATGAGGAGGGACAAAAAAGAGTAGAAGTAAAGGTATAGAAAAGAGGAAGAAGAAGCAACAACAAACTCAGGGGATAGGAGAGACAGGAAAGATGGAAGCACAGTCACTGGAGTCCGAGGACGGGGTACACTTGCGATAGATGTTGTCGGCGTCTGTAGATGGCGTAGAGCAGGTCCAGTAGGTTAGAGCTGCGCTGTCGTCGAAGACGGTCGGCGACAGGAGGTGACGTAGGGCCAGCCCAGTCGACCAGAGCTACGAGGACGCTGAAGGTCGCGAGCGCGCGGAGCGCGCGGGCGCACAACCGGTCGGCACGGAATCCAGCGACCGAGTCCCAGACTGTTATTTTTCCTTCGCGACATCTTGCTCCTCTGGAGTTGGAATTACTATTTTTAACCGCGCTCTTCTGCGCAATCATCATGATTTCTATGACGCGTTCGGACGGGTATTGGCTTTTTACTGCGTCCTATCATCCTTCAAGCTGCGTGTTTTGTGTATTTATGAGCCAGCTCAAGCAGCGATGTCTAACAATTTTTTCCGTTACCTGGACGTGCGTTTTCTAGACGGTCTTCATGTAATACTCACCGGAGACTTTAATTGTGTATTAGACACGCGAGCTTACGTGCAAGGTCCAGGATGGGGTCGCTCTGATTGGAACGCGCGAGAGCTGCGTCGCCTAGTGCACCATTTCTCTTTGATAGATACGTACAGACTAGTGCATGGACCACAGTCAGCCTGGACTTGGCGGCGTAGCACGTCGTCTAGTCGTTTGAATCGTTTCTATGTGCCGAGCGCGCTAGCTTCTTACGTATCGCACTCTGATCTAGTAACATTACCATCATCGCCTGTTTATATATCAGACCACCGACCAGTGACGCTCCAGGCGCACTTTCCCTTTTCATCATCAGTGAAACCTTGGCGTCTTTACATCCGCATTCAGCACGACGCGCGTACACGCTACAGTTTATCTAGAAGCTTGCGGGCCTCTCTTTTGGTATGCGGTCCAGAGGTGTGGGACGCGTTCAAGACACAGTGGCGTTTACACTGCTCAGTAGCAGCGCGGGCCCTTAGACGCCGTACGTCCGAAGAACTAGCGGACACTGCCACAAAGCTGCAAATTGCTCTTCGGGTTGATCGACTAACTGCCTTGATGCGTGCATGGCAGCGAGAGTTAAGGGGTCGTTTTCAACGCCTCATTGCAGCTTCGTCATTGACGGCAGCTGCTTGGCGTTGCAGACGTAATCCATGTGCTCACCCTGAGGTTCTACTCTTCGCGAAAAGCTCGCTTCTCAACAAGTCGAGTCGACTAGGAACTCCGGCGGCCAGATTCTTACACACTGCGTTGCCACCGACACGTGATCAATCTGTTTTCCTAGCTCACTTTGCCAACATGGCTCGTACGACAATGTCATCACATCGCGGTACCACCGAGACAGCCACAATTTTTAAGTAGGCTACCTCAAATTTCATCTGAAGTAGCTGAACAACTGTGAACAAGTCCGTCAGCTGACGAAGTGAAAGAGGCACACTCTTCCATGAAGCGTGGCTCGGTCCCCGGGCCCGATGGGTTGCCTGTTGAGTTTTATTTAACGGTTTGAGACGAAATTGGTTCTCTTTTCACCTCTGTTATTTGCCGCTGTTTTGAGAACTTTGATTTTCCTGATAGCTTTCGCGATGGTCGAATTGTTTTAATACCTAAACATGACCCATCGTCAGTTCGCTCAGAGGAGTGGCGACCAATAACGCTCCTCAACGTTGATTATAAAACTTTCGCGGCAGTTATCACTCGGCGTTTAAGAAGCCTGATGCCCTTCTTAATAGGTCATCATCAGGCGTGCTCTATTCCTGGAAGAGAAATCCAGTCTTTCCTTTGTTACTCGCGATATAGTTGTGTACACGTTAACAAGATCAGCTCAGGGACTCTTCGTTTCACTTGACCAGGAAAAGGCATTCGATTGCCTCGAACATAGCTTGATATTTAGCGTAATGGCAGCATTTGGCTTCTCACAAAACTTCGTTGGGCTTCTCAGAAACGCATACCGAAATATACTCAGCACGTTGCTTCTTGATGGTTTAGGGAGTGCGCCATTTCCTGTTACCCGTGGTGTTCGCCAGGGGTGTCCTTTATCCCCTGCACTTTTTGTGCTCAGCCTCGAACCATTTTTTCAATCGCTAATCGCTGACCATTACGTTAGAGACCTTCCTCTTCCAGGTAGTGGTACCTTGACAGTGACAGCATTTGCTGATGACATCACGTTGTATTTGGAGAATGAGGACAGTTTATCCCATAGCCTACGACTTTTTACAACGTATGGCACAATTTCAGGTGCTGCGTTAAATTTTTCCAAATGTCAATATTTATTCATTGGTTCCCCAGACTCATGTCTAACTTCCTTTTTCGGTCTTCTAAAAAGTGACTCTATTTGCATTCTGGGGCTTGATTACACTTGCTACGGCATATCAGCCTCCTTGTGGAATTCAGTAGTCGAAGATGTAAAACGACACGTCCGGGAAGCACAAGAGTATGATTTACCGATGCTCGAAAGAAGGTATTTAGCACGGACGGTGTTTTGCGGCCGTGCATGGTAGATATCTCATGTCTTACAGCCCCCATTACGAATCACCAGGTCATTGCAATTCCTCATTGGCTCCATTTTCTGGTCAGGTGGAACAGAGCTGGTTTGCCGAGCAGCTCTTGGGCAACCGAGAAACTGCGGTGGTTTCACATTCCCATCCGTCTCTGTTCGCTGCCGGCTGCTTGCCCTACAATTCTTACTTCGGTTGTTGCATGGTGATCAGTGCCCCGCGCGTGATCTTGCCTGTTATTTCTTAGGCAACAAACTACGCTATTTACTACCAGATACACGGCTTAATTCTGCACCGCAAACACTTACCGTGCTTGCATTTTACTCAACGGCAGTATCATTTTATCGACACGCGCAGCAGGTTTGTCCCGATGTGGACATTCTTGAAAGCCGCATCGTAGATACAACGGCAGCTCTTCTGCTTCCTTTGGTTCCTCCAGCCCGTCTAGCACAATCGAGACATGTCTCGTGGAGCGTGATAACGGCATCGTTTTTGCCTGGTCACCTCCGTGACTTTATGTGGCATCTTGGATGGAGAGTACTCCCAACACGGGACAGACTGGAGAGGTGGGGCTTGGTCCCATTTTCCATTTGTCCTAACTGCCCGTTACAGGAGTCTAACCAGCATATGCTGAAGCAATGTGTCATTTCAAAGGTGTTTTGGAAGTCAGTTAACGCTAGTTTTCGTGAAGTAGGTGTTAATTGCTTTGTAACATCTGGTCGCTGCTCGCGTAGTCGCTTTGCACGCCTTCTAATAGCTGCGGGAGCTTTTTATTTATGGCATAATAGGTGCGAAGCTGTGGCGTCAGGTCATCGTCGTCGTGCTTTTTTTCGATTCTGGAACGCCTCTACTCCGAACTCTTATTGTTTCTGTCGGAGGAATTGTTCTTCCTTGGGTAGAAAGAATTTCTGCGACAATGGTCGTGCCGCTTTCTTTCCGTAGTTGACAGACGCGATCGATTCGTCTTCTACCTGGCCTGGTTCCTATAGCCAGGTCACCTGTCAATGTCTGATTGGTGCATGTAATCAGTATGTGTTTACTATTTTTATGTGTTTGTGTATGTCCCATATTGGTGTGAGCTCTTCTATATACGCACTTCATTCTAACGCTGTAAGTTATGTAACTTTTATGAATATTGATACCAGTTGTACATATTTTCTAACATCTTCATCAAGACTTGTAAATTCTGCACATATATCATCACGTACATTGTCCATATTGTGATTAGTGCTTTTGTGTAGTGTATGTATAGTTATTAGTACTAAGGACTATGGAGATCCTACGGACTTGGACACTTTTGTTTAAATGTGTAATGTATGTTGTGCTTTGTCTTTTGTTTATTATTGTGCCTGTTATACAGACGCTTGTCCGTTAGCTTTGTGGCGTCCCATGAGAGAATAACCTTTTTCTAAACAGGAGCTTCGCCTCTAAAAAAAGCAGAATTCATCAACGTAAGCTGGCAATCCATGAATGTTGTTAGTGTGTTCACGCATGAAACATATAAGTCTCTCTTTGAAAAGAATTGCTCAGTTTAATCAAGCGTATAGCAAGAGTTGTGTAGGCATATGCGCCGGCGGCCTCAGTACATTTTGCAGGGCATCCCCAACTGCAGTTTTTCTTCTGTGTTATTTGTTTGTTTTCTGTTCATGTAAGCTTTAACAACATAATATCCGTGGCGGAATCGCGTCAATAAAGTTTTGGTGGACCCCTACACAAAGTAATATCGTATTAAAAGCCTGCTCCTCTGCGCGTTATTTTGTTTGGTGAACCTAAATAGTTTTCTTGTAGCCTTGCATAAATGTAATAAAGAAGCATTTGGCCTTTCCATAGTGCTTCCGTATTGCGCTCCGTTCATTACAACAACCGGCCTAGAACCCGCCAGGATGGTCTACTTTATATGGTGCTCCGCTGGTTGTTGGTGGTGGCAATCATGTCCGGCCGCAACGGCCGCATTTTCGATGAAGCGAGAATGCTTGAGGCAGGTGTTCGAGGCAGGTGTGTGCTTGAGGCACGTTTAAGAAACTCAGGTGATCGATTGTTTTGGTGCCTTCTTCTACAGCAAACTTCATAACCATATTTCGGTTTGGGCTTGAGGACATCAAACACCCATAACAATTCCTATAGAATCTAAGATCGTTCAGTGAGGTTGTCGTAGTCAACGTCGTTTGCTGGCGCCTAGGTGTATTTTATAGTAACTCGACAAAAAGAAGCAGCGAAATCATAATTTTCAAACTCGGAATAACAGGCAGCTTGTGGTCGCTCGTCAGCAGCGTTATGTGGTAAAAAATTGGGATGGATTTATAGTACGCACGGACAAAAACAGGCAAATGGGAGGTGGTGCGATTCTTGTATTGTCATTTTCAGCGTACACCGTTCAAGGCATACCACCGTAATTCTGACTAAAACATTTACAGAATAGCATTACAGAACGGCCATATGTACAACGACATGACGCAGTTATTCCGAATCAATGATCACGGTAATCGTTACTCCAAAGAATTGACATTGTGTTTTAGCCTGTGGGTGCCGTACGTGTAATTTTTCATTTCACTAAGTTTAATATACTTTTCTGAGGCTTAATACATAAAGATACTACAAGCACGACGACATTTGTCTCCGTCATACACTTCAAGAAGACTGACAAAATGGGCAGCATCGCAGCGCTTAGGAGATTACCAATCCAGATCAAGTTCATGGAGGTCCACTGTCCTAATCGTCAATAAAGTTGAGTTGATGAATCTGCGCTCGAAGCAGGAAAAAACGTGGTAGGGCGTTAAAAAAGAAGAAAAAATAGTTCAGAAAGAAACGTTCAGAAAATAAAAATAAATAAATTGAATATGAGAACAAGATTATCAAAACAAACAACACGAACGGAATTGCTACATTGGGGCTCTTCTGTGCCTGTCGTTTCTCTTGCGTATTTATATCTAAGTGACCATCTTGACAACAATTATGTGCTAAATGTTAAAAAACGTTCTTTAGCTTTCAATGCCGCTCCTGTGGATGCAGCCCTTGTTGTATAAAAGCACAATTATTGGCAGACATCAGGACCAGCGCACTCGCGAAATGATTCAAGCCACCCATAACGCGCAAGAGGTTTATCTTGCATCAGTACACGGCGGCTGCTCTATGTGCATTTACGAAGGAATTATGCTTTCCGACAGAGCACGTGGGATCTTTCCATAAAGTCTTAAAGGGATCGTAAAACGAAAGTGCAACTTCTCTGTTGGAATTCTCCCTGAGTCAATGAAGATTAGACATACCGACTCCAAATTATTTCGGCACAATATCCAGCGCAGTAATTATGGACTCCCTAGAGACCATGCAACAACATTGGCCGCAATAGGTACTAACAGGTAACGCCAGTGAAACGTCCGAGTAAGAGATCTCACAAAAAGAGCTTGAACTTTCTTTTGCTGTAATGTAAAATTAGATTTATATAAACCTAGAGAAGAAGAAAAAAAATAACTGAATAAGTTTTGCACTCTGAGTTGTATGATGTGCCATTACAGCGAGTGAACAGCTTGGTTCCGTTTTCCTAGTACAACCGGGCTCTGTCACGTGTGTATACTTTTATTCCTGCCGGCTGCCTTGGCTCGTTCGGCGCAGCCAGTGCAGTGTTTCAGCTTTTCCTTGTTGCCTCAGGCTGGGTTTTGCTGCGTGTTCTGGTCAGCTTAGTCCTTGTTATGCCAACCGTGTGCTTTGTCAGACAGTGCCACCGAACTTATCGAAGAGGAAACAACGTGCGCTTTCGCAAGCTGCCCCGCGAGCCTTGGCACAGAGCATCGTGGCTTCGAGCTATCATCCGCGAAGGCCCCGATGATACGGGCTCACAGAGTGGAGGCTCATGGTCGGGGCATCCACAAACGGGGGTTCTGCCACGCGGTCTCCATTCGAGTGCTGCTAGGGCGTAGGATTCATCGCCGCTGCCATGCTCTGACCATGGCCAATCTCGCACTTGCGTGGGTGCGTCAGCGTACGGTTCCGCTACAGCAGACGATGCTGTAGTTGGGGAAGGTCGCACATTCTCCCCTGTGTGTCCATGATGTTATGGTATCGTTATGGTATCGTTATGGTGGTGACTGTGCCATAATCGATAGTATGATGCTACGAGACGCGGTCAACAAAGACTCAAAAACATCACTGCGTCGCCATGTTTTGTCGGTGACTGAGACTTTTCATCGGCTGTCTTAAAGCGACGTCAGTACCACAGTTTACGGGAACGTGAACTGCTAAACTGAAATCGCGGGTTTCAGGGGCGATCTCTTTATAGTGGCACCTGTTCGTCCCTCGTAGCAGTCTGAGTGTGTAACAATTGTTACACTTTGACCTCAAAGGTGGTGCTGGTTGGAGATTTCTCCTGTTCGTTGTTGAACAATAAAAAATAGTGCTGAATGTACATACAAATGGCTGCTAATGGGGAATACGAGACAGGAGCATTCGGCTTTTAGTTAACGCGCACGCTGCGATCCCCATTAGCAGCCATTGGCATGTACATTGAGCACTATCTGACAAGAAAGGGTTGCTACGTTATACTCGCTGGGTGTAACCTCCTTAGTTTTAGAAAGGTTTAGCGAGCGTTGAGCCGCAGTGCCATGAATACAATGAACTAGTATATACCATGAACTCGAGGTGGTTAAAGGTGGGAAGTAGATACAAAGCTCAAGCCGTAAGAAAGTAAAAGCCGAATTTTCCTGTCTCTCATTTCCAATTAGGAGCCATTGGCATGTACATTGAAGCACTATCTGACAGGAAAAGGTTGCTACATTATACTCGCTGGGCGTAACCTCCTTGGTTTTAGAAAGGTTTAGCGAGCGTTTGCCGCACTGCCATGAATACAGTGAACTAGTATATACCCTGAACTTGAGGTGGTTAAAGGTGGGAAGTAGACCCGAAGCGCAAGGCGTCAGAAAGTGTGCGCGTGCCACCTCTCGTTTAGTCCTTGGAATATCCGATAGATGGCGGTGCTTTTATATGGGGAATATATGATGAAAAGATGTGAGATGGTGGTACTTGGAGTGTTCAATAGATGGACGAACGGACGAACAGATAGATGCATGGATGGATGCATGAACGGACGCAGTGGCGGATGCATGGGCGAACGCAGGGACGGACGCACGAACACACGCACGCACGGATGGGCGGATGGAAGCATGTACGGTTACACAGACGGACGCATGGACGGACGGAAGCAAGAACGAATGGACGGACGAATGCTTCGCCCCACTATTCATAATTCACTCCGTGGATATACTGCCAATCTTGTTGTTGTTGTTGAAAAGCGTTGCTTTGAGGTTTACTGCCTGTTTTTACGGAGTGGTTTGGAAACGCTGGCTTAAAAACGGTAGAATAGACGAGCACAATGAGTGCGCGAATGCGCAGTAGCGTTCTGCGGCTGTCGTGTGCTCAATGCGCTGACCGCGAAGGGGTGGTGCCACGAACGCATGAGAAACACCGGTACATTAGCCTCGCATCGCGTTGCGGTTCATGGGGAAAAATAAAAAAGAACGCCAGCATTTCTTTATTGCATTGGATTGGATAAACTTTTATTTGGTCCTCCAAAACACAGATCACTGTGTTGCGGCCTGCTCCCACGTGGGGACTGAGATGCCAAGCTCCTCAGCCGCCTCGCGGGCTTGGTGGACGGCCACGAGCTGATCTGCCAAAGACGAGCTGCGGATTGCCGCCTCCCATCTGGCAGAGGTGATGTTCGATAAATGAGCAAATTCGGTGCATTGCCAAATCATATGCTCTAATGAAGCTTTTCTCCACAATATGGACAAACATTACTTCGGTATAGGTCAGAGTACATGATGTGTAGCATTTTCAAAGTACGGTACATCCGCGTTTGCAAAAGCCTTATTGTAAGTGCTCGGGGCCGAGTTAGATTCTTCTGAGGTGGACGGAAAATGCTTCTAGACAGGTAGAAGTGTTTAGTGAGCTCGTTATATGTTGTAAGAATTTCGCGGTTATCCCCTTCACCGGTAGAATGCATCTCCGGGGAGGCGTGGTTGGAGAGGTCTCGCACTGCTTCGTGTTCTGCTTCATTGATAATTGGAGAGGAATCGTTTATTTGTCCAAGGTGAGATGGGAACCAACTCAGAAGATGATCCGTTATGTTCTTTCCTTGCAGTATTCTCTGCGTTTTTTCAAAGACCGTCTCCTTGGCGAACGACCGTAGTGCTTCCATGGAATCACTGTAGACGACTTCAATGTTATCCATCTTGAGAGCTAAGGCGATGGCCACTTGTTCGGCAATGATTGGGTCTTTCGTCCTGACTGTCGCTGAGTTGACGACATGGCCACCCCCATTGACCACCACTGCCACAAACGCTTTTCCATTGGCGTAGGAAGCCGCGTCAACAAATACATCCCCTCGTTCCTCGTTTGAGACTTGACGAAATATAGTCCTGGCCCTCGCTACTCTTCTTCCGATGTTCTGTTCTGGATGCATGTTTCTTCGTATAGGAGATACCGTGATATTCTCCCTGATGTTGTCGGGTACATCTTTGTAATTGCGTCTGATTGCCATTGGGTGTTGGCGCAGCTCCTGCAGGATCATTCTCGCCGACCTTGTTGTAGATAACCTTGCAAACTATGCTCTCTCATGGGCTTCTGCTATTTCTTCGAGCGCGTTGTGAATGCCAAGCTCAAGTAGACGCTCGGTGCTGGTATGTATTGGTAGGCCCAAGACCTTCTTGATAACATTCCTGAGGAGCACATTCAGTGTCTCAGACTGCTCATGACCAGTTGTGCATTGCTGCCTCGTATGTGAAGTGGCTTAGAACAAACGCATGAATCAACCTGAAGAGGTTGTCTACCTTGATCCCATTTCTTTTATGGGCCACTCTGCGTATAAGGTGCACCACACTGTCTGTTTTCTAAGTTAACCTGGCTATAGATTTGCTGTTGGCGCCGGTAGACTATCAGCATGCCCAGGACTTTGATGGAGTCGACCCTCTGGATGGCATCTCCTTAATTTGTACGGAGGTGGATGTCTATCTGGTTAAACGGCTTCCATCCCCTGTGCTTCGGTCCCCGGCGTGCAGTCCGATACAGTAAACGTTCTGACTTACCCGAGGAGCACTTAAGCCTAGATGAACGAAGGTACTCTTCTACGGTGTCAATCGCCTCTTGCAGGGCGCTCCCAATCTGCCCCTCGTTTCCACCTGTGCACCAGGTGGTTTTGTCATCTGCATAGATGTTGTGCTTTAATCTTTCAATGCTCGATAATTTCTTTGACAGTCCAATCATGGGAATGTTGAACAGCATTGGTGAAATCACTGCCCCTTGCGGCGTGCCCCTTGCTTCTAGTTCTATTGCTGCGGTCTCGATATCTGCAATCTTCATCACGGCTTTCCGATCTGTAAGAAACGACCATACGTAGTCATAGAAGGCTTTCCCCAGACCAAGCTTGGAAATTGCTTCGAGTATGAATGAGTGGTGGATGTTGTCAAACGCTTTCTGTAGATCTAGGCACAAAATGGCTTTCACGTTTCTGGTTTCTTGTCAATGACCTGGTGTTTGATAAGCTTCAATGCATCTTGTGTGGATAGCCCTGCCCTGAATCCAATCATATTGTGTGTATATATGTAGTTATCATCCTAGTACCTGTTTATCTTGTGAAGTATGGCATGTTCTGCAATCTCGCTGATACATGATGTCAAGGATATTGGCTTCATGGTGTCCAACTTAGAGGCCTTCCTGGCTTAGAAATAAGGATCGTGCTGGCCAGCTTCCACTGTTCTGGCGCCCTGCCTTCTCTCCATGCTGCATTGATCATATCCTTCAGGGTGTCAATTGAATCGTCATCAATGTAACGAAGGGCCTTGTTTGGTATAACGCCCGGGCCAGGGGCCGACCTGTCGTTCAGATTGATTGATATGTGCGGTTTAGCGTCCCAAAACCACCATAAGATTATGAGAGAAACCGTAGTAGAGGGCCCCGGAAATTTCGACCACCTGGGGTTCTTATACATGCACCCAAATCTGAGCACACGGGCCTACAAGATTTCCGCCTCCATCGGAAATGCAGCTGCCGCAGCCAGGATTTGAACCCGCGACCTGCGGGTCAGTAGCCGAGCACCTTAGCCACTAGACCACCGTGGCGGAGCCCTGCTGTCAAGATCATGCAAGGCTCTTCTGATCTCCTCGATGTTAAAGTCGCACTCAAGACCTGGTTTGGGCGTGCCCTGGTACTGTCTACTTGGTGGTGCCAATCCTCTTTTGATTGGGAGGTAGTTATGCACGAGCCGCTGCACAACATACTGTTCTGTAGTGCACCCTATCTCTTTATGGCAAATTCAAGAGATAACATGCTTTTGACTTGTTTTGGTGTTGTTTTTGTTGAGGATATGTTTTAACATATTCCATGTCTTGCCATTGCGCATCTGACCATCGAGGGAGTTCTAGATTTTGTCCTATTGCAGCCTGAATAGTGTGAAACAATGTTCCTCGACTGATTTGTTTACCTCAGCTCTCTTCTTCCTCAGTCTTCGGTTCAGGCGCTGACCCTTCCAACGGTTCAGTTGTGCTTGCTTTGCCTTAAGAAGATGAGCGAGTTGGCTATCCATTCTTTCAACCGGAAAGTCTGTGGTAATGGTGGAGGAAATGGATTCGATGTCCACTTTAATCTGTGTGACCCACTACTCCAAGCCTTGTCTGTGGCCATCATGTTCCCTTTCAATCCTTATCTTCCTGAACTTATCCCAGTCTATGAAGTGGAATTATCTCTGCTTTTTACGCTCCAAGGAGAAGGTAGTGGCAAGAATGATGTGGTCACTCCCTAGGTCCAGAGCAAGGTTCATCCAATGGGCCTTCTTGATGTTCTTTACAAATGTAAGGTCCGGGGTGGAATCTCTGCAGCAAGATGTTGGTAGGCTAGGGTCTGTGATTAAAGTGAGATCAAGTTCACTGGCACTTTGACAAAGTCGATTTCCTTTGCGAGTGTTGTACTTTTAACCCCATGTATGTTGAGGGGCATTAAAATCACCTGCTATGACGAGGGGACATTTCCCGGCGATATTAACAGCTTTCTTTAGAACCGTCTTGAAGCCTTGCTTTTGTTCCTTTGGACTGCTGTATATATTATGAATAAAAACGCTGTGACGGTTGTTGGTACCTGTCATGATGTCTACCATGACATGTTCCAACCGGCCTGCTTCTATCTTGAGGTCGTGGGTTACGTGCGTTAGTTTGTTTCATACAAAGGTGCAGACTGCCCTCCCTTCAGTATCCCCTATTACAGGCCGGGATTCAGGCAATTTTGCTTGCGGTGAAAGGGTCTCTTGCAATAATATAATATGAGGCTTTTCTTGGCTACTCCTAATATACTGCTGTAGGGTTGCCTTCTTTTTAAGGTAACCTCTACAGTTTCCTTGCCAGATACGAAATGCTTCAAGTAGCGCTGCCATCATGGTTATTACATGTGCCGCCAGAGCCCGATGCTGCACCTGTCGTCAGGTTTAGTAACACTAGTATTGGTGGCCGAAGAGGTGAGTTTGGTGCATGAGGAAGCCTTGCTGTGTTGTGCAGATATGCTTCGACCTTTGTAATGCGCAAAGTCATATGTTCCTCCAGTGCCGCCACGCTTGAGTGTAGCCTACCCATCTGCTCGCTAAGATTGGCTACTACTTTGCTGAGCGTGCCAAAGACCTATTTCATATCTGATATGGTCGTTTGGTTGGCTTCCACGTGTTTTTTCATGACTCCCTCTTTTTTGCGGTTCTCGAGTCCCCCCAAATTTCAGCCACAGGGACATCAACTGGCTGAGGCATTGGCTGTGAACACTGCGCGCTAGTTAGCCCATTGAGAAGAATTTTCATTTCGTTTAACTCAGCTGATAGCCTCACATTCGATTTTTCAAGTCTCGCGTTTCTTGCTCAAGCTGTGCAAATCTATCATGCTCTGGCAGCTCAGCTGTCATAACCTCTGCCACGCCGTTGCGCACTCGCTCAGCCCAGCTGACTTTCGGTGTAAATTGCAGGCGACCTCCCCGGGTTGGAAGCCGTGATCTCGAACTGAACGCCAGGCAGCTGGCCATTCCGGTGTCGCCCAGGCGGATACCGACCCTGATGGTGACCTGTAGAACTCGAGCGCCCCCATAATTTGGAGCAGGCTTTTGGTCTAGAACCTCTTCTAGAACGTGACCTCCCCCTTGAGTTGGGCCGACTTTCCTGTTCTTGTGTAGTTGATTCTCTGGGTCCCGTAGGCTGGAATAAGCTGCTTGTCGTTGATGTCTGGGCTCGATGTGATTGATGCGTCCCGGGCTTCTGCGGTTGCTGGCGATCTTTCCTAACATCTGCGTCCGACGACGTATGGCACTAAGAACCTGTTGTTGCACTCCTTGTCTGCCTTGGGATGGTGATCGTCGCACAGCCTGCATCTTGGATTGCACTGGTGCAGGCTATCTGGGTTCTTGAAGTCGCAGCCTCTGCAGATGGTTTCAGCTGGGTTCGGACAGATGTCAGACCGATGTTTCAGCTTTCCAGATGTAACAAATATCGCTGTTCTTGCGTTAAAAAGAGCACTGCAAAAGTGAAGGTTCATATCTCATGAATCTGGGCACCTTGTGTCATTCGAACGCTATGATGATTGTCCCAGTGTCCATGATTCGCTTGGCCTGCAGCGTGAGCGGGGTGTTCGCGTTCACAATCTTTCGGGTCAAAATGACCTGAGTATCGCTTACGGGGATCCCGAGAATCACTCCTTTACAAGTATTGGGGTGTGCCGTGGCGTATGTGCTAATCTCGAAAACTTTGCCTCCAATATCGATTTGCTTGACCTTGAGGTATCTTGAAGCTCTGTCTTGGTCTGGAGTGCTTGTCGCCGTAATGTTCTGCTGGAAGTTGGAACAGATGATGTCCTGCATTGCCTCCTCCTTTTTGACGTTGGCCGCCAGTACTATCGCGTCTGGCCTCCTCCTCTTTGACGCTGGCCGCCAGTACGGCTTCAGTGCCAATTCTCGAGATATTTAATCCTTCACGTGGTCGTAGAACAACCTTGCTGAAGTCCTTGGGTAGTGGCGGCATGCGTCCACCTCGCAAGATTGTATGCTTGGTGTCATGCCTACTACGACTGGCTCGAGCGCCTCCCAGAGCGCCAGCCTTGGTCGAACCCTTGGCAGCAGGAACGCTAACCGCGGCTAGCTTATTCCTTGAGCGTCTCGTTTCGGCTTCCTTCAACCCATGTCTTGCATGCAATCCTCTGGAGAGATCTCCTCTCCATCTACTTGGTATTCCATTCTCAGTTGCAGGTCCTAGAATGCGCAGAGCGTTGAATCAGGTTGGCACTGGGTCAGCGCATCATTGACAATTGCCTCCTTGGTTAGGCTTAAATCGCCCGGTTGCGATGCTGTGCAAAAATATCCCAAAAATGGTTTAAAAGTCTACTCACCAGCACAAAGGTGGTATCTGCTGATTTCTTGAGTACATAGGCAGACGATGGGACTGAAAACTCGGCGACACATTCGACATTCCTTTATTGCGTCACATTATTTATCTAGCGATTTATCATTCCCCTGATGCAACAAATACATAGACTACGCATGTTTTGGCTGAGCATCTGCTAGAGGACCGAAGTCACTGCATTGCCCTGTACCTGGCGCCATTCATACGCTCACGTCATGCCGTCATTCTCTTGGTGCGCACCCGTTAAAGGAAAGGAGAGCAGCGTTCACATTGAAATTTGACCCCTTACCACGGCAGGCAGCGTTGCAAATTTTGGTAAACGTGATCATGAACGCAGCATCTACGCATTGCGCTTGTCATCTCAAAATTGTCAAACCTGGTGAGTGGCCCTTCAAGGCGCAAACACTGCGTGGGAAATGACGTAGCATGACCCGTGTCTGACATAAGTCATTTTTTGCCAAGTGTGGCTAATTCCCATGCTCTTCACCCAACACCATAGAGTTTGTAATTTTGCGTTAGCACACAGTTGAGTGAACAACGTGTGGCGTAATCGCCGAATCATCTAATGCGTGACGCTGCAGAGTAAGTGGTTTGGGCAAAGAATGGTGCGCTTTGTAACACTTTACTTCAGATTATGTTTTATTTGTGGCTATTATGCATATACACCTGCAAATATATATATACGGGTCATGACGTCGATTGCAAAAAAATGAAGTCCAAGTGTTTTCACGAAATAATGATGACGAGTGGGCAAAGGTAGGTTATGAAGATGATGTCTACGTTACAGTCGCCGATTGCCGTGAAGGTCGGACAGATGTATGCATGAATGGATGGATGGACGCATCGACGGGGCAGCTCATTACGTATTGTGCGGCCATATACTTGATTGATGAACCAATATAGTGGGCGTTTTACACAAGTGTTTTCATTTCTCGTTATGCAGGTGTTCTGCTTCAGTTTTGTGAAACGTGACGGACAAGGCTCGCACCTGCGGAGCTTCGCCACTATAGTACGCCGAGAGCACCTATAAAGTGGCCATCGCTATAGAGTGTTCGGCGCTCGTAGTATAATATCGCACGTTTGCAAGCAGCACGAGTTGGGTCAGTTGCATGCGACAGCTGCAATCAGCCGTCTGCTACCGGCGATTTAGCAAATGGAAGTTATGTGAACCAGCATACGCATACACGGGAGACACCAATACCCTAAACACCCTAAAATTACCTCACAACTGGAGAAGGTGGTTTTACACACACTTCACTAAAACACCGTAAACCACTACACAAAAAAAAACCTAGTACCTCTCAAAAGGATGGAGAGGGCGAGAAATAAAAAAAAGAAGAAGGGGGGAACGAGTGGCGTAAAAGTCGGATGATTTGCTCCTCTCCTTTGGCTAAGTATGGTGCTGTAGCGTACTCTAGGATTTCTCCGCGTATGACCAAAAAAACTGAGTGTGCCAGTGCTTTAAAGAAGCGTCACTTTAACTACCTCATCAACAAGGTACCCCAAAACAATTTTATTATTTTGGTTAGATTGTGTGTTAAAAAAGGGTGCAACAATTAAGAGCACATGTAACTCCGCTATGAAAGAGCATAAAGCCATCTCAGGACACCTTTATGTGTTTAGAAAAAGTGGTTAACGATTTAGACTACCTGGTACCAGACTTGCGTCACAAAAATGTGGTGGCGCTGTCTTGGTAGGCAAAAGATGTTCTGCCTACCAGAGTTTCTGCGAGGCTTTCATGGGTACATAAGATGTTCTCAGTCAAACATCGAGAAAAAAAATGAGCAGAGATCCCACGTACAGTGGGAATCGATGACATGCGAAGCACGAAGAAGAAATGCTGATATGTCACTTCAAAATCAGCACAACGTTATCAAATTTGGTATATGTGGTGCTAGCGAAACAGCCACGCGCAGTCATAAGCGTAGCATTTTGTCATGTTGTTACATGACAAGCAAGTCATGATTTTCTCGTTAGGGTCTGTCGCTTGTGTTCGCCATTCAATCATATCATACCATGCCAATTTTGCAACATTCCATGCAAACGAAACCATTGCAAGAGCTGCAGGACCAGTAAATGTAGATCATGACTTTCATGACACACAAGTCTTGATTTTCATGTCATGACTAGTCAAATATCTTCTTCATACAGTCATGTTATGGCTTACCAAGTTTGGTATTGATACCATTATCGAAACGGCCAACAGGGGTAAACGTCGTTGGCGGGAAGATCATAGATAGATAGGTAGATAGATAGATAGATAGATAGATAGATAGATAGATATACTGATATTCGCCGAAGTTCGCTAAGAAATGCATGGCATTTAAAAAAAAACGGGATGCCGCCGAGCTGCGTCGCGGTTGGATGTGAGTCGCGTCTAACAACTTAGTTTTTTTTTTGTTGGCGCACATCGCAGCCTTCAGCGGTCAAGGCTTTCACAACGATTATGGCGTCTCACAACGTCGTTTTGTTGGCGCACATCACAGCTCTCGGTGCTTATGGCGGAAGTTACGTGCAGACGTCGCTAAAGTTTTACCCATAAGGTCGACATCGACCCACCTGTGTTTACAAACATGAAATGGGCCTCTACAGGAGAGCAGTTCCAAGGGCCTCGCACTTGATGTGGCCATGTTCCCGAAAATTACGCCGAGAACGAGTTCACGACGATAAAGCGAATTGCTGGCAATTCACGTTGCGGCAATTTGCTTCAGTGCGATATCAAGCCATAAAAGCTGCGCTCGTTAGCAGTTCTTAGATAGAAGACCTTTGTGTGTTTAGCGAAGTGTTTCAACAATTTAGAATAATTGGTACGGTACTATAGCAGAACGTTTTTAGAATCGAAGCTCCTTATGGCGCGGATTATTTGTCCGCGATATATGTAGTATTTGTAGCATTATTATTATTATTAGTAGTAGTAGTAGTAGATGTAGTTGTAGTTGTAGTAATAGTCGTAGTAGTAATAGATGAAGTAATGTAGTAGGTAGCCACCTCAAAGGCTGGACTAGAGGAGCGGCACGCGCGCACACTTTTGAATTGAGGAGGAAACCCACGCACATTAGTCTTAATTAAAAAAATATTTGTTTTCTGGTGAAGTAACCTACAGATATGAGTATCGGTGACTTAATCTCTAATAAAGTTGGCGTTTAATGTGATGCTTTCTAAAAAACTCGTGACATAAGGACGCACTTTGAGCACTGTCTGAATAAAAAGGGTTGCCAAGTTGAACTCGCTGCGCTCCACCTTCTTGGTTTAGCAAGGTTTAGCGAGGTTTGGACCGCAGTGCCATGAACTAGCGGCGGTGAGAGGTGGGAACTAGACACGGCGCGCCGGGCGTAAGAGAGTGTGCAAGTGCCACCTCTTGTTTAGTCTTTGAAACATCCACGAGATGGCGGTAATTTTATATGTTCAATATCTCACAAAAGCATGCGAGACGGTGGTACTTGGAGTGTTTACTAGATGGTTGGGCGGACGGATGGATAGAGAGAGAGATGCACAGACGGACGTATGGAGGGATGGACGCACGGATGGACGCACATATGAACGAACGCACGGACACGTACCAACCAACGCACAGACGGACGGAAGTGACAACGAACGGACGGACGGAAGCACAGACAAAGTGACGAATGTTTCGCCCCACTCATCATTATCCACATTATCCACTCTGGAGATATACTGCGATTTCTTTCCACGGCGTACATTTGTTTAGAAAAAGTGGGTAACATTTTAGAGTTCTAGGAACTTTACTTTAGCAGAGCCTAAAGCCATGCCGTGAGCCTCACACTTGACGAGGCCACATATTTCATTAGAGAAAGTGGTTAACAATTTAGAGTACTAGGCACTCTACTGTGGGAGAGCATAAAGCCGTCCCCTGTTACTACACACCGGAGCGCAGCATCCACATCACCTGGTGTGACCCTCACACCGTTCGCCAATAAACCCATACTAATAGGCGCCCATCTCTGTAAAACTCCTCCGCTATTTTAACTATCCTATCCATATTGGTAGTTATTTGGAGTTTGGTAGTTATTATTTGGTATTGGTAGTTATTATTGGAGTTTTACAGAGATCTGTACAGTAGCCGAGGCAACCACGACCTTAATACTATAAGAACTAGCAGTAACCCAGATTACACCCCACCAGTAATGATAGAAGAAGTCAGAAAAGCTTTGGAGAGCATGCAAAGGGGCAAAGTTCCTGGTGAGGATCAGGTAACATCAGATCTGCTGAAAGATGGAGGACAAATTGTGTTAGAAAAACTAGCCACCCTGTTTACGAGGTGTCTCCTGACGGGAAGAGTACCAGAGTCTTGGAAGAACGCTAACATCATCTTAATACATAAGAAAGGAGATGACAAGGACTTGAAAAATTACAGGCCGATCAGCTTGCTCTCTGTAGTATACAAGCTATTTACAAAGGTAATTGCTAACAGAGTAAAGAAAACATTAGAATTCAATCAACCAAAGGAACAAGCAGGATTTCGAACAGGCTACTCAACAATCGACCACATTCATACTATCAATCAGGTAATAGAGAAATGCTCAGAGTATAACAAACCACTATACATAGCCTTTATAGATTACGAGAAGGCGTTTGATTCAGTAGAAATATCAGCCGTCATGCAAACACTGCGGAATCAGGGCGTAGATGAAGTATATATAAACATTCTGGAAGAAATCTACAGGGGATCAACTGCTACCATAGTGCTTCATAAAGAAAGCAACAGAATACCAATCAAGAAGGGTGTAAGGCAGGGGGACACAATTTCCCCAATGCTATTTACCGCGTGCTTACAGGAGGTTTTCAGAAGCCTCGAATGGGAACAGTTAGGGATAAGAGTCAATGGAGAATACCTTAGTAACCTGCGCTTCGCCGATGACATTGCATTGCTGAGTAACTCGGGGGACGAATTGCAACTAATGATTACGGAGTTAGACAAGGAGAGCAGAAAGGTGGGTCTTAAAATTAATCTGCAGAAAACGAAAGTAATGTACAACAACCTCGGCAAGGAGCAGCGCTTCGAGATAGGTAATAGTGCACTTGAAGTTGTAAAAGACTATGTCTACTTAGGGCAGGTAATAACCGCAGAGCCGAACCACGAGATTGAAGTAACTAGAAGAATAAGAATGGGGTGGAGCACATTCGGCAAGCACTCTCAAATTATGACAGGTAGACTGCCACTATCCCTCAAGAGGAAGGTATATAACAGCTGTATCTTGCCGGTACTTAGCTACGGAGCAGAAACCTGGAGACTTACAAAGAGGGTTCAGCTTAAATTGAGGACGACACAGCGAGCAATGGAAAGAAAAATGGTAGGTGTAACCTTAAGAGACAAGAAGAGAGCAGAGTGGATTAGGGAACAAACGGGGGTTAAGGATATCATAGCTGAAATCAAGAAGAAGAAATGGACATGGGCAGGGCATGTAGCGCGTAGACAGAATAACCGCTGGTCATTAAGGGTAACTGACTGGATTCCCAGAGAAGGGAAGCGGGTTAGGGGGAGACAGAAGGTTAGGTGGGCAGATGAGATTAAGAAGTTTGCGGGTATAAATTGGCAGCAGCAAGCACAGGACCGGGTTAACTGGCGGAACATGGGAGAGGCCTTTGTCCTGCAGTGGACGTAGTCAGGCTGATGATGATGATGAATAGGCGCCAAATTCCAACCTTAGTCGTTTCAGCAACAATACTGACACAAGGTTTTCCCGTAACTTCTTTGAATTTTCAAGTTCATACCGCATGATATTCCGATAAAACGAAGAGTTAGGCGCACCTTCCACACAAAGCAGCGAAGTTTTATTTGAAACTCACCATCTTTCTAACTATTGCACCATTGTTCATGAGTTTTTGCTTGCGTAAAACTAAACCACGCAGCTGGATATCGATGATTTGCATTTATGCAAAAAAAAATTGGCAGCATATCCACGGAGTGAATGATGGAAAGTTGGGCGAAGCATTGGTCCGTTCATTCGTTCTTGCTTACGTCCGTCCATGCGTCCGTCTGTGTGACCGTCCATGCGTCGATCTGCCCATCCGTGCGTGCGTTATTATAGCAGGTGCTAAATGTCAACCTCAGTCGTTTCAGCAACAATACTGACACAAGGTTTTCTTGTAACTTCTTTGAATTTTCAAGTTAATACCGCACGGTATTCCGATAAAACGAAGAGTTGGGCACACCTTCCACACAAAGCGGCGAATCCTCATTTGAAACTCACCATCTTCCTAACTGTTGCACCATTGTTCATGAGCTTTCGCTTGCATAAAACTAAAACACGCAGCTTGATATCAATGATTCGCCCTTCACGCAAAAAAAAATTGCAGCATATCCACGGAGTGAATATGGGGAAGTACCACCATCTCGCATCTTTTCATCGTATATTCCCCATATAGAAGCACCGCTATCCAGCGGACAGTACAAGGACTAAACGAGAGGTGGCAAACGCACACTTTCTTTTGGCTTGCGGTTCGGGTCTACTTCCCACCTTTAACCACCTTGAGTTCTTGATATATACTAGTTCACTGTATTCATGGCACTCCGGCCCATTGTTTGCTAAACTTTCTAAAACCAAGAAGGTTACGCCCAGCTAGTATAACGTGGCACCCTTTTCTTGTCAGATATTGTTCAATGTACATGCAAATGGCTGCTAATGGGGAATGAGAGACAGGAGAATTCGGCTTTTTCTTTTTTATGGCTTGCGCTTCGTATTTGCTCCCCACCTTTAACTACCTCCAGTTCATGGTATATGCAAGTTCATTGTATTCATGGCACTATGGCTCAACGCTCGCTAAAGCATTCTGAAGCTAAGAATTTTTGGAGCTTTGAAATGGACTATCCTCCATGCTTGCAATACCAAGCATTGAATTCTCAGTGGATGGCATTCACAGAAAGAGAGACATGTTCATCCAAGCTTCCCAACAACTAGTGCTTTATTAGATACACATGCGGTATCCAGAGTACATACACAATTACACAGATGGCTCAAGTACTACAACGTCTTCAACATCGGCATTTATGATACCACAACTCAATATTCAGGATTCGTTTAAATTATGTCGCATGACGTCATATACTACATCTGAGCTCTTCGCTATTCTGTATGCTCTAAGGTTTATAAACTCGGTAGCAGAAGGTAGAAAACGGATACTTCTCAGTGACTCACAGGCAGCATTAAGATCAGTCTCCAGTAGAAACACGACAGTAAAAGGTTATAGTATAACATACGAAACGCTGAAAGAGTTCACCAAAGCAAAGAAGGCGCAACATGAGATCAAACTCCAGTGGATACCTGGCCATTGCAACATTCCTGGAAACATAGGTGCCGATGAACCAGGACGACAAGCACATCGTAAAGACGTTACTGTTTCTTTACCAATTTTGAAAAACGAATTGCGTAGTATTATAAAGAATACAACTTTCAGAATGAGTAAAACTGCTTGGTTTGACCGAAGTACAAAGAGCTGCGATTTATATCACATCAATACATTTATTTAATTCAGACTTACGCTGGCATTAGATAGAAGTATGGAAACTCTAATTCGCCGATTGATGCTAGGCACCGCATACACAAAACATTTTTTGCTCAGAATTGGCAGAGCTGAAACTCCCGAATGCGAATGTGGATTTATAGATGAAGACGTATGTCACTTTCCCATAGACTGTCCACATTATGACACGCCGAGACGCCGTCTTAAGTGCGAACTGTTGGCATTAGACCGCAGACCGCTTAACATGAGGAAACTTCTGGGCCCGTGGCCTACTGGAGTTTTACAGTCACACGCTTTAAAAGCTTTACATGTTTTTTTACAAGACAGCGGGATTGCTGACAATATTAACAAATAACGAACTTTCATTTTTAACACATCTACTTATTATGTACAGGATCGTGTGACACCCATGATGTGTGTATTGTGAAATGAATGACGTGTCGACTATTATGTACATACGAGCGAATGCATCTTTGTAAGGACCAGACGTCTGCTCTGCTGTTTTGTGATGGTGGACTGAATATTGACGAGGGACATTATCAGAGACTTCATTCATTGACTTTCCAACATTCCCTTACCATTATGTTGTGATATGTGCGTATAAGTGTGTCTTTGAATATCTGTGCCCAAGTTTTTTATTTTCCATACACTTTTTTGTATGGTTTGCTTCAAGATACGTGTTCAAGTTTCACTCAATGGCTAAGGAGTAGCCGGCGCCATAATGGTGCGCCAACATCTCCTTATATGTTATATCAACAAAAAAAGGGGGTTGCGCCCGGCGAGTATAACAGAGCAACTCTTTCTTGTCAGATAGTGCTCATTTTACATGCCAATGGCTGCTAATGGGGATTGAAGCGTGCGCGTTATCTAAAAGCCGAATGCTTCTGTCTCTCATTCCCCATTAGCAGCCATTGGCATCTATGTTGAGCACTATTTTTATTGTTCAACAACGCACAGAAGAAATCTTTTACTGGCACCACCTTGAAGCTCAACATGTTATACTTGTTACGCACTACTAACGGTTACGAGGAACGAACGGGTGCCGGTATAACGAGCTTCGCCCCTAAAATGCCAGAACGTTTTGATACATAAGCATGCTTTGGAATAGGCTCCACCTGGCCGTTCAATAGGCCGCCTTATCTGACAGTGGTAATAATGGTCGGCTGCCGACCCAGGTGACGTGTTGGATACCGGCTGCGGCGAACGCATTTTGACGGAGATGGACTCCTAAAGACCCGCGTGCTATGATTTATGTACACGCTGATAACACAGCGTGGTCAAAACTTCTGGCGCCCTCCTCTACCGAGGCCCTCAAAATCGTATCACGATTTATAATGGATCCCCTTGATGAATGAGGAAAAAAAGTGCCAGATTTGCTGCAAGGGCAAAAGAAAGAACGTGGGAGCAAGAAATTAGATTGTTATGCGACGTAAGGCTACCTCTTACCCGTAGCTCTCACTGAAGTATACGCTTTTCGAGGCGAAACTTCGTAAGCTATGATTAGTGCGTCCTCGATGAATGTAGAAGTAGTACTCATCGTCGTAGTAGTAGGTAGCTGCCTCAACGAGCGGAAAAGAGGAGCGCCATTCGCGCACTCTAATAATCATAAATCATAAATGAAAAGGTAGTTGTTTCTGGTAAAATAACCTACAAAGCCGTGCATCGGTGACCTAATCTTCAATAAAGTCTTGGGTTGAGGCTTACTAAAAAATTTGGCAGATCCCACGGACTCCATTATATGCGGAGAAACAATGAGAATTGTTGATATACATGTCACTTCAAAATCAGCTGAACGTTACGAGATGGAAGTAGATGATGCCGTACATGACTGATATGTCATAATTATCATGTTGGGATGTGTCGTTTACCTTCGTCATCTATTCACGTCACGTGATGCCGAACTTAGTATATGTGGGCTTAGATAAATGGCTGCGAGCACGCTATGAGCGTGATATGTTGTCATATTCTTACATGACACGCGTGTCAGGATAATCAAGTTTGCACCAATCATATATTTCGTCCTTCATTGACGTCACGTGACACTAAATTAGAAATATGTAGAGCTAGCAAAACGGCTGCGAGCGGATCATGAAGGGCTCATTATACTTTATTGTAGCGTTGATGCCCGCGCACGCTACAATGGAGTATATAGCAAAACGCGTACACTCCTTAGTCTGAGGCCAGGTTCGACCAGCGCCCGTCGGCGTGGCCGACAGCGACCGGTGCGAATCGCGACATGCTGCTGTTCGCGCCGATGCGTTATCCATACAACACTGCGGTTCCTTTGTTCGTTACGGAGGGACGTCGGACGCGCAGACACGCGCATTCGTCAAAGCAACACAGCGTGGTGCGCGCCTGCTAATATAGTGCGGGCCCGGTGCCTGGCGTGGCAACGCCGGTGTGAAGCGACAAAATAAACACTGGCGAGCACGCGCACCGCGTCACGTCGAAATGTATTGGCGCCTTGACTGTAGCAAGTAGTCATGCTCTCATATGACAAGTATCTCATGATTATCATGTTTTAACCAGTCACATACTTCCATCAGCCATTCAGGTCACGTAATACCGAATTTCGCATATGTGAAGCTAGCGAAACGGCCGTAAGCGCATCATGAGCGTGGCATGTAGTCATGTTGTTACATGACACGCATTTAATGATTATCATGTTTGCAGCAGTCACATGCATTTTTCATTCATTCACGTACCGTACTATTATATCTGGTATATCCGACGCCAGCGAAACGGCTGTGAGTGCCTCATGAGCGTGGCATTGAGTCATGTCGTTACATGACACGAGAGTCATAATTTTCTTATTGGGGTCTGTCGCTTGTGTTCGCCATGCAATAATGTCGTACCATACCACTTTGGCAACATGCCGTGCGAACGAAAGCATCGCAAAAGCTGCAGGACTAGGAAATGTAAATGATGTCATTCTTGACACACATGTCATGATTTTCATGCCATGACTAGCCAAAATATGTTCTTCATACAGTCATGTTATGTCATACCAAGTTTGGCATTGATACCATTATCGAAACGGCCACGAGAGCTAAAAGTCGTAGGTGCATAGTGTTAGACATTTGCTGTGTCGCGAGGGTAGCGGTGGCGAAGAGTGGCTAGCAGTCGAGTGGACTTCGCTGAAGCCTTAGCCCGAAGGCGAAGCAGGGAGGCAATTCGTTTTGAAAACAGCAACAAAAATGAGCGTTTACTGTAGCAGGTTGTCGTTTGTACCGAGCCGGCCAGCACGACAGCGTCGGCTGGGGCAAAATCCCCTAACATGTTACCGGCACGGCCTTAAATAGCGTTTTGGGACTCTTCTGCGAGACCAGTTCCCCGCAACGACACAGTGGCTCGGCTGAGGAGACGCAGCCATACCCGGAACTGCAAGGTGGTTCGGCGGAAAAAGCGACGTTATCCCCGGAACTGCACGCTTCTTCTGCACGGAAGGCGGCACTGGGAGGGGGGCAGACAGTTCGTCAGAACAGGGCTCGATCTCGTGAGACGTGCTCCCGAACGAGGAACATGTCTGTGGCGCAACAACACCCCCGCCGCCAGACAATGCATCCGGAGTTTTGAGCCGTCAGCGCGGCTCGGAAGAAGGGATGCTGGTTGACCGTTCATACTGTAGCCACTCCATGGTGATCCTTAGAGCCCTGCAGAGAATCACTGGAACGACGGAGTTGAACGCGAAGTCAAACCACTTTCGTGGAAGCAAGCACCCTCTTAACGTCTCTCATAGCGCCAGACCAAGGCAGCAAAGAGATCTATTGACTCTCTAATATTGTACGTTTTAGCACGAGAAACGTATTCCTTAGACACCTCAAAACACTGGCCCTCACGAATGCTGTGATTACACTGCGCAGTCCCAATGCCATGAAAGGCCACGCGAAACTATCCTCAATGCCATACGAGTAGGTCGAAACCCGCTGAAGCAGCCTAAAACAGTTCTGTGCACTTTTTTAACAGTTTTACCAGAATGATAGAGGCTGGCCTTCCTGCTAACATATCAGAGTACACTTCAAACAAAAATACATCTGTTAGTGCAATGCGACACTGTTGATACAGTTTAAAGCAAAACGAAAGAAGAGACACCAAAAGTATGCAAAACACGTCAAACCAGAAGGATGTGCGTCAACTTGTATGAGGGAGATGGGCTGCATTTCAATAAGCTCTGACGAGACCATCTGCATTTGTGTGCAGCTTCCCTTTCTTATAGCGCACACTAAAGTTATAGTGCTGAAGCGTCAAGCTCCACCTAAGTAAACGACCGCTTTTAGACGACATGTTGTGGAACCAAGTCAATGGGCAGTGATCAGTTTCTACTATGAAGCTCGACCCTGAGACGTAACATGCTAGCTTACCAATTGCCCAAACAAGGCAGGCGCACTCTTTTTTCTGAAGTGCTGTAAGCTTCCTCTTTGACACTGAGCTTTCTGCTGAGATACAAAACTGGCCGCTCGTGCCCTTCGGCGTCTTTTTGGCACAAAACTGCTCCTAGGCCGGGGTCACTGGCATCACACTGAATAATAAAACTCTGAGAAAGGTCCGGCGCCGCAAGCACGGGTCGTTTTGCGAGAGCGCTCTTCAGGCTCTTGAAAGCATTCTCTTTTCTTGTGTCCCACGAAATGACGGTGGGCTCGGTTTTGCGGAGAGAGTCCCTCAGCGGACTAGCGAGGTTTGAGTAACCTTTGCCGTAGTGTTGATAATACCCCGCCAGTCCCCAAAACGCCCTCAATTCCGACTTTGTGGTGGGACGAGGATACTCTAAAACGGCCGCAACTTTCAGCTCGGACAGGCTACGCTGGCCACGACCCACGATGTGGCCGAGATACCTTACGCTTGCGCACCCTAAGGGGCATTTCTGCGCTCTCATGGTGAGGCCTGCATCACGTAGTCGAGCCAGAACGGTCCTCAAGTGAGTCACATGCTCGACCCACGTATCAGAGAAGATCGCCACATCATCGAGATACGGCAGGGCGAAATCTTCTAAACCCCGCAACACCCGATCCATGAGGTTTGAGAAGCAGTAGGAAGCATTCTTTAAGCCGAAAGCAAGCATTAAAGGGCGAAATGTTCCCGATGGGGAAATGAATGCGGCATAACGAGAGGCGCGCTCCGTCAACGGGACCTGCCAGTATCCCGTACCAGATCTAAGAGGGAGATATATGTGGGTTTTGCCATGGTTTCTACTCTCTCCTCGATATCAGGTATCGGATACGTATGATCTAAAGTGATTTTATTTAGCCAGCGGTAGTCCACGCAAGGCCTAGGGTCTTTTCCCGGAACCTCGACTAGTATGAGTGGGGAGGTGTAATCGCTTTCACTTGGATTGATGACCCCCAAGTCACACATGCGGCTGATCTCGGCTTCCATGATTTCCCTTTGCCTCGGCGATACGTGGTAAGCCTTGCTAGAGGTCGGTTCTTCACTTGATAACTGAATATCATGCTCTACCAAAGAGTTTTTCTTTGGATTGTCGCAAAACACGTTTGCGTAGTCTCTAACTACTTTCGTGAGATCGTCACGCTGACTCTCCGTGAGACTTTGTTCTTCGGCAATAAGCTGTACGAGCCTGTTAGCTGGCGCGTCGCTTTCACGTGGAAAACTTGAGACGTCGGTCTCCACTTCGTTCGCCGCATTCAGTGTCATGTTAACCACGGCATGGCGCTGGATGTAAGGCTTCATTAAATTACTGTGGTAATCCTTACATTTCTGTCGGCCCAGTTTTACCTCGTAGTTTGTATCTGAAAGCTTGGACATTACTTTAGCTGGGCCTTCCCACAACATGTCCATTTTGTTCTTTTTACACTGTCGTAGCAGCATTACCTGGTCGCCGATGTTGAACGTGCGCTTCCGGGACAACTTATC
This sequence comes from Rhipicephalus annulatus, assembly GCA_013436015.1. NCBI lineage: Eukaryota > Metazoa > Arthropoda > Arachnida > Ixodida > Ixodidae > Rhipicephalus > Rhipicephalus annulatus. The sequence goes on along the minus strand of WOVY01011379.1, from coordinate 1,451 downwards.
GTAGTAAGTCTTCGCTAAACTCTGAGCCGCCTTCATGTTTTTCTCAACAAGCTCTCTGGTTTTAGATAGTCTTTCCAACAGATCTAAAACGTAGCTGACTACACGTGGATATTGTTCATAACCCTCCCACGAGTCTCTCAACAGCCCAAATGGAGATCTTATTTTCTTCCATAGACAAGCTCGGCGGGACTAAATCCCGTTGTCTCGTGGGGAGCGGACCGTATGGCGAACAGTGCCGCGGGTATGCATGCCTCCCAATCTTTGTTATGTCCAAAGCAAAAAGCTCTCAGAACTCGCTTGAGTACAGCATGCACCCTCTCCACGGGGTTAGACTGTGGATGTCCTATAGAGCTATGGATTATTTTTATTCCACCGCGTTAAAAAAACGCTGTTGTGAGACAACTGGTAAATACGCTCCCATCGTCCCTCTGAATCTAGGCTGGAAAGCCAACGCGAGCAAAAATGGACAAAAGTGCATCCACAATGCAGGGAGAGGTGAGCTCTTTTAGCGGAACCGCTTTGGGAAATTTCGTTCCCACGCACAAACAGTTTAAATGTAGCGGCAACCGGAACGGGACTCTGAAAGGGGGCCAACAATATCAATTACGAGCCTCCGGAACGGCTCTGTGGTAACAGGCACTAATCTCATCGGGGACTTCTGTTTGTCAGTAGATTTTCCTACTCTCTGACACGTGCCGCACGATCGCACGATGTTTTCTACATCTTTCCAGCATTCAGGCCAATAGAAATCCTGTGCGAGCCTCGCCTTTGTTTTCTTGATGCCAAGGTGGCCCGCCCAGGCATTTTCGTGCGCCAGTTCTGAAAACTGTCGTCGGTACTTCTCTGGCACTAGAAGCTGGTCGAACGTTCTACCCTAAGGTCCCGATACATGAGCCCTGCCTTCGTGTAGAATGAGATGTTCTTTCGGGCTACTCCTTCTTTTTCGTTAGGCTGCAGATTCTTAATGGTATCATCACTTGCCTGCGCAGTGACGAATGTGTTCTGTCTACTTTACTGAGCTCTTCCCAACAAGTGGATGTTGGACCAACGGGGACGACTGAACGTTCTCCTGAAGCGCCCTGTTTTCATCCACCTCCACAGGCTTGTCGTGTTCGGCAGCCAATACCGTATCCGGAGCCCTACTGTTTTCGATGTCCTGTGATACCCTAGTCGCCTCTTGGCCGAGTCTCCCTGGGGAGTTGTCTCACGCTCGACCGCCTCCTCGTTCGAAACCGAGACCTCAAGTCTCCCGCGAGAGCACGGGACCACGATCGCGTGAGTGCCATGCACGCGAGGGGAGATGAAAATGATTGGCCCTTTTTTTAAGGAGCTGCTCTGTTTGTTGGAGAAAAGGTACGGAAAATCTTGGGGGAAATTAGGGCTCACGCCGCCTCAGTGCGCAGTTTTCCAAAATTTCCCTCTAGAACAACAGCAGCAATCGGCAAACAGGC